>RHPI01003124.1:145713-186427 GCA_009103225.1 Chlorokybus atmophyticus
GGGGTGACAATGGTTCACAAGAAGAGATTAGCACAAGTGTACAGCAGATGGTTGTGACCACGTGAACAACATATGCTGTCATAAGGTGTTGCTGCATTGTCGGTCAGAGATGCAGTTCTGCTGTTAATGTGCGTTGTAACGGTGGTGCTGGACAGAATGCTCCGGGCTACAGCAAAGCAGCGGAGGAGCCCAGACAAGGCGTTCTTTCTGTTCACCGTTCCCTCGTGTGCTTGGGAGATCTGGCTCGTTACCAAGAGCTGCTTGCCTCTGGTGACAACTGGACACGTGATTGGTCAGCGGCGGCCTCGTATTACTTGCAAGCTCTGCGCATTTGGCCTGATGGCGGAAATCCACATAATCAGGTATGCCTCTCGTGCATGCAGTACTGCAGTAGCGGCAGCGAATCCTCAAGAGGTGTTTTCAGTTGCGGGGAGTTTGTGAAGTCCTTTGCAGTCAAGAAAAGTAGTCACAATGTCTGGCAACACAAGTGATGACACTTGCTTTGTATGCCATTGCATTGCTCTTCACGCATAGCAGTGCTACTTCTTGCGGCTATGGCATGCAGCTTTTAGCAGTACCCCATTGCTCACAATGTGACTAGCTCGCTGTGTCTTGTCAGTTATGGCATGCACTAGTTGTACATGTGGACTCATGATGTGCGATGCTCGCAGCTTGCTGTGCTGGCAACCTACGTTGATGATGAGTTGACAGCAGTCTACAGATATGTTCGTTCAGTTGCTGCAGCAACACCATTTCCTTTCAGCCGCAAAAACCTTCAAAGACAATATGAGCAGGTTGGTTAGGTGCATGTTGTGCATACAATATCTGCAGCATGTACTGACCTTATATGCAGAACGCCATCAAGTACGCCAAGTTAAAGACATTGCCAATGTCGGATGGCTCCAGCAAGGTTCAAAGCGCTGGTCAGGCTGTGCTCAAGCATCCCGCTAAACTCAATGACAATGACTTCGTTGCTGTTCGGCAACACTTTTCCACACGATATGTGCACTCGCATGGAATCCTTTTTACAAGAACAAGGTGCTGCTATTTGGCCTGGAGCCTCATGTCCTTTTTCTTTGTCATAACTCTTGATCTCGCAGGCACACATGTTGACTTGTCTCGTTGCTGTGCATGCTGCAGTCTGGGTTCCTTTGAGGAAGTTTACACAGAGACCATGCGGGATTTGGAGGCGCTCCTGAACTCAGCTGATGAAGCACTCTCAACAAACGTCGTTCCAAGCGCAAGAAATCACACCGGTGTTGGTGCTGCCGCTGGCGGTTCTGCTATTCCTTTCTTGCCCGAGTTCGTGATAGCTGTGTACACAGGCAAGTTTTGGCTTCAGCAGTTGGTCCGATGCGTGCACTTGATATGTATGCTGAACCAGTGTTGTTTTACAGTGAGCAACATTTCTCAGCTGCCAGAAAATCATCAGCCAACATACGCAGAAGTGCTGCAGCACTCAAAGCTTTACCAATACGCGTTCACCATGTTGTATGACCTTGTGGGACGGCTGCTGCGTCGATTACTTTCTTACACCGAACCAGTTGCTTGTCCTTTGCTGTCTGTGTGCGTTCTGGCGCTGGAGTACTTGAAGTCGTTTCCTGAGTTGAAGCACAGCCACGAGCCCTCAGTCCGAGAAAAGCTTGCGAGGGAGTTCATGTGGAGCCAGATGGCAAAAGCACTGACTCTGCTTGCCGAAAGCTTGACAGAAGATGTACATGAACTGAACACAGCTTTGCCAGAAGACTACGAGGTTCTGGGCTTCCCTCCCCTACCCACTCGTGCTGTGTTGGGAATGGCACCATCATCTGTGCACAGCAGCAATGCCTTTGTCCTCAGCAACCAGCACCAGCGCGCGGCCAGGATGCTTGCAGCAGGTTAGTTTCTTGCTTACCAGGAAACAAATGCCTTTGATTCTTGTGTAGCTGTTTCTGAAGATTCCTGCTGACCTCAGCGCTTCATTCGAGTACTGAACGACAGTTGCGCGCCACCACATTGTGTTGACTCATCCTTGTGTACTGACAGGGCTTGAGCTGGCAGATGGTGCTAGTGGTGCTCTGTATGTTGATGCCAGTCAGCGCCTCTTCAGCACCGCTCCAATCCCGAAGCAGCAGCAGCAGCAGCTGCCACCACAACAGTTGCAGGTTCAGCCCGCTGCTGTTGGTATGCTGCCTGAGGCGAATGGTGCACCAACTGGACAGCCAAAAGCAAATGGCGATGTTGATGAAGACGAAGTCATTGTCTTTCAACCTGTCAAGCCGTCCTCGCCTCTTAGCAATGCATCTCCAGCCAGTGCTGCCTCCCCTGCTAGCATTCCGTTATCCACTAGTCAGGAAGAACGGGAGGTTCCGCAGTATGCTCTTCCCCACATGCAGGTGTGTATTTTTCATCAGCGGGTGCCATAGTCATGTAGTCCCATGCATCAAGAGTTTCTCATACATCTTGCTTTGTAGGGTTTGTTTGGTGCGATAGGGCCAACCCCCGGTACGAATGCTGTTGGCGTGATTGGTGACCGCTGGCAGCCGGCGGGCCAGACAGCCAATGGAGGTTCCAGCCTCTTCTCAAGTGGGTTTCACTTGAGTACAAAACAAGGCCTGGCATCCCCGCCGCCACAGACACCTCCTGCTCCCGGTCTGTACGATGGCTATACGTCCCCCAGGTTCAGCCCAACGCTGCCATCACAAGCAGCACCGCAGTTTGGTGACTTGCCCTCCTTGCAGCAACAGGCTAATCAAGCAGCTGGCCACATTGGAGCAGGGTTTCCTTCACAAGGGCCTCTTTTTGGTGATGTCCTTGCAGTGCAGCAGCAACTCAATCCGCACCAGCAGCAGCAACTCATTGCTATGCAGCAGCATCTCTTGGCACGTGCATCCGGCAGTCTGCGAACGGGATCATCAACCCCAGTGCCCCAGACTGGTCACCCCGCTGCCATGCAGGAATTCAACCAGGACTCGTCGAGCATGTTTAGAACAGGAGGTGCACGCTCTGGCTTGAAGGTTCCTCCAGGATTTGGCCCGCAGCCTGCTTTGCGCCCACAAAGAACGCAGGAAGCGCAACTGTGGCCGTCAGGACTTTCGAGCAACCAGCACAACTGGCTGGATGCGTTCTCGCATGTTCGTCCTGCGCTCGATCCCAATAGTGCCGGCAGCATGTACAATCCGTGGGCTTCGTTGAACCTAACAGCCCCAGGTCGCGAGTTTGGCTCAGCATTGCCACCTCGTGGTGATGTTGGTTCGCTGCCGTTTGCGGGTGGCCAGGCATACCATGCCCAACCGAACAACTCATCAGGACCACCAACGGGGTGATGGCTTCAGGTATGCTTTTCTCCTCCCTTTTGCCGTAGGCAAGCAGTGTGCATTGATAATACTTGCCCTGTACTCAACCTATTCTTGCCCGTGCAGGATATGCAAGCTTGCACCACATGTGTGTCGCGCTGTGACATGGCACAGTCCGCCCTGCCCCGGTTGAATCGTATCGGGGACAGAAACGAGTGACATCAACAGTGCTGAACGGATAACATTCTACGGTGAGCGCCACTCGTATCTGCCCTCATCAATTGGGCAGTTTTGAGCTTCCCCCAGCTTGTGAGACAAGACGATATATGGCGACAGCTGGCATACTGGAGTTCATCACACAAGACTGTCACGCACAGTCCTTTTGAAAGTTCAGGGGTTGAGACGGTCAGACACCACTGAGCTTTGGCAATTTGGTCTGGCGTCTGCGTGGTAGCTAGTTGGTACCCTTGCATTAATCAGCTCGAAGCCCGACAGGCTGGGCCAGTGTGGGGCCTTATCAGGCTGCCCCCCTGCCACGTACAGCAAGCATTTGCATGCACGCGCTCGGCGTGTGCCTTAGTGTAGGTTTCTTCATCCGCAGTGTGTTCTTGTAGGGACGCATTGCTAATGGATTGTCTTTGCTTGTGAACATTCATGCTTTGCACGAGATGGCCTGTTTTTTATTGAGCTACCAAAAGCGGATGCGAGGTGCCTCTTATACTTATAGAGAGTTGTGCAGAAGATGGCTCGAGCAGTGCATGGTATGTTGCCTGGTGAAGGGCAAGGACATGTTTTGTACAAATTACCAGCCAGGACACCGACCGCTGCACGTCCAACATATGGAACTGCAACAGTTGACTAATGTAGCACGGCCTCAGAAGCATGGGTCGTTGGGAATGTGCAGTTTTGTAGTTGTTTGCACAGCCCTATTACTTATATATATGCAGTAGTTGTGAGTGTCACAAGGTACAACTTTATTGCGCCGCTATGTGTAAATGGTTACTTGCTAGCAAAGACAGGGGGGCAGGCAAGATACTGGGACGGGCAGAAACTTTCTTCAACACCTGCTCTACGGAATTACACTACGTGAACGCATGTGCATGCAGTGGTAGGCAAAGGCAGAGTGGTACGAGGGAATGAAACGGGACCTCCTGCAGGCGGAGGGGCGAGTGATTGTGGCAGCCAGAGTTCCCAGTGGCAGCTCGTGTGGCTTGAGTGGTGGCCTGATTGCTTTGCCTCATTGCCTCCGAGTGTCTATCGTCTGTTGCTAGTCAGCAGCTTTT
Organism: Chlorokybus atmophyticus; assembly: GCA_009103225.1. Lineage (NCBI taxonomy): Eukaryota > Viridiplantae > Streptophyta > Chlorokybophyceae > Chlorokybales > Chlorokybaceae > Chlorokybus > Chlorokybus atmophyticus. The sequence continues at coordinate 150,272 of RHPI01003124.1, forward strand.
CTCTCCTCCAAGTCTTGTGCGAGTGCTGACAATTGATGCAACCTCTGATGACAATACTGTTTAAGCTATTCCAATTACGCGTGGCGTACTTTTGATTGCCGTCAGGCCAGAACTGTGCGAAGGAGTGCTAAATGCACCTGTACTGTTCAGGAGTTTCCAACAACAATGCCAAGTTTTGCGAGCTCAGTTCGGGCCTCAACTATGTCCTGCGCAGCAACGCCCGGATCAAAACAACCAACAAGCCATGCCGTTTTTTCTATGCGGAACATTCATCAAGGTTACTATTGTTGCATTGTGTTACCTTTTGTAGAAGAGCCACTTCGCGGTCGCATGTCGGAAACACCGCCACTTCGTAGCCGATGTATGCGAGGGAGTAACAGCCAAAAGCGACCAGAGCCCACAGCGGCAACTGCAGCAAATCAAGCAGAGTGAGAACACACAGGATGCTCCGTGACTGTGCTGTTCCATTCCAAATCCAGTACACGTATGTACGGAGCGTTTTACCGAGGCAAGATGCCATACTGTTGTGTGCTGAGTGCTGCAAAGACGACGTTCTGGCTCAGTAGCTCAGTGAGATTCACGTGCAACAGTATGACACCCTTTATCTGACACATGCAGAGCAATCACCGCTGTATATGACACCACAAGTTGTGCTTACAGTTGTGCGCAACATATTCAGCCAAGAGCACATGCAATGCAACCATGCTGCAAGTGCTAATCATGAGTCAAGTTATGTAAGTCATTGAGTGACTGTGTGTCTCACCACTTCTATGACGGCCCTGGTGCTTGGCTCCAGCTCAGATATCGAGAGCAGCTTGAGCCACAGACCCCCGAGCAAGATGGCGCCGCCCAGCCACCACACCACCCTCCGCATCGGTACGTAAAGTGTAAGAGCAGGCGTCACATTACATCACGCCTTTGACGGCCACACCCTCGCCGACACCGACACCAACACCGCTGCCGCCTGCTGATCACACTGAAAGCAATGATCAGTGAACAGGCCGTAGCGTTGCTGCTGCTCACATTGATGATCCGGTAGCGAGATCACTGCACAAGTCAATCAGCTTGTCAACTTGACTGATCCCATTCGGCTGCCCAGATTTTGGCGGTTAGGTTTGGCGGAGGTGACGGCGGGGGCTGTGGCGGCGGCGGTGGTGGCGGTGGTGGGCGACAAGGTGCAGGACATCATTGGGGTCGTGGTGTTATTTAGCGTCGACTCGGAGTGGGAGCAGCTGAAAGCTTAGTCTAGGTTTTGGCGCCATCAGGGGTTAGGGTTTGTGCGCAGCCTGGGAGCAGGAGCTGGGAGGTGGAGGCTCGCGTCGGTGTAGTTGTAGTTCGGTTGGCAAGTCACTCTCTTCTGCCGTTATTTTACAATGACGGACTACAAGAAGCTCAAAGTGCCAGAGCTGAAGGAGCTGCTCAGCGCTCGGGGTTTGGAGACAACAGGTCTCAAGGCGCAGCTGGTGGAGCGTCTGGAGCAGGCAGACGCTGCTGCTCCTGCTGTTTCAGAGACGCAGGCTGCGCAGTCTCAGCCTGTCTCGGCTGACTCTGCGCCGGCTGCTGCTGCTGCTGCCGCTGCCACTCCGGCTGAGTCTGCGGAGCAACACCCGCCGCCGCAGCAGCAACCGTCCGCTGCGGCGCAATCAGCTGCAAAGGATGATGAGCCAGCACCTGCTGCCGCTGTTGTAGATGGCATTGGTGCTGCCGACAAGGATCAGGAGGTAGCCGACCCAGCGCCAGAAGCGCCACCAAAGGCTGATGGGGTTAGCGATCAAGATAGGAAGCTGCAGCGGGCGCAGCGGTTTGGGTTGCCTGTGGTGAACACGGAGGTTGATAAGAAAGCTGCACGTGCACAAAGGTGAGGGTTGCGTCAAGCGTTCATTGTCACCAAGCCTTGCGTGGCCTGTTCGTTGGTCGTGATGCCAGTGCGGCTTATGCTGCCTAGGTTTAAACTGCTGTACAGTAATTTCACAGTCGAGATTTGGAGTACACAATCCCCGGCGCATGTGACGCGTACATGCTCTAGTGGTAACATGCATTTCAATGGTGCAGGTTTGCCTCCACAACCGCCTCAGTCGACAACGGTTCAGCAGCAAAGACCACCCCGCCATCTGATGAGGAAGCCAAGAAAGCTGCTCGTACAGCAAGGTTTGGCACAGCTGCAGTCGAGGAATTATTGAAACGACCGGCCGACGCAGCTAACAATGGAGAGGCCAAGAAGCCAAAGCTAAACAATGGAACAGGGGCGAAAGCTGCCATGTCAGAAGCAGAGAAGGAGAAGCTGAAGGCCCGGGCTGAGAGGTACATATCCCTGATGCATGTGGTGTGCATTCTGCAGCATGGCGCTTGTTTCTGCCACTGATGGTCTTGGTTGCGTAAGTGCACATGCAACAGCTTTGCAACGCTGGCAGGTTTAATCTTCCTTTGAGTGAGAAGACTGGAGAAGCTCCACAAGCGGCGACTGCTGATGCGCAAGTTAAGCGAGAGGCCCGCACAGCACGGTTCAACACATCATCGACAACATCAACTGCAACTGCAACTGCAACGACTACATCCCAGAAGTTGAGTCCTGAAGATGAAGAGAAGCGCAAGAAGAGACTTGAAAGGTCTGCCAGATTGCCTTACCTGTGTTAAGCACAAAATGCTAACAACATTTTCCTCACATTGTTTTGCTTCAGATTTGCACAACCTGCCCAAGACAAGAGCAAACCTGAGGAGGAGGCGACGCAGCCAGCTGCTGTGGCCTCCTGAGAGCGATCACCCCCCAAGCATGCAAGTGATTTTGTTTGTGCGGTCTATGTTGCCTTATGAGGGGTTGTCAATGGGGCGGTCAACGCGGAGAGGTTGCAGTTGTCGCCAAAGGGCTCAGGCACCATTCACTGGTTTTCTCTGTCTGTCTGTCTGTCTGTCATATCGTCTCATGCATCTGCACCAGTTGTGGCAAGTGCTGTACCATGCTTCAGTTTTCTGGGTTCAAGTTGTTTTGGCGCCTGTGGCTCCCTCAGGTAAGGTGAGCGTCCTCAGTTTTGTTGCATTGCATTGTTTTGTCCACGTGTCCAGTATGTCCAGCAGTAAGGCTGTTCAATGTCCCTGTGCCTGGGCCCTTTGCGCGTACAAGCGTGACCTCTTTGCGATTGCCCCTGAGAGTTCTCCTCGAGATAGCCAGTAGTGTGGTCTAGTTCATTGTTAATGAGAGGGGTGTTGGCCAAGTTGGAGGCACAGCTTGTGACTGCTCCGCTGGTTGTTTCCATGTGCATGAAGTGAAGACATGCCACTGCTATCAGCGTTCGCCTTGCATACATGGCACAGTACTGCAGTGCTTGCTTTATACACATGCGTTGCAAGCAATATGGTGGGGTCGTCACGCCAGCAGATTGCTGGTTTATGCTGATTGCAACACAGCTGGCCTATGTGCACATATTGCACATGCCATTCGCTTTGGATGCAAAATGTTTAGGTCTAGGTTGCATGCGCCATGGTGCTCTGCACACATGTAGTATGCAATGAGTGTTGCATGTGTACATCAAATCTGCAGGTTGGTGTTGCTGTTTATGATAGGCCTAATAATGTGCTATGGCCTGGCATGAAAAAATGCAAATCCAATGCCTTGATATTGCGCAGGGCTTCACAACTGAGAATCGGAAAGGTAGCACAGTACCAAGTATTAGTTGCGGAGATTACGGTTAGTGATAACGAAGACAGCATAGATTGTCACCTGCATCGTGCTCGATTGCCTTTCATGCTTGTCATGTCCTCCGCTGCAGGTGAAGCTCGCTGCTCCTTTGTCTGCCCTACCTACGCTCTTGCACTTGCATTCACGTAGATTAGCCTAGAGAAAGCCCCTGTAGCTTAAAGGTGGTGGTGTGGGAATAGAGCGTTGTGCTAGGTGCTGTGTGAGCTTGGCATAGGTGTTGCATGATGTTTTCCTATACCCTATGCATGCGAGGATGGCAATGGCACCATCGCATTGCATACTTTCAATGTTATAGACATTATTGCGATTTGAATATGCGATGCGATGCAGTAGGCAGGTTGTGCTAAACATGCGGTCTTAAGAAAGCAACGCAGGTGGATGTATGAGCGGCAGGGCATGGTGTACGATGGAACGTACAAATTCCACCTTGTTAGTAGCAGACTCAAACACAACCATGTCAAACATGTGAGTGAGGTAAGTGAATGAGAGGTAAGCAGTTGGGGGAGCAGTCCAACCCGCATGCACAATCAGTGACATTTCACTTGCTTATATTGCTGTGTTTGCCTATGCCTGCTGCTGTAACATGTTGTTGTGTTGGCATATGCTGCCTGTAGCTACTGTGCTAGTGCGTGTGTTTGAGTGCATGCTATGCACCAGCGTAATTATGCCTGTTGGGTGACGACACGTTGCCATTAGAACAGATGGCTCAGCATGATGGTTATTATTACCTGCAGTCATTACTTGACCAACGGTGAGATGAGATCCTATACAGGCAGATGTAAAAACCAGCAGGCAATGGCGGCGCCATAACTTTGTAGACAATTGAGGGATGTGGATGGGGGCTAAGTCAGGGCGTCCAGCTTGTCCGTCCTATCTGTCGAGTCGTGCTTGGTGCTGGTGGCTGCGCCAGGGCCTAACCTCTCCTTTCTTGCTTTCTCCACACGCTCCGCATGTTGATACCCGTGCTGCCTTACCTGCTGTCGAACCATGCTTCTACTGCATCGGTTTGAGGGACTTTATAATCTATAAACCCTATATAATCTTAGTTGTGGTGGTGTAGTGTAGTAGCAGGTGTAACTCTTTCTTGGCCCCCACTTAATCATGTGCTTTCTTGTGCACAATTACTATAAGATACTTGCCAATTTGCTACATGCAACTCTTGTGTGTTATATTAGGTATAACGGTTGCCAAGCTCTTTAGAATGGGGCGCGCAATTTCTTGCTGAAAATAGCATTAGACCATATGCGTGCCAGAAATGTCAATCTACTCATGATGTTGAACCGTAGACCATGTACAGTCATTCATTAATTGATCCAATCGTAGTGAACGTAATATCATATAAAATGGTAAGCCTCACGCGCAAAAGATGATAATAGTGCATGTTATGTATGTATCGTCATGTACATTGGACAATAAATTGCATCCCTTGAACATTGATGATATGATGACGATGACATGACAATGATATTGGTAGGCACCATCAAGTGTGTAGTCAACTACGGACGAGGGCATCAGCAGTCAAGTTGTACAGTTTTAGTGCTGTGATCAGGTCATCTCCGGCTTTCATACAACTTGGAGGGTTTTGCAAAGCTTTAGCTTTGTATCCACGTAAGCTGCCAGCAGCACACAAGCCAGCGTGCCGATTGGCGCCTACACTGTGGCACGTTCACGTCAGCACCGTAGCGCGGGCGTCCCACATGGCGGCAACGGCGGTGGCGGCCGCCGTCCCTGGTTGCCGCGTTGCAGCATGCCTCTCACCCTTACCGAAGTCGCCGCCTAGCAAACAGCTCCAACGCCCAGACGTACACAATGCTGAAGCAGTGAGGTGGCGGGCGCCTCCGCCATCGCTGCGTCCTTCCCCGCCGCATAAGGGTAAGAGGCGAAGCAGCACGCCTTGTCAGGCTTCTACGTCAGCCCCTTCTGCCCCTACTCCTTTGCCTTCTTCTTCTTCTCAAGTAACAGTAGATACCCAAGGCGACTCCAGCATTGCAGAAGCCAAGCGCCCGTTGCAAGACTTGTAAGCATGCAAGCAACAGCGGCGCATTGCATTTGGTGAAACTGTAATGGCTCGATAATAAATTTTACCTATGAGGCATGGCTGTTTCGTTGATGTTATTGTTGAGTGTGTGCATGTCTTGTTGTAAAGGTATTGGGAATGGAGGGGCCATCGCATAAGATACCAGCAGCTTGGCGAAGACGGAGATGGTCCTGCCATTGTGTGCATTCACGGCTTTGGAGGCAACTGGTGAGAACATGCATGCATGCAGCCATGGTTTTCCTTACATGTCCTGCTGTACACAGTCACTAGCAAAGCCGCACTTTACTTAAGGTTTCATATAAAGGCCATTGTGCTTAATTGACTAATATCGTTCTTAGGTTGTGCAACACGCAAGTACGCACAGCATTCTTCTCTTGCCTCTCTTGTGCTGCAACCAGTGTTTGTGTCATCCAGTACCTTATGCATATGTTATTGGATTGGTTGTCGTGTTTGTACAAGTCATCATCATTGGCTTCCGCAGCTCGCATTGGCGAAAGAATCTGCCAGAGTTTGCGACAATTGGGCGGGCATATGCAATTGACTTGCTGGGTTACGGCTACTCGGACAAGCCGAGCCCGAGGGGTGCTGCCGGTGAGCAGGTGGTCCCAAACGGACTATACAACTTCCACACATGGTCCGCGCAGGTCCTTGATTTCTGCCGCGAGGTGGCGGGCGGACCCGCCTTCCTCATCTGTAACTCCGTTGGAGGTAACACCGTGACTCACACGCATGCACGCGCGCGCTTTGTGAGCCTGCACGCACACATAGAAGTTCTATTGTCCACTTACTAGTAACTGTCTGCCTCACACGCACGTACGTGCGCGCTCTGTGTGCAACCGCGTACACAGCGCAGAGTTGCTGCTGTTTGTTCACTTGTCAGGTCTGAAAATTACGCAGAGAGGTGCGGGTCAGTAGTCAGTGCTTTGTACATTCTCTCTAACATCCTTTTTGCGTTGTCAGGTATAGTGGGGCTGCTTGCAGCGGTGGACGAGCCGGAGATGGTGAAGGGGGTTTTCCTACTCAACATCTCCTTAAGGATGCTTCACCTTCAGAAGCAGTCGTGGTATACGAAGCCGTTTGTCAAGGCACTGCAGCGCGTTTTGAGGTAACAAACGTGTACATGCTCGTGCTACATGGATGTGGATGTGTGTGCTATCCGTAAATGTAGGTGCTCCCGCTTGTGCACTCGAGTTGTTATGTGTGCCAACTGTTGTCCTTGTATTTTGCAGAGAGACCAGTGTTGGGGAGATGTTCTTCAAGCAGGTAGCGACACCACGAACAGTGGAGAAGATTCTCAAACAGGTATTAAAGCAGTCCTTATTATGAACAGACCTGTTGCAACATCACAATGAGTAGTGTTACATTCTTGGTTTTCAAGAGCCTGCTAGCAATGCTTGCATGCAACGCCCAGCAAGTTCAATAAAGTGAATGTGCAACCACATGCACGCACATAATAACATCTTTACAGCGACAATTGCTTGTCTGATTAGTCTTGTATGCATCTGGTGACAGGCGTACGCAGACCCGAGCACAGTCACACCAGAGCTGGTGTCCCTGATCCTGGAGCCCGGCCTACTGCCCGGTGCCGTTGATGTGTTCCTCGACTTTGTTTCCTACTCAGGAGGGCCCTTGCCGGAGGAGCTCCTTGCCGCGGTCAAAGTACGCTTGTGTGTTGAGGTTGTGTCGACAACGTTGACATATCACTTTCATCATGCGTGTAAACATATTCATAGCCTGTCATTGCTGCAGAGGCCAGTGTTTATTGGATGGGGTGAAAAAGATCCATGGGAGCCGCTCGCTTTGGGCAAGAATTTCCAGCAGTACAAATGTGTGGAGGAGTTTGTTGTCTTGCCCAAATTGGGACACTGCCCCATGGTGAGATACTTGTGTCCGTTGTTCCTGGCAGCTCCTGATGTGAGGTATCTGTCCCCTTGGGTTTGACTGTGGGTTGGCGCTTACCCTCACAGGACGAGGGACCGGAGGTGGTCAACCCATTGGTGAAGAGGTTTGTCCTCAAGCATTCTGGCCTGGACGTCGTGGAGTCATAGCGTTGGTAGGACAGGCATATCTGCATAGCGAATTGCAGGCTGCAGTCGGCGCTCACAGGCATCACCTTACGTCTTAAGGAACTGCGTTGCATCTCCTTATGTTCACAACTTTCCAAGGTGTTTTCAAGTCAATGCAAACTCTAATCCATAAGTGATTGCTGGTGTTGCAATGTATACAAAAGATGCGGGAGGCAATTAGTCCATATGCTGAGTGCAAGCATTGATTTAGTATGGTGCTATTCTTTGAGGTCCAATCAGGGCATCCTCATTCTCCAAGTGCATAACCATATATTGTGGCTCGCGAGATGTTGCCTTGCTGACGTTTTCATCAGCTTGCCTCTGCATGCTGCTGCTTGAGGTTCTAGTCTAGGGTTGGGTTGAATGTGCAAGGTGACAGGTCATAAGCTTTGCCTTGGGCCCCACTTGATTGGTTGTTGTGCCTTGTTATGCTTGCTTGCATGTGTTGTTTTGCACGTCGATTCTTAAGCATGCCTCGCGCGGCTTTAATGTACGTTATGTATGCTACATATACATCTGAACGGCCCTAAGGGCAGGTATTGTGACAATGAGATTGCTTGGGGGTCATGCATGTTATATTGGAGCTGAGGTAGTAGCACATAGCCTGGCGGTGATAAAGATGGTGTTGATGGTTGCATGCTATAATTGTGTACAATGATGGTGAATTGCATGAATAGGGTATATAAGTCATGTTGTATGCATGCAATTTGTGCACATACAAGCTCGCACGTACAAGCTTACAAGCCAACCTGAGTGAAGTAAGCAAGCAAACAGGCTGTCACAATTGCATGTCATGTGCGAGCATGAGACAATGAACCGCACATGCATGCAATGCCATGCTAGCATGCTAAGCTGCCTACTCGGTACACATGATTGTCAATTCACCGCATATGTGTTACTGTTACTATTGCTTTGTGATGTTCATCTGATACATCATCTCGTTTGTGCTCGCAATGCTGATTATGCACTCATGTTTTAATGATTTGGAATAACACCCACAACTATCATCCATGCGGTATGTCAAGCATTGGTTGCTTTGTGTTAATATCACATGTTGAAAACTAATTTCACACATGCAAAAATATGCAATACACTCGCTGAAGCTACTTGTATAGTGTCATGGCTGCTAATGCTGCTGCTGTAGATGTTAATAATGATATTAGCATAACAGAATAAATGGTATTATTACTGGATGCTATTGTGTACATCCAATTGCCACAAACACTTACGTTGCTCAAGCTCTACATTGGTAAAAACGTTATCCTTGATTGCCCACCTCAATCGCCAATCTAGAGTGCACCAGCTTTGACTTCATGGACGTCAATTTGAGGTACTTCGTCAGTTGAGATACTGGTTGCGTCGATCACGAACGGAAAAAAAGCGCGGGAAAATCTGCAGATTCAATTGCTTCGAAAGCAAGCATGAACCTGCGGCGGCCGCCGCTGCGTGTATGTGTCTGTGCGTGTGGGTGACCTCTCGGCTGCCTGTTGCTTGGAGAAGCGCTGCAGCTTCCCGGTCTACACAACTTTGTGGAGGGCTGGGCTGGGTACCTTCAGCTCTTGGGGTGAGGAGCAGGTGCTGGTTGCCAGCTGGCAAGCAGCACAAGCTTGCCGGCATGGACGCCATGGACGACACTGAAGGTAGGTAGGCCTCTGCGGGTGATCGTTGCCGTCGGCGCCGTGGTTGTTGGCGTCGGCGTTGTCAGCTATGCTATGCTTGTTGGCCGGCAAATACGTTCGCACTTCACTGTGTGATGGATTGGTCCTAGCAGTGGCATCCAGTAGAAGCTCTGGCTGAAGCTTGCTTGCTTGCGCAGATGACCGCCAGGTGGTATACGACAACCAGGCGGAGTTTCAGCGGCTGCTTGTGCATGCCGCCGCCGCCGCCTCTGGTGCAGCTGCTGCCTCCGGGGTAAGCCGCTGCAGTGTTGTGCAATGCGTGCATTGCGAGCATACCTGACTCATATCAGTCACTGCTTGTCAGCCAGTTAGAGATTCGTCCAGCTGCAACTTAGCTAAGTGTTGCAAACCCTTCATCAGCTTCAGCCCTGTCGCTGATTACAAGTTGGTTGCTCTGAGTGGCTGACCTAAAAAGCATGTCTGTGCAGCAGCGGTCGGATTCAGCTAGAGAGCCAACGTGCTTGCGCTCAGCTTCATCATCGCACATGCGGGGTACCACTGCAGCCAAAGCGCTGGTGGACCTGCACATAAGTAAGCGATCTGCCAGCATGTCAACAGTATTCTGTGTCGCTATGATGGGTTTGCATGTCATGTGTGCATTGTGTTGCTGCGCAGACGCCCATCTGGCAGGATGCGCATCGCCATCATCACCGCACGTACAGCCTCAGTCCAACCACAGCTTAGACCCTGTGTGGAATACACTGCAGGTCAGCAACATGTACTCAAGAAGATGTTCATTCTCAAGACGCATGCGACCATGCATGAACATCTGCCCACCCCAACTGGTGGACAACGTGTTATGGTCAAGTGTGCAGCGATTGTCTGGTTCGCGAACAATCAACGATGCTCAGAGCCAAGCTGCTGCACTTCAGCAAGTGGAAGAGTCTGAGTTGCCGCGGCAAAGCGCGTGTGAAGAGACAGCACATGAGATCAGACCGCTGCAACCGGCCCCACCGGACCAGGTGTTTGTGTCATTGACAGCACCATTTGTAGTGCACAAGCAGCTGTTTCTGAGCACAATACATCATCTGCCGAGCGTGATAGGTTCCAACCCATATGTCTATTTCAGGTGCATGATGAACAGATGAATGAAGAAGAACAGCAAAGGACATTCAGCCTCGCACCTGATATCACTCCTGTGCCGCGCCCGCGAGGCAAGGAGAACAGCAGGCGCCCAAGAACGTGGGGTCCTACAGGCGCGTGTACAAGAACCGAATGCTTTGTTGCTCTGTGCTGTCAACAAAGCCACGCATGCGTCCATGCTTCTAATGACCACCTTTGTCATGCCATGAGTGGAGTGATGACTAAACACCCTGTGCTGCAGCAAAGAAGCCCAAACTGAGGTTCTCGTTTCGTGCGTCGGCTGCTACGCCTGGCCCGTCTCCAATGGGACCGTCCTCATTGGCTGCGAGGTTGAGAGAGATGGATGAGATACGCAACGTCAACGATCCCGCAGTCGGCAGCCCGTGGGTATGATAATGGTTGATGGCCTGCTGATGCTTGATGCATACAGCAACATCAGCATGCACGTACATGAACTCCCAGCGATGTGCAATTGTCAAAGCTGCATTGCCATGTCTGTTTGTGTGTCACAGGTGAACCGGGGTGCGCGTGACATGGATGTAGATGATATTGAGTACCAGCGCGTGCCGTCATCACAAGCGCAGGTCCGTTGGAACAGTAACAGGCCTTCGATGTCAGTGCAATCCACCAACCTTCTGCTCTCCATCATGTGTTGCATGCAGTTTGAAACACCAGGGCCTTCTGCCCCAAGGACATTTTTGGAGGTTCTTGCCTCAGCACCTGAGGACGATTTGCACACGCGACTTGCATCACATTGTGCAAGGTACAGAGTGGTACAGAGACAACATACTTATAGAAGGCAGGCACAACTTGGCGGTGTGCATTAAGCATGTCATGTGCAGCGGCAGCAATGGACTCGTCAAGCAGCTGGCAAAGCTCAGTGCGAAAGAGAAAGAGCTTCGCACGGCTTTCTACAGGACCGCTGCAAACAGGCATTCGGGAGTACCAGGTTTGCATTAGTTTGTGTGGTTGCTGGTGCTGCGAGGTGTGTTGCAGTGTGTGCCATGTTGATCAGGCTCGCACGCAGGTTGGCAACCTCTGAATCTGCACGTTTTGGAGACTGTGTTCATGGAAGGCAGCTTGGTGCAGTGCCTTTGTTCTATCCAGGAGGTAACCGCCAACCTTCACATGAGACGATGGTCATGAGTTTGCGTGGGTTTCATGCGGTTCTGTCACTCAACAACTTATGACAACAGACTGATGAGCAAATATACGCGTTGTTTGCGCCCAAGCTGCTGCCTGATGTTGTACTAGAAGAAGGGAGACTGCTGCGCATACACCCTCCATGGTGAGCTGCGCATTTGCACCTCACGCTGTTGCAGTCGATATGCCTGTAGTTGACAATATCCGGTTCATGCAGGCGCGAACTTGTAGTAGGTGAAGCAAGACACCGTGTACTGCTCTGTACATACTTTTGCGAAATGCTCGCACTGTAGTAGAATGTTGCTTGCCAGATTTGTATCCGCCCATCCAGCTGCAATTGAGCTATCTCATTGTCATGCGGCTGTAAGTGTGCAGTAGCACTCAAAGCTACTTTTTCATTAAGCACAGACGTACAGTGGGTACCAGTCATGTCCATGGCTGGCTAAGCGCACACATGACAGCAACAACGTCCTGCACAGAGCCACGCGACAGCGGCGCACACTAGCACGCTAGCACGCAACTACCCGCGCTCCGCAGCGCCTGCGAGGACCGCATCCTCCTCTGCCGTCGGGGGCACCGTCTGTAGTGGCCCCCATCCCGGCACAGCCGCCACAGCCGCTGCACCCCGCTCGAGTAGCAGACCAGCACGCACAAAGTAGAATAGCAGCAGCAAGTGCATTCACAGCAACAGTCAAAGGTCTGCTCCGGTTCCTGAACTTTGTGACAGTTTAAAACCGACAACACAAGAGAGCATGCAAGGTAGCCAAGGCAGGGGCATGCATCGGTGAGTTCAGCTTGCAAGCTGGCGCACCTGAAGTGCAAGTGCCACACCAGCAACTGCTAAGCGCGAGCAGTGTTGAATGCGCATATATGACGAAGCTGCCAGTGGCATTGCGTTCATCCCGTGATTGCACATCAGCATGTGAGCTTTAGTTGCATAGTAAATGGTCCAAATGTGTGTGATCATAGTGTGCGACCAACCGTGCAAGCATATACGTCATTAGAAAGGTGCCGGTTCTGACCCATTTGCTTCTGATTGGTTCCTGGTCATTGACAGTCATGCAAGCAGTGATAGAACTGCAAGGTGTCAAGCAGGTCAACCATCACCACATGTCATGTCAAAAGCAAACTACAATGCGACTGTCAGTTATGGCACTGGTAGCAAGGGCCATGCCTTGCAACTATTTTGTACAAGTCAGCTACTCAGATTTTACAACACTATTGCGGATATCACTAGCCAGTTTGCCAAAGTCCTACCTTTGTCAGACATGAGAATGTATCCGCTCATGCTCATGTGATTGACAAAAACTTCTCCAAGGCTTGCTCCAGCTTGGGTGTCCAGCGCAGCGATGACCGCACCCACCTGCCAATCACCATGTCAGTGACTCGCTGTATTATGCAAGGTTGACAATCTGCATACAGCACTGCCTGCGATTGCACTTCGGCCCATGCCAAGGTTAATTGGTCTTTTCCCTCGTTGGCATGCGAAGCAAGCTGTTGGCTTTTGAAACCCAATACGACATTGCATGCCTATGCGCATCTACCTGATATCTTGGAACCGTCCCTCCAGATCTGCTGCGGCCAAAAACTGGGACTCTGCGGGGCCCTGCCGCCCAAGACTCCATAACGCGGCTGCTAGTGCTCCCCTGCATTCAGCATAGTTGGGATACTTGCGCACGAGTCCTTGCATCAATCGAACGGCTTCGCTTGCCCTGCCAAGCTGCATTGAATGCAAGCGTCAGCATCAGCATGCCATGTCACAGTAATTGTCATTGTCAATGTCAGTACATGTTGTTGCTTTGCTTGCATGGCAAGCAGTTAGCTGTAGGAGCTATCACCCACCTCAAAAAGCACAATTGCCTCCTTGAAGCGGTATGCGGCTATGCCTGGTGCCAAGTCAGCTGCTTTGGTAAAGTCTTTCAAGGCTTCATTATAATCTTGCAGCTTAACATGCACATTCCCCCTGTTGTACCATGCAGCAAACTCCTGCAATGAAGCAAAGACAGCATGGGATATTCAAACCACAACTGTGTTTTTACGGATACAGATGTGTTGACTTGTTTTACCACCATTGTCCATGAGGCTTGGCAACATCTTTGCACTGCATAAAGTAGTCGCATCGGTACTTACATCAGGGTCATTCTTTACTGCAGCATTGCAGTCCTGAACCGCCTCATCAAAGCGACCAAGCGCCTCAAGCGCAATGGCTCGATTCAGAAGTGGCACGGCCGCATCAGGTGCCAACTTGATGGCCCTTGTGAAGTCCTCAAATGCCTCCTTCGGGCGACCCTGGTGAGTAGCAAGTAGTCAGCAGTTTGCTGTGGTCGTGCAGCTAGCATGCATCCATGACGCCTGAAGCTGTAGGTAGTACCTGCTGCAGCCTTGTATTGCCCCTGTTTGACCATGCAGAAGCAGCGTCGGGAGACTCTTCTATGATCTGCGTAAAGATGCGCTCTGCAGTGTACAAGTCGCCCTCCGCTGAAAAGATATAAGCAGTAGACGTCCATGTGTCAGCTCTTATTGTAGTCATGAGCACTCCATTGACTGACACCGGCCTTGTACACGATTCAAACTGCAAACCTGTGTCAAAGCATCATGACTCACAAGCGGCTCGGAGTCCCGCCTGCATCTGTGGGTTTTCCACATCTTTCAGACGCACGTTGGTGCTCTTTGTTGCATATGCTGAAGGCGTGCTTGCTAGGACTGCCGTTAACGAGACTGATAGAAGTGCCGCCCTTCGCGAAAGAAGCACTGTCTGCAAAGTAGACCTGTATGTCAACTTAAAGGCCACTACGGTCACGACCTCAAAAAGCATGCTCGCCTCATTGATAGGTATTCACCAAAGTTGCGCTGGATTCTTGACGCCAATGTTGCATGCATGAGTGCATGTTCATTGGGTACTCGTGAGTATGCAGCATGCACCACGAAGTATGCAGAATGCAGTTCATGTTCAACTTGTGCACTTCATGTATGCATTGGGTATGTGCTGGTGCGACAGCCGTATGCATGCCGTGGCGCTAGAATGGCCACTGCAATAGCGGTGGCTAACCACAAGCCACCGTGTCTAAGCGTATTACCATGTACCTGTACATCTGGACGGCATGTAGCGACAGCTGTTTCGTTTGCAGCAGCGCATGCAGTTTGCTGACGCGGGTGCCTGGGCGCCCTCAAGCCGTTGTGCTGGCCGCCTTGCCGACGACGCAAAGGCAGCGCCAGCGGCAGCCGCATGCACAGCTCCATGTTGCTCAATTGCTCAACTACACATCCACGTACAGCTACCACCGCTGCCATCAACACCGCCGCGGACGACGACAGCCACGACAACGCCAACGCTGCTCACAGCGTTAAGCATGAGATCGCTAGCACAGGCATGCACACTGCGGGCGCTAAGTGAGATTTCGCGGAGGGGCATCGGGATGAGAGCCTTTAACCCTGCCTTGTGCACCGACTTGTTGATGGCATTGACGATGAACAGGCCGCCCACTGGCGCCGGGGCGGCGGTCGGTTCCGGGGGAGGTGCCGCGGGGCCTGCCGCCGCCCTCCAGCAGCGGCAGGCCGCCTTGCTGCAGCGCCTGGACGCTAACGTCGCGCAGCTGAACGACAACTTCTCCAACCTCGTCGCTGCGAGCAAGGTAGTATGAACACAGCGCTGGCGAAAAGGTCAGGCATACCGATGGCCTGCTGTTGATGCTTGTTCAAAATGTTGCAATTGCTCGCTGCGCAGGTGAACGATGTCGTCCGCAATGCACAGGAGCGCTTCCAGATGGACGTTCACGCCGCAAAGATTGTACGCATTTGGTATTGGCCGCCTCATCGGTCGCAAACTGGTGGATGTTGTTGGTCTCTGCATGCGTGGCAATGCAGGTGCTTCGCCGCATGCCCTAATGCGCTGGTCACACTTGTGGGTGTGTAATGAACCGCAGTCAAATGGCAGGTTCAGGCAGCACGTGATCTGATGAACCTCATAGCAGAGCTCAAAGTCAGTGCGATCGTCGGGGACTTTGAGCGAATGAACAGCAAAGTTGAAGTGCGCAAGGCGCAGTTTCAGCAGCAAATGGCAGATGCCGAGAAGACGCTGGCAAATCTGTCAACCGACTTGCAGCATCAGCTTCGCAGCTTGGAAACACATTTCTACTGGTCACCATACAGGACTGGTCGGAAAGACAGCATTTCTGTCACAGTGAAACAAGAGATCTAACCTGTAGAAGGCTCCCTCAGTCTACATGAAGCTGCATCTGTGAAGTAACAGTGCAAGCTGCTTTAGGTACGCATCCTTGTACTTAAGGGACTGGTCAATTCAGGTGGCTTGTGCTGGTGCGGCATGCAACTATTTCACTTGTGCAGGTCTGCAGAGCAGCAGTGTCTGCGGTATGAGGCAAGTACAGTGCTTGTCTGTATTTTCAAAACCATGGCTCTGCACGCTGCAGACCTGAAACATCAGGCCCCAAGCAAGGCAGTTGGTGTGCTGTTGCCGTCAACACGGGCGCCTGGTTGCGAGTGGTCACGTGCAAGGTAACTGAAAAAACTACAGCAGGCATGAAGTGCATTGCCAACCAGGTCTCGAGATCAGAACTAACAGGCAGGCATCCATGCGGAAAGAGTCCCAATCCTATGTTGGACAACTCTTCGTGCATCACCTCGCTGTATGTTATTGGAGTGTTGATGATGTGGGAACTCATGGTTATCCTTGCAAATGGCTGTGTTTCTCGGCAAAGGAGGCATATGGAGTGCATGTAGTACTTTGGGAGGCTTGTTCTACAAAATGTTGCAACATAACCTGCACACAATACTTGCTCATGAAAAAAATGATTGCGGGTTGCATGAAGTAATCATCATGGTGTACGACAACATTGCATGCCAAGGTAGGTGACTGATAATTCATGAAATCTATGACATATATAAGGTTTAAGTTGCCCATCATCAAGTTTGAAGTGAGATCATGAAAACGTGTGTAAAGTCTATGATTCACAGATATGTAAGTCGCGTTGTATTATAATTTTAATTCAAAATAAATGCACGTGTGTCAATAAATGTACTACAACTATGCATATGAGTTATCAATACATACATGTACGCGTAACATGCATTTGAAGATGTGGATGAGCATGCAGCGCAGGTGCTGGCAAGACATATCACCTTCTGCGACACCAAGGGCTACAGACCAACCCAGCATGCGGCTAGGCGACTACCTAACCTATACATTACGCTCAAGCTGCACATAAATCCCCCTAAGGCTAGATTTATTGCCTTCGCCTACAATACGTCTTTGACGGATGTAAGCACTTGGCTAACTCGTGCTTATAAGTTTCTCCTGCCTGTGTTTATCCAAATGTGGGCGAGTCATGTGGCAGTACCTGGAGTCATAGGTAGTTAGGTGCTGCAACATCCACTTGGCGTTCAGGAACTGCTACAATTATGGAACACAACACGCTGTACTGCAGGTAAGTTGGTGCAAGTGCAAATGCAGTCATACGACTTCACCAATTTGCACACAAACATACACCATGCACATTTGCTATTGTGCATGTGTAACTTTGTGCAAGTTGTCTTTTACTTTGGAGCACAACATAGGGGTGCAACAGTGCTGAAAGTATCGTACGTAAGGGATGCTGGATCACCAGTGGGTGCGACACAGAGCTGGACAACAGAACAGCAATCACACCAAGTTTCTCACAATTGCATGGCTGGGTTGTTGCAATATCTGTTGCAAAGTCTGTATATAAACACAGGTGCACAGGACAGGCTACACAAGCCAGCCATTGGCATCCCCATGGGCAACCCTGCTGAAGTTTATCTAGCCAATATCTACAGGGGATCCAAGGAGCTCAGGTTTGCACGTGCGTTGAAGGCACATGGCTCAATGGAACTGCTGTGTAAGTGGTGCACTTCTGTGTTGCGTTTTGTAGATGATTTGCTGATCTTGGACATTCGAACCCTTGTAAGATCATGTACACGGGTGATGCTGTGTTGGGTGTTGGGTTGTACCCCTAGCAGACACTGACACTAACACAGTCTGCTGCTGGTACTACAATTCATTTTTTGACATATGATCTTATTTTAAACTCCTGACATTGGCCTTTGTTCCCGAATCTATTATAATCTGGACGATAACCAGTTCCGAAGCATACTTAGAAGGCATGCCCCATACTCAGCAATGGACATTGCTAAATTGATTAAGCTGGGTGTTGTGATTTCACAATGCATTAGGTTCTTAATATTGCCTACCAACCGCTCGCATTTTGTGAATGACATGGTGGCACTGTTGCATGCAATGCAAGCAGGCTATGCTAAACTTGCCGTTTTAAATTAATTGCACAGGTGGATGCGTAGACAACAAGGCATGGTGTACGACGAGCCATACAAGTACTGGTTCCACTTGGTGTGCAACAAGTTGAATGTGGCTGCGACAAACAGGTAAGTGACATAAGTATGGGAGGTAAGAAGTGCGGGGAGCAATTTGACTGCCCGCATATAAATCATGAGACTGGCCGCTGCATTGTGATTCTTGTATAGCATGGTGTTGTGTTGCTGTCATGTCATGACATGTCTGCACTGCCTGATTGTACTGCCAACTCATGACCCTGCTGATTCATGAGTGACTGATGCGTCGTTTATGACACTAAACTTGTTGGACGGCACTGCATGATGGCCTGCAGCCGTTGTGTGTGAACGTTGGAGACTCGCACAGTCAGTAAGAACGGACCTGTTGTCGGCGCCATAACCGTGGGAGTTGAGGAGAACCAGCTGGGGGCCAAGGTGTCTAGGCGTCTTGTGGTTACAATATGCTATCATTCATGCCTGCCACAACCTGCTGCTGTTGCTACCTTGAGGGTCTGTTGGTTTTGGTTGTTGGTCCTGTTGTTGGCTAGATTTTTAACTCTGTCTTGACCCCCACGGAATTATGTGCTTTGGTGTGCTGGCTTGCATTTTAGCACCTTTGCGTGCTTGTTGTCTATACAACGGAGTTTGCTTGTAAAAACTCTTGTGTATTATCCATGTTACATGCGATATACATACTCTTACATTTAGGGCTTCGTGTGAAAATGAGTATTGAATTTAATAAATGTTGATCGAGACGTCCTCATCAACATATTGTACAAGACATTGCATAATTTTTCAATGTCATTTTAATTTCAATTTTTCAATGCTTTTATAACAAGAGCATTGAACGTGTAGTGCACATGTCATTGCACATGATTAAGGGTTAACGATCGAAGTTGTGTGCCGCATAAAGCTTTGCTTATTACATTATAACACGACAATGATGTTATGACCATGCGTTTTAATCATTGTTGATGCATTGTGCTATCTTAACAGCTGTTATGTGACATTCGTAACGGTATTCTAATCAGCACCTCTTTGTTTGCAGCGAGTCATAGTTCTTTATATGCATTAACTTGCTACGTAATATGAGTAATAATGCATTATTGCTATAACACAAGCGTTTTTACTAGTAATGCTTAGTTCATATAGCACCAACACGGCGCCTTATTTATTACGCTATGGCAACAACAGTTGTTGCCATAGCGTAATAAGTGCCATTATAGGAGCCACACGTCTTATATATGTCTCTTCATTGCACATGACGACAGTTGTTATGCTTAATGTATCAACAAGTACAATAAATACATTAAAGCCTAATTATTGTACATGGTATATACATGGCATAAATATTATACAATCATTTCGTCATAAAATGTAGTAATGCGCATTGTTAACTCATGGTGTAAATCTTGTATGGTCAGCTTGCTTCATTATCAACACAATCGAGCTGTATACACATGATAAAGTCGTGATAATGCATTTTGTATGTTATACACTTTTAAACAAAATATATACGCATAATTTACAATGACTGAAATTGATGTTGATATTATAATTGTGTGATTAATTCATTACATCACATGTGGCATTCTATTGTGGAAGACACTGCACAACATACACTGTTTAACATTTTATATATATAAGAATACTCGTATTCAATGCATACTATGCAATGCAATGCACTCTATGCACACACGTGTATATTGAAAGGGAATGGCAGACATCAAACAAACCATGGCGACGAACTATGACGCAGAAACTCACCCCACCTCACTGCATGCACTACAACAACCACGACACTACGAGTTCATCGTAAAGCCAAATAGGCTAGATTCAATGTGCAACACATTGGCAAGCATGATAGTGTCATGTATACTTGGGCATCACCTATTATACTTAGACTTACATGCAATATTTAGTCAATCAGTCAATCAATGAAGTTGCCAACAGCTACATCATATAACATTGAACAGCGTCATTATTAAACATGTTGTGTAACAACTTTTTTTGCAATTAAGCACATCGTATAGAGTTATACGCCTACCAGTTCAACCGGATGCCTCAGACTTACATCCCTACAGGCATGCATTGGGTCCCACCAAGCCAAGAAGACACACTCCTCGCGGAAGAAGCGTCGATAGGGACTCCTGCCTGTCAAGTCAAGTGAACTCACTGGATTGGCGTGACCACAGCTGACCGAAAATCTCGACGATAAGCTTGGCCGCCAAAGAAGCGAGGATTCGTTGCTCATGTGTTTGCTTGCTGTCGCGCAACCCAGACAGCGGAAGCCCCCTCTATCGTGGCCCTCTCACCGACGGTCCGCTGCACATGCCATGCCAAAATCGCGTTACCTTTTCATAACGGTGTGCAGCCGGACCATGTGTTGTTTCCTTCCGCACGCCGATGGCGCCGTCAACACAAAAGCTTACGAAAACCATTCCAGTGGCACATACCACAGAAGCGGCAAGTTGCATTCCAGAGAGCGGCGGGAGCTATATTCGGATTTGCTTCCGTCGTGAAGCGTTAACCTTCCCTGCTGTCCGGTCACGCAACCGGAAGGGAAGTTAATGGCTTTGGGGTTTCAAAGATCAACGCCGTTAAGGTCATGCTTGGCGAGGAAAAAGGCGTGCATTAAGGTTGTTCCTCAAACAGTGTGCGTTAAGGCACGGAGCTGTCAATACTATAGTCAGCGGCAGCGGCAATGGGCCGGGCAAAGACGTCGGCGGCGTCGGTGGCGGCGTCGGCGGCGGGGGCATTAGGGTTTTGAGGGCGATGCGGGCGGCGGCGTGGCTGGCGCCGTGATGGTTGAGCTTGACAATTGCAGGCTAAGCTATTGAGGTAGTCCTGCTGAAAGGGACAGGGCACTGACGATCTCGTTGGGCTTGTGGAGTAAGCACCGCCCTAGTCGTTGGTCGCGAGGGCGGCGACGGCGTTTTCGGCGTCGTCTACGGGCGGGTCGGGTAGAAGGTTAGGGTAGCTGCAATAAATGCGTCCACAGGGGCGGCGGGCCTCCCGCGCTCCCGTAGCTGAGCCTTGCGGGCGTGGCCTCCATGGGCGGCGCCTTTGAGGCGCTGCGCCATTGGTTCCGCGATCGCTGGAGCTGCCTCTCCGCGCACAACGCCCACGCGCAAGTCGACTACCCCAGCAGCGGCGGGGCCGGGGACGCCGGCCACACACCCTACCAGCGTGGAGGCGGAGCAGGGGCCAAGCACAGCCACTCCACAGCTAGTGCAACCTCAGCACACAGCGCCGGAGCAGCAGGCGCTGCTCACGCTGCGACTAGTAAGCAAGCTCACGGCCGTTCCTTCCGCGGGAGTCATCCCAGGCTATCCACCGAGGACTCCGCCCCTTCCGCTAGCGGCGCCAACTCCGGTCAGCTAGTCCCTGTCAAACTCCGCCCTCACAAGCCGCACGCCCGCGCACAGCTTCCTGCTCGCAAGAAGTTACAGGTCAGTGGTCGGGTCATATCAGTAGGGGTTTCCGCACTTCCCGTTCCACGTCTCCTCGTTCAAACCTCAAGTCACAGGTTGTGCCTCAGTACTCTTGCTGATGTGTAGTACATTAGGCGTCGCATACCGTTCCAACATTCATGTGCAATCATGTTGCTGCACGAGTAGGGTTTATGTCCAGCGATGTCACAGGGGTATGTAATCACGTAGCTGTATTGTGTCCTCGGCAGGGTTAAGTGACGACAATGATTGGTTAGTACTCACTGGTTGCTGCCTTGCGTGCAGTCCTCAACGAGCAACATGGACGAGCACGAGTTCTTCTCCGAATACGGGGATGCCAACCGCTACACCATCCTTGAAGTCATTGGCAAAGGAAGCTATGGCGTTGTCTGCTCTGCCATAGACAACCAGACAGGGGAAAAGGTGTGCCATTGTCTGCGAGGATGAGGTCATATGCCATGCTCATGTGCCCCAAAGACTTCTGGTTGTCCCATGATCTCTCAGTGCTCATGTACTGCCGTTACGCTTCCTCAGGTTGCCATCAAGAAGATCAACGATGTCTTTGAGCATGTGTCTGATGCCATGCGCATACTGCGCGAGATCAAGTTGCTTCGTCTTCTTCGGCACCCTGACATAGTTGAGGTAGAGCATGCCAGAAGTGCTGACACTTGCAATGTGGCTTTTGTCTCGATTCCATTGTTTGTGGGCAAGTCCAAATTGCACAACACCTGTGCTTGCAACAGGTCAAGCACATCATGTTGCCTCCATCTCGACGCGACTACAAGGATATATACGTGGTCTTTGAGTTGATGGAGACAGACCTGCACCAGGTCATCAAAGCCAATGACGACCTTACACCGGAGCATTACCAGTTCTTTCTGTATCAATTGCTTCGGTCCATGAAGTATATACACACAGCCAATGTCTTCCACCGAGATTTGAAGCCCAAGAATGTGTTGGCAAATGCTGATTGCAAGCTGAAGATCTGCGATTTTGGTCTTGCACGTGTTGCATTCACTGACGCCCCCACTGCTATGTTTTGGACGGTGAGTGGGGATTGAGCACCAAAAGGCCAGGGAGGCTCTTTATCTGCCCCGTCGCCAGTTGGGCTGACCAATACTTGTGCACAGGATTATGTTGCAACGCGTTGGTACAGAGCTCCAGAGCTGTGTGGTTCCTTTTTCTCCAAGGTACCGTTTTGTGACAACATGCTGTGAATGGGCGCTCAGTTGCTGCATGCGCATGGCATATGAATCCGTTGATCAACTTTGGCCAGTGGACTGACTCATCTGGTGGCCCTTTGCAGTACACACCAGCTATTGACATCTGGAGCATTGGCTGCATATTCGCTGAGGTTTTGTCAGGACGCCCACTGTTCCCAGGCAAGAATGTGGTGCATCAACTTGAGCTTATCACAGATTTACTGGGGACGCCTCCCATCGAAAGCATTGCAAAGGTAACAGCGGGATCCTGCGATATGACCTGTTGTTGCATGCAGCATAGTATGTTGAGTTGAGTGATTGGCAGGTGCGTAATGAGAAAGCCCGAAGGTATCTTGGCAGCATGAGGCGGAAGCAGGGCATTCCGTTTGAGCACAAGTTTCCTAATGCTGATCCAGCTGCGCTGCGCTTGTTGAAGCGCCTTCTGGCCTTTGACCCATCACAACGCCCCACTGCTGAAGAGGTGGGTGCATTTGCGGCTTGCAATCTGGTGTCACTGTTGTGGCTGACACTGGTATATGTCAGGCACTATCGGATCCATATTTCAAGGGTTTGGCCAATCCGGAGAGAGAACCTCGCTGCAATCCCATTAGCAAAATGGAGTTTGACTTTGAGCGACGTCGTGTGACTTTGGAGGACGTGCGAGAGTTAATATACCGAGAGGTATTGTTGCCTTACGCTTATTATGCTCATATGTTGGCAGTTGCAAGGGTGGAATTGCTGAGCTTGTGCATTTGTAGATTTTGGAGTACCACCCGCAAATGTTGAAGGAGTACTTGTCTGGAGAGGAGAAGTTGCCACGATACCAGTTTCCAAGGTCAGTGCCCTTGTTGTCCGCTTGTTGCAAGCAATGCCTGGCTGTGGCTACGACATTCTCTGACAGCATCATTGTTGTCCAGTGCTGTGGACCAGTTCCGGAGACAGTTCCAATACCTTGAGGAAAATGGTGGCCCCCATAAGGCTGATAAGGGAAACAACGGTGCATACAAAGCCAATCCTGGTACACGCTCACCTTTAGAGCGACAGCATGCATCATTGCCCAGGTGCGGTACAAGTAGTTGCATGCTCTGTCAGTATGCAATGTCACACGAGCTCTGATTGAGTGTTGAAGTCAAGCCAAGTTTAGCTTGAATGCTAATTGTGGTCGTGTAGGGAGCGCATGAATGACTTTAGGGCGGAGGCTGTCAAACACATACCTGACACCAAGAAACCCAGTCCACCTGATTCAACGGATGAAGAAGGCTCAAACCCCAAGGGAGAGCTGCACACGCACGCGACCCCAAACATGGCTGGAATGGCTCTGTCTGATAGGTCAGTGTTGGAGAAAGCCTGCTAGTTGGAGGGGTTTTTTTGAAGTTGTAGACAGAGATTGGCATCCGCGCCCGATAAGCAGTGAGGGCTCCTGTTTTGGCCCGGATTCGCCAATGCCTCGCCTTGTCGGCATGGCAAGTGGACACTGGCGTGGTGGGTGTGAGGTGGCTGTATGGCAGCATAGTACATGTGGCTCAACTCCCACCACATGCCACTTCACCCCGTGCGCGCAGTTGGCAGACCTTGCAGTAGCCGCTCAAGGGGCGTGCTTTTCTGCTGGGTGTACTATATACAACACACGCCTGCACCAGTTTGCAGCACATACTGTGCGCGCGCATGCCTGTGGCGTTGCCG
The DNA here is from genome assembly GCA_009103225.1 of Chlorokybus atmophyticus. Taxonomy (NCBI): domain Eukaryota; kingdom Viridiplantae; phylum Streptophyta; class Chlorokybophyceae; order Chlorokybales; family Chlorokybaceae; genus Chlorokybus; species Chlorokybus atmophyticus. The sequence continues at coordinate 174,633 of RHPI01003124.1, forward strand.
CAGTGCGTAACACATTCTTTGGTTGTGCCTGCGTTAATGAAGCTGTTTTTGGAAGTGTAGCGAATGCCAGCAATCTCACTGGCAGTTGCTGGTCTTGCGGTGTGCATTTGCTGGGCCATGGCATCTTTCTGCAGGTGATGTCGTCTGACATGAGCAGACGTCCCTTGACCAGGGTTTTAAATTCAGCATTCATGTTGGATACCAGGTGCAAGGGCTAGCTTGTGCCGCGCCGCAGCAGTATATTACTGTGTGCCTGAGGTCTTGTTAGTATAAGTTACGCAAGATGTGCATTGTCATGCCGCGCATGTTACACTTGTCATGCAGGTCTCATGTTTCCCATTAGGAGTTGTACTATGGCTGTTTGCAACCCTCCATGTCATTGAGATTAAGAATGCAATTTAATCCTCAACGGAAGAATCTATAGAGAAATAGGCTGCTATGTATTAGAAGTAACAGCTTAGATGAGGTTCGCAATGCGATATGGTGCGCTTCAGGAACAAGCAATGCACAACCTGTTGTCGCAGCACTCTTATACAATGTCAATTCATTGGCTTCTTGTCTGCAAAGTAACACTTCAAATTGTTTGTGGATAGTTATTCATGCATGCGTGCGTGCCGTGCACAGGATATGCGCGAGACAATTGGCGACATGCATGACATCACAACAGCATCTCATACCAACCAGCATGCAAACACAGTCACATATACCACCACCGGGCAATATTGACTGCCTGTTTACCTACCACACTACCCTACTCTAGACCTCCCCGTTAGGCATGCTTACATGCGTGTTGTTGGTGAATTATCTGTGCAACACAGGAGCAGCACCGTCAACCATGGTAGTCCAGGTGCAGCGTAACAGCAGCAGGCAGCATGCAGCACACTCCCTCTCCCTCCCTCTCTCCCCCTCTCCCACAGTCCCCCTCCCTCTCTCCCTCTCCGTCTGTCCCTCCCCCTGCTTCCCTACTTCTTCGTCCCCCGCTCCGCCTGTTCTCTCTCCTCCGCCTCCCCCTCCTCCTCCTGCTGTCACTGTGCCGTCACCTCGACTGCAAACCCTTGTCGCCGCTGATCTGGCAAGGCCCCTCTGCCCCGCCCCTCTGCCCTGCCTCTCGTTCTGCAGGCTGGCATGCAGGCTGGCATGCAGTGCTGCACTGTGGCACTAGGGCACTGCACTGTGTAGCGCTGGCAGTTAGGTGGTGCTGGTGGGGTTGGGTGGTGGGGTTGGACGGCTGTGTTCTTTGCACGGGCAGGAGGAGGCGTTACCAAGCAGCCTGCTCCCCGCGCACATTGTCTGGTCCCGCTGACGTGGTGTTTGCGATGGTCGCCTTTGCGCGCCGGTGTTTCTGCAAAGCGAGGTACACCATCTTGTACAACAATGCTTGGGGGGTGCAGTACGCATACGTGTTGCGCATCATGCGCTGCCGCAGCGTCGCCATCCGTTTCAAAGAGTGGCCCTCCGACTGCATCGCTGTGAGCAGGTCCGTCATAGCGCTGATGAAATGAGTGCGATACGTGCACACGCGGATGAACCGCATGTACTGCGTTTCCACCACTCCCAACTTGACGCTCCGAGGCACATTGGACTCGGTAGCGGCGCCCTATGTCGTCTGATGTCTTTGTATTCCGGCAAATCTTGCTTGCTGTACAAGTTGGTGCAGATTCCGTCCGCTGTTTGGAAAACCATCAAGTCCAGAAATGGCACTGATGTGCCCGCAGCTGTACATGTCACTGTGCATGCCTTGGGTACAGGCCTCCCCCTAGTACGTCACTTCCCATGTACAGCACCGCTGTAAAATCTGGCATGTCCGCCACAAACAGGTCGTCTATGTAGCGCAGCACTCCTCTTGCACAGGCCGTCAGCAGGGACATGTCTCCTGTGTCACGCAAATCGCGTGCGAATCGTCTCTCATGCGACAGCGAGTAGCCATTGGCTAGATGTGCGCCGGCATTGTTGCCCATAGGTACTCCCACCGTTGTCTGTATAGTTCGTCACTGGCAGTGCGCACACACGTGCTCGGGCATGTGGGGGCAACGCTTGCAGCACTGCTGGATGGGACAGCAGCTGCTGCAGTCTCAGCTCATGTGCTGACGCATTTGCGAAGGGGGGGACAGGCGATCAGTAAACGTGCATTTCTTGTTTGTGGCAGTGCTGTTGGGTAATTGTTGAGTAGGCGCTGCAACACATAGTTGTTAGGGCTTGCGCGTGGGCTGGCAGAATGTGCATGTCGGCTGGGGCTGTATGCTGCAGCACATTCAGCATCTTGTACAAATTCAGCAGCTTGCAATGTAGCAGATCCATGATGGTAAAGTGTATCGCGCATAGAGCATTGTTGATTGCTGGTTGTGGCGATTAAGCTCAAGCCTAGTGTGCAAGTGGTTGTTGACTTATAACTGCAGCTTGCCTCATGGCTGTAGTGCCGCCAATGTTATCTTCGCAGCCACGCGCAGCACATACCAACTGCCCTGCGATCCAAAACCATGCAAGGCATCATCCGAAATGATGTTCCTATTGCTGCAAGCGTGAAACCCTGCTTAGATGTGTCACGGTGTTTGCAACAAACTCCATTATCATCCACATGCAATCGTTGCTGTCAGAGCTGCCACCATGCCTAACTGCCTCTCACCCAGCCAGTCACGACACAAAATACCATCTACGTCTCCTACCTCTTCCAGGAAAGCTACACGCTTTCGACTTCAGAATTGACCAAGCCAGGCAAGAGTGGACCGCTGCCTTATAACAAGCACCACACACGAAAAGGCATTAGTCAATTGCAACCTCCTCTATTGCTGCAAGCATCAAGTATTGCCAATGTGTTGCAACCTTTTCTTCCTTAAAAGACTTTCCACTGCCGATTAAATCTTGTCCGGGGCAGTCAAGAGTAAAGCGCTGCTTGTTGCAGCTTATTGCTAATGTGCTGATGATGTTGATTGTATTGTGATGTTAGCGCTATGAGTTTAAACTCTGTCAGACTCTGAACCATAATGGCAATACGGTTCATTCCTAATGAAGCTTTCATCGTTGTCATTGTGGTTGCAATGCATCACTTCATGTCCGTGAAACGCCATGACTTATGGCGTGTACATGAAATAAATGTTGCAACTTGCAACATTTATTCCTTGGCGAGCGTACGGTGCTCGTTGCACATTTATTCCGCTTTTATGGTGGACAACAAAAGTGCTTAAGCGTTCTGCATCCAAGTTGTTCAATATCGTGCCAGCAACGACGTGCGCCCTAAAGTTTTTCCAATAACCGTCTACTATATTACAACTTTTCAAAGTTACAATGTACAATTTGATCACATTTATGAATGTTGTGCACTTAGCATGGGGAAATCCCCTTGTGTAAGAGCTTTGTAAATAATACCTTTATGTGTATTACAAAGGTATCAATGATGCCATCACTCATTCAACTCGCTAGAACCACATCATTCACTGCTAGTTTAATTGCTATGTGTGCTTGTTGCTAGCTTGTTTTGTACTGCTGTGCTTGCTGGGTGCCGCTCTTACTCGGTTCACTTACGTACACGACTCATACCTTATGCACGCAGGCACACGGCGCACACATGATTGCGCTAGACTATATTTAATGCCAATGATGCGGCATTGGGAAGCATGTTACAAATTGAGATACCTACTTTTTAGTACATTATATGTTCACCATTACTTCCGCAATCAACTCGCTCAAGCATCAACATACACCATGCGAATTTATGACACGCGGAATGCCGGTGACATAATTAAGTGGTTGTACATTTGGTAATCATGCAACAAAGTTTCAACGGCTTACAAATTACTACCACCTTTACAGAAATCTTTAATTTGTCCAGCTGTTGCTGCATTGCACTGCATGCATGCATGCATGCATGCATGCATGCATGCATGCATGCAGCCTGATTAGAATACTTTCGGTTTCTGGAGAGAAAAAAAAGCACCACCTCCTAGTTGCAACGGTCCCTTGACTATCACTTTTGCCATTGTGACTGCTGTTTGCATCCGGTGTTTTCTTGCGGCATCCACATGAATACGTGTTTGCCAATAAGAGACAACCCCATTGAACCAATGTTTCTATTTACCCATGCATTGCACATACAGCATGAGAGAGTCTAACACACTTCAAGTTTTACTATTCCGTGTAACAGTGACAACATCTCTGGCAGCAAGAGACTGCATTCACACAAGCATATGATGGCAGTGATGACAAATAACAATAATGACATGACCGAAGTTTATTGCAACCAAACACTACAAGGCAACTCAACAACAATACAACATCAACCTCTTAAACTAACCCTAGCTAGATGGTAGCTGTAGCATCAATGCACCTCGTCTATATGTACACCCAACTGCCGCTCACTCGCCAATGAGTCACCACATATTGGGCATGTTAGCCTAATAGCACTTGCGGTCGGTGTAGGAAGGTTGATGGCAGGGGGCTGTGCAGCATTGAAGTGCTCATCAAGGTGCGCATTCAGATTGACATGAGCATCCATGCCATGAAACTCCATGTTGCACACTGGACAACACGAAGCTGAGGTTGACGGCACATCCGCATCCATGGGTTGCGGAGCGGATGCCAAAGGTTCTGATGTTGGCAGTGGCGATGCGCGGGGACCATGCACTGCAGCCATGTGCATGACCATATCTTTCAATCTCACACTCTTTTTGCACTTCGCGCAGGGCAACGTGCGCGACCCGCACTCGCTTTCATGCACTGTCAGGCCCTGCAAGCACGCATGCACTTTTCAAACAACATTGTTCAAGAAACATTTGCACTGCCATCACCACTGTACAGTGCAGTGCTTCTACCTGCAGTGCATCACGTGGATCTGTTGCTTGCCCGCTGCCTGCGGGAACCATTGCTTCGCAAAACCGACATGACGTGAGCCTTAGCGGGCATTCTGTACCTCTGTGATGGGCCTGCAAAAGGGTTGTAACATTTGGGGTGACCGCAACACGGCATGAATACCCTGGAAACAATATGGCATGCAACGTTGCGTGTGTATGGGTGGGAACCCTCACCATGGCGGACATCTCCAACTGGGCCCCGCAAGCACACGCCAATCGAGCGTGCTCGATGCGCATGTGCTTCTCCAGTGCATCACAAGTCATGCCACGCCCGCACGACTTGCAGTGCACATGCTGCGCCGCATCCGCCCTGCAAGAGCGACCGTTAGCCCCACAGAAACAAGATATACAACACTGTGCTAATGGTGTTGAAATTTTGCACTCATGCAAGTTACACATGGCAAGAGATAAGCTAAGTGTGCCACCAGTGCAAGTGTGATGACTGCAAGTCGCTGAACACTACTGCAACATCATACATCAGTCCGCTACAACCACAGAAACAATGTGGTACTCCTGCTGGTACCTGCGCAGGACAGCACTGCAGCCAGGGTGCATGCATCGCACATTGTGACGGGCGCAAAATGCTTCGTGCAAAGCCATGCTGCGAGCCGGCACGGCTTGGCCACAGTTGCTGCATGTGGCATAGTCGTCTGCTGCACCCTGCGTAACCTGATGGGAACACAAAAACCATGAGCTTCATGCCTCACGATAGTCCTGTCGAGCACAAGCCTGTTAACACTAACGCAACGCACCGAGGCCTCTTGCGAAAGTACTCGTCCTGGACTTGTCTTGGTCAGCTGGTTGACAACAAGCGTGTATTTGGCGTTGCCGCGATATCCATACACTCCAACAGCATACAGTCCGGGTGTGGGAGTTGGGGATGATAGCGAAGACAAGCAAATTGTCTTGTTGCCTACATCATGCGAGGCCCACTCGTGCTGATGCTGCGACGGCCGCGATATCGGCTTCCTTGCCAAGTACAAGTCTGCGTCTGCTTCAGCCGGGTTGGACAACTCAAGCTGGACACGGTATTCGCAGCTGCCTGCTGCGATGTCGTCGGCGGCGGGTTGTCCCAACTCAAACTCGTAATACTGAAACATGTTCTCCTCGACTGTGTCGCTCTCAGGCTTGTCAACTTCCAAACGTGTCCGTTTTCCTTTCTCGTCCTTCAGAGCCACAATATCAACCTCAAGCTCCGTATCAATCAATGAAACCTGCGCACCACAGTCCGTTTTGAGTCTACAAACGCAACAGATACTGTGCAGTCAGAGGTCTGAACACCAAACGCACCTGAGGCTCAGGCTGAAGCTTCATCACACGTAGAGCATGCTGGCTGCCAGCATGCACGACATGCAAGACGTCTCCTTCCGTGAGCGTGGCATGGGTACGCAGCACACCCTCCAGGAAACCTCGCTGGCTTGGGACATCCGCAAACTCGGCTGAATCAGCCTGCATGGATTGCATGATATGAGTACGGCATGTGTCAATGAACACTTCAGTGTCAAAGACCCACGCAACCACAACGGGTGACAAGCTGTTTAATGTAACACCAACAACGACTTCTTAATGCATAACCGACAACTGCGTGATTGAAGCTGCGCAGAAACGTGCGTTTCCACTGGCATGCAAGCCCCACCTATGGCAGATATCATCCACATCACCAAATATGATGCGCAAGCATGCGTGCACGCGCGTATGCGCGCATGCGTAATGTCTACATACACAACCTTGGCCCAACCTTCAGCGCTTACCTGCAACTGTGCATACTTTCCTTTTGAAAGCCTAACATACTGGACACGCAACTCTCTTGCATCCAGCTCCTGCTCGTTTGTCAGCGCAAGGCTTCTCAGTACTTTATGCGGGACCGCAACTTGGCCCTCCTCTGCAGTGAAGTCGAGGACGCCCGCGTGCGTGCTGGCGCCTGTGCCTGCATCCGTCACACGCAGGTACATCGGTCCCTTATCCAGTGCATCCTGCTGAGAGAGGCTGTCCAGCGCAGATGGAGGCAAAGACACCTTGTCTCCTGCTTGTGCATAACACGTCAGTGGCCTGTACGATAATGGTTACAGCAGTTTGTGCAGCACTTGTCATTTACCATAGCAGCCTAAGAGCGTGTACAGCTGTGTATGCGTGTTGATTCCAATTGCGTGCATGCATGCATGTGTGGAAACATGCCTGCTGTGGAAGAAGGTACTAGCCTCAGGGTGGCTGCATATAAGATGCCTTCTGTTAGACGCAGCAAATCCGCCTGGCGTTGCTCTTCCTACGCGCAGATGACACCAGAATGAAATCAGCATCCCGTCATGCAGATTGTTGACAAACCAAACAGACGCACAAATCATGATAAACCTCTTGTTGTCTTGTGAAAGCAGCGACGCGTTCCTCCTGCCTCGCGACGTCCTCTGCCTCTCGCCTGCGTGCAGCAGCCTCGCGCTCGCGCTTCTCCTGGCAAGAAAGAGTTGACATGAGCTTGAGATCAACAGCATAATTGTTCAAAATGCGGTGGAACAATACAATCGAGGTTGCAGCGAAAAGCTGACGTTGTGGGATAGGGCCATGAAGATCACCTATGTACTAAACCACTTACGCAATACCCAACTGCTTGTAGTGACAATAAGCAACGGCACGTTGCTAATTGCACAGCTGAGCTTGACAGCAGACGTGATTCGTTGCACCAGTAAACGCGACAAGCTGTAACAACAACGCAATTGGAAAACAGCAACTCTCGACATACTTCAAGTACTTTTTCAATTGTCAAAACACGCAGCCAGCCAGAGAAGCTGATGTGTGCGTTTAAGTTGCACACATAGCTATGTGTGCAACTTGGACGCACACAACAGCTTGCTGACAGCCTCAGCGCACAATCAGGCTAGGCCGAAGCTCAGCTCAACCAATTGACATCAGCTCAGCTAAGCCCGGGATGAGAGTTGCGAAATCAACCTGCTCAACTTTGCGACGAATAGCGTCCTGCCGGCGTCGCTGCTCCCTGGCGAGTTTCTCCGCCCGCGCCTTGAGCTCCAACTCCATCGCTGCGGCGGTGGTGGCAGCGGCGGCAGCGGTGATGTCCTGAGCTTTCCACGTGGCGTTACATAACTTCCGCTGGCCGGCACCGTACAAACACGAAAGTTCCAGACCTCCTGGGCGCAAAACACTGGGAAAATATTGCTGAGAAGGAGGGCATGCCGGCGCTAGGTGGCGGCGTCGGGGGTGGCGTGCTGGGCGGCGGCGGTCGGGTGGTGCCGCCCCCCATCAGTACCATGACAGCGATAGGGGTTGGCAACGCACTGCCAACCATGAGCAGCCAGGTGCAGCGGCGGCAGCAAACAGCAGTTGCATGAGCGGCCACGTGCAAACGGCTAGGACCCTTGAAAGGTTGAAGAGGAAGAGGAAGAGGAACAATGTGCACCTCGAGAGTAGTGTGAGGGGTTGTGGATTGTAGGGCTAGGGTGCGCTGTTGGGCTCGCAGCCTTAGGTGCAGCTTTAGGAGCTGGGTTTGCCATTGGCATGCGCGGTATTGGCATCAATACTATGCGGGTAAGTTGTCATGTTAGTGCTGATTGTGGTTGATATTTGCATTTGACGTAGGGTGTTCTTCTTTCTACATTCACATTGTTTTTACTATAATCAGAAGAGTGTATCTTTCTTATTTCTGCGTTTGTGTCATTGATGATTGTTGCATGCACGGCAAGTTCACCAGAAGCCAAGTAAGCAATGATTGCATGCCTCATTACATGATGTGCGCTGATCACTGCTGTCCTCAATCCACTTGTGGGGTTCCGCAATAGGCCGATAAAGCGAGCTTGCTAAACGAGAACATTACCATCTTGACTTTGATGGTCAAGTCGGGATGGTTAGGCCTGGATGCAGAGGATGACCTCGGCTTTAACATTGCTAATCTGCACATCGGGTTCATCAAATTACCACTTGCGGACATCTTTGTGCCAAACGTTTGCCCATGAGAAAAGTGTGTATGTCACATGATGCGCGCAACAACATTTCATCATTTTGGCGCTGTAAAGTGGATGTTGGTCTATTATTAGTTGTTGTGTGACAGGGTGGTGGGTTGTTTAATGTTTCCTTGTGTTTGGTGAGTGAAGTAGCTTCCACATTCAGTCTAATTGTGATGAGAGAGAGAGAGAGAGAGAGAGAGAGAGAGAGAGAGAGAGAGAGAGGGGTCATGACACATATTTTTTTGTACTCGATAAGAAGTGAAGGCAACATGGTCATTGTTGTTGCACATTTCTATTATTTTGCTTATTAAGGTTGAGATGAGAATGTGTTACTTTTGTTGGCAAAGCGACGGTATATCAAAGGCTTCGATATGCATGCCTCATGTGCCCTTTGTTTGTACACGTAATTTGTGTGTGCTATGTACTTTGTTAGTAAGTAAGTAAGTTGTTCATGAGTAGTGCAAACATCCGCTACTCACACGATAAATGACGCTGTAAGTGCTGATTGTGTTAAGGTTGTGTTTATTTGGCGAACCGTCCAGCAGACAACCACAACCTTCATGTTGAGTAAAAGTTTCAAACACGGTGAAACAAGTACAAGCGCTAAGTAGGTAATGAACTATTGCGCACAAACAACGCCGTTATCAGCACATACATGCTGATAGTGTTAAGGTTGTGGTTGTTTGTTAAACTTGTAAACACGACGAAACAAGTACACGCGCTGAGTAGGTAATGGGTTTTTACGCCGAACATGCATGCATAGTGCACAAGTGGGGCCGTAGTAATAGCTAGCTGCGTGCATTACCTAGTTGTATGTAAGTAGTGAGCCCGGTCGTTTAGGTATGTGTAATTGCTTGTGCCGATGCCAATGTGTGCGACATACATGTTGCCGGCGCAATGCTGTATTGCACGTCATGTGCATACCATCGCTTGCCCTTGCGATCTTGATGTACATAATTGTAAGTCATTGGTTATGGACGCAGAGAATTGGGAGGCAATTGGGAAAATTAAAAAAAAACGTGCTGCGATGATTACTTACAACACTACATGGTGTAGCAAGTAGTGGATATTGTCCACGTGGACAATGTCAAGTTATCAACGCACAAGAACTAGCTAGTATCGTGCAAACACCAAGACCGGCGCAATGCACAGAATAAGTCAAAACTTCCAACTTAAAAGACAAGCGTACGACACCAACACTACTTTTCACATTTCTTCAAGCTATTTACAACGGAGGCGCAACAGCAGTGCATCACCCAATATTCAAGTACAAGTACTGGCATACCTTACAATTGAATGTTTTTGAATGAAATTCCAGTCTTTGCGCATGAAACCGGCTTAAGCTGTATGTGCTACTTTAAGTTAATTCTGCTGTTGTAACGCAACTTGATAATCATGCGGCGTAAATAGCGCGAGACCTCGAGCAGTAGTTGACGCGTGATGTTGAATTTAAACTCGTTAAGCCAATCAAAACGTAATAGTACTCTGTTGAGGTTGCTATAGAAATAAATGTAACACGTAAATTTATCATCTTTATGATATTGATGTGATTTACCAACAACTGCAAAATCAACATGATCAAAGTACCCGAAGAAGCACACAATCCAACCACAAGCACGCAACATGTTGATATCTTCTTGCTTTAAACCACGACACCAACTTGCACAGCTTTACCATTAAGCCTGACACTTCAACAGCTGCCACGCGGCAACAATGTCCCGCAGACGATCGCATGGGGAGCTTTTGTTGTAGATTGGTGATGTTGCGGGGGTCATACTCTGTATTCAAGGCCTCATCATGCATTGTCTACGAAGCCCGAGTGAATTGATTACATCCGCACTGAACAGCTTCTCACCGTCAGCTTAACATAGGTGAGGCGAGGACACTGTGAGTGTTGCGAATTACAACAACCTCACTTACCTCGCGCAGGGTCTTGACGGTAATCTTGTTGCTGCGTACTACCTAGTAGTGCGCGGCAACCGGTGTTCTCGATCTTGCCGTTGACGCCCTTTGGGAACAACCTGCTGCGACAGTTCTTTGAACCCAAGGCCAGAGTGCGCAGAACCTGGTGCACGTGTCTTTGCGTATGCGTGTGCATCTGTTCGTGCATGCCAAAGAGGGGTTGGAAGGGTGCATGTGCTTGAGTACGCGCGCACGTGCGCGCATGTATGGGTGCACTCCACGGGGTAGGAGGATGCTCGTCATCAATACTTGCTTGGGCGTGCGGCTGAAGCAGAGGCCCTGGATGTTGGCACGTTGATTTTGAGGGTGCCACCTTAGTGAGGAGTGTCACGGTGATGTAGTTCCTGTCGGAGTTGTACAGGCCCTGGTCACCCTCAGTCTGCCTGTCCAGGCGGTTACGAAGGTTCGACGCCTGCACCACCTACCACACACGCAGGCCGTACTCTTGAGTATTTGGTTGCAGCGATCCCATAGCAACTGCCTGTCCATCACTGAGAGCTTAGCACCAGCCTTGACACCGCATCCATCAGCTCCAAGTTGCTCATTTGCAAGATGCCTTCAACCACACATAATCACCTACACTGCGGGTGCGCTCCGAGAAAGTCTGAGGTGACACAATGTGCCACACTGCATCGGACGCATGCAAGCACAGATGCATGCACACAATCCACGCAAATAACCCAACCTGATTGACTGGCCTTACCTTGTTGCCAGTGGCGCCGATCTGGACATGCACAGCAAGCAGGTAAGTTTGAGTGTACAAGCGTCTATACCGGACTTGAAGCAAGCTCAGAGCACATCTACACGCTCACACAAAGCCAAGAGAGTACCTCTAATGAGCAAGGTGCACTGGAAGCGGATGTCTCTATTGCAGTTGAAACGGGGTTGCTGTGCTTGCCGACGGCATTGTAAAGAACCAGGTGGAAATTCTTGTACCTGTCAAGCGGTCGCGAATCATGCTGACGGCACATGTGCAAAGGTTACTGACTGGCATGTCACACACACGCGCATGCGCACGCACACGCACATGCACACATCC
>RHPI01003124.1:187756-214328 GCA_009103225.1 Chlorokybus atmophyticus
CCTTCCCCCCTTTGCCAACACCCACACCCACACCCACACGCACGCATACGTTCACGTGCACATGCTCACTTTTGCACATGATGCATGAACTGCTGTGGCTGCGTATGCGTGTTCAGCGGGTGTGCATGATTAGGTGCCTGACGTGGCCTTGCTCCACCGAAAGCGACGCACCCTCCTCAGCCCAAGGCTGCAGCTGGTTATTGAGGCGAGCCTTCGTGTGGCAAAAGCCGCACAAGCAACAAGTGATCACGTCACAAAGACACCCTTAAGGACAGTTCAACACACTCGCACCTGCCCATGGACAGTCCAACATGCACCTGCCATCAATGGCGCAACCATAACCCTTACGTGTACGACAGCAAGTCAAGCAGGATGTCACTCCAAAAAAGCTGCAAATGTGTCGAGCATCCAAACACTCCGTGTTTGCCTGGAGGTTCAGTATTTCTATCGTAAAACCGCTGGCGACCCGCCTTGGCAGCAACCGTCATGGTGGCTGCACAATACACTCATTACCGTCAAGACAACCGACTGTTGCGCGTGTGCATGCAGCAGGCAAGCACATACCATATGTGACCCTGCACTTCAGCCTGCTGGACTTGAGGGGATGAAGTAGAGTCTGCCTTTATCTGTGGAGGTGGTGTGATTGCCAAGGTGAAGGAGCCCGATTGTGGGTAATGTACGCAGTGTGCCTCTCCCGCATGTGCAGCCGTAGCGTCCGTCGTTGATATCGTCACCGTAGTGACTGTTGTCGCCGCCGTCGTCGTCGTCGTCATTATAGTTGTCGCCGGCCACCATGAGTTGCGTGTTGGCGTTAACAAACGCCGCGCAGAGCAACAGAATCCGCACCTGTGAGGAAGCAATTGGCTAGTGCGCTGAATGCACATGTGATACACCAACACTCGTGCGCGTGTCTGCACCTAGACATGTGACACGTGGATGCGGGCGCATTGACACGCATGCACGTATATAGAGAGAGAGAGAGAGAGAGAGAGAGAGAGAGAGAGAGAGAGAGAGAGAGAGAGAGAGAGAGAGAGAGAGAGAGAGAGAGAGAGAGAGAGAGAGAGAGAGAGAGAGAGAGAGAGAGAGAGAGAGAGAGAGAGAGAGAGAGAGAGAGAGAGAGAGAGAGAGAGAGAGAGAGAGAGAGAGAGAGAGAGAGAGAGAGAGAGAGAGAGAGAGAGAGAGAGAGAGAGAGAGAGAGAGAGAGAGAGAGAGAGAGAGAGAGAGAGAGAGAGAGAGAGAGAGAGAGAGAGAGAGAGAGAGAGAGAGTAGGTCGGCAACAAGAGTGACGGTCACAAGGAACTCGCAGGAGAGGGGGGGAGATGTGAGAGGTAATGGTAGTATAGTGCATCACACGGCTTGCAGGTAGCAATACAGCCATGGGTAATGTAGCCTATATAGCCTTGGAAACGTGCAGAGTCAATGCCCACATTTGTCATAGTGTCAAACATGCGTTTTCTCTTTCAGCGCCTGCAAGGTTGTTGCGTATTTGGCAGAGGCACATTGCAGGCAACAGGTGCGGTGTGCCATACGATGCGATTGCAAGTGTGGTGCTCGTCCAGGGTGGCGGCAAGGTGGACTGAAAAGTGCTTACTTGCACTGACATTTGCATGCACGACACCTACCGTTGCAGGCAGCCAGAGCTGCTGGCTGCCTGCTACTGCTGTTCAGCGGCAGCATAGGACAGTTGCGTAGTGGCGACCATGTGGACACCATTTGTCGGGCCAACAAGCAGCAGAGCTTGCTGTTGTTTGGTTAATGCGGCACATGCACAAACGTAAGAAAAGCAAAACGCAATGCAGAATCGCCACTTACAAGTGCACCTGCGAGTCACAACTTCAAGCAATCCCTGTGTCTTATCTTGCAAAAGCCCACAGGGGCTGACCTGCTCAAGCAGTCCAGCTGTCGCTGCCAGGCTCTTACCTTGTAAACGCTGGCTGGTAAGGCTGCCCACATTGATCAGCAGGCAGGCCAGCCGCTGCCGCAGCTGCCCCACATAGAGCAGAACGCTTTGCAGGCTAGCGCACCCTGATATATCAATATGTAGCGGTTAGCGGCTCTGCTAACTTAGAGCAGCATGTCTCACTGGCGTCGTGTCAAGACTTGTGACCTATACCGTAGATACCAGCGTCGGGCATTGGCGCTGAGCATGCGCATGCGCATGCGGCTCTTGGAGGCGGAGGTGTTGCTAGCGTGTCTCGTAGCCTGATTCTCACAGCATGCGGCAGTAGGACATGCGTTCACAGGTTGATCAGCTCGCTGTCGTAATTGCAGCAGTTTCAGCGGCTTGAAGCGCTAGCGCTCAGGCTGACCTTTGCCTCCCTAAGGGCCAAGCAGGCCGGAGCTATTCTTGGAAACAGGTGGATTTGGTACTGTGGGCTCCTGCAGCTGTTAACACTTGACAGTCGGTGAGTTTGCTTGTGCAATGCTGCTTGGTAGCTGCGCGTTTTGTGGTTTTGTTGAGCAGCAGCGTCACCGCAATGCATGCAAGCAGTAGACAGCTGACCATTGCAATACAGCCGCAGGTACAGCATTGCATGACATGTTGGTCATTCATGTGGCATGCGTATGAACTCCATTTGGAGGGTAGTCCAGTGAACTGCGCTGTGTGTGCGTGTGTGTGCGTGTGTGTGTGTGTGTGTGTGTGTGTGTGTGTGTGTGTGTGTGTGTGTGTGTGTGTGTGTGTGTGTGTGTGTGTGTGTGTGTGTGTGTGTGTGTGTGTGTGTGTGTGTGTGTGTGTGTGTGTGTGTGTGTGTGTGTGTGTGTGTGTGTGTGTGTGTGTGTGTGTGTGTGTGTGTGTGTGTGTGTGTGTGTGTGTGTGTGTGTGTGTGTGTGTGTGTGTGTGTGTGTGTGTGTGTGTGTGTGTGTGTGTGTGTGTGTGTGTGTGTGTGTGTGTGTGTGTGTGTGTGTGTGTGCGTGTGTGTGTGTGCGTGTGTGTGTGTTGAAGTCTTGCACCGCATAGCCATGTGTTTGTGGCACAGTGCAGCCAAGACACAAGCTGCTGTGGCTTGTCGTGGCTGCACTGTGCCACGACAAAGAGCTGAGACCAGCTACGCTTGCAAGCATGGCTTTATGTCAAGTATCTTAACGGCCCAAGGCATGCCTTGCCCACGTAGGCTTTCCCACTGTCGGACAGTTGCACAACAACACTCATAAAAAGTTTCTTTGGTGACTTGTGCTTGGTTGTCTCACCTGCATGTGGTAGCGCAATTCCTAGCGTTGGCCATCATATCAGTTGGGGTGGTGCATGTGGCGTCATGACTTGACATAAGTACTAGACCATTGCCAGTGTCGGGACAATCCTAACCATTGCCTCATAGAACTGGAAGCATTGACAGCAAAGGCAAATAGAGTCAAGGACGTTAGCGATGCACTGATCAGCTGCCGACTGACTGTCCCACAGCTGCTGCAGCGTGCAGTTGGTGGGACACGCAGTAAGTCAATGCTCAATGCTACCAACCTGCTGATGCACCACTGGCACTCGCATACTCAGCCTCATCCTTGTTGCTTGGTAGGGCGACGCTGTGCTGCTGCGTGCAGTCTCCAAAGCCATGCGAGCGCTTGTGGCAAAGGAGACCCCGCAGTCTGTTGTGCACATTTAAGAACTGCAGTCTGTCCATGGCAGATCAGATTGGTAACCACTAGTAGTGCCATGCGCACACAACTTTAACGTCACAGCGCTAGCGTTTCTAGCTTGAGGCAACGAGGATGGCCAACACAGTCGAGCAGTTTAAACGGCAGGAGCGGTCAGTGCTGGCGGCAGAAATTGCACTTTATATCTCATCAAGAAGCAAGTAGCTGCTGCTTCTGAGCAGCTGCATGCCCTGTCCAGCATGTGCTTGCTGCTTGGGCAGAACAGATACTGCCCAAGCAGCTGCTGGACCGCAGTGCTGCAGCAATTCTAGCTGGTCATCGGCCGCTGAGGCTGGATCACCAACAGCGTGCGTGTCATTTACAACCACAAGAGCTAATGGCTTCAGCAGCATAATGGAGTCGATGGCTCCCAGGAGGCCTGGTCAACTCAGCCGCAGCGTCCTGGGAGTTAATGCGGCCATGCATCCCGGTAGCCAGGCTTCGCCACATGCTCTGGACACGCAGCCTGTGAGACGGCCTTACTGAGGCCATCGTCCACCACCAGAACAACTGCCCAAGCAGCTGCTGGACCGCAGTGCTGCAGCAATTCTAGGTGGTCATCGGCCGCTGAGGCTGGATCACCAACAGCGGGCGTGTCATTTACAACCACAAGAGCAAATGGCTTCAGCAGCATAATGGAGTCGATGGCTCCCAGGAGGCCTGGTCAACTCAGCAGCAGCGTCCTGGGAGTTAATGCGGCCATGCATCCCGGTAGCCAGGCTTCGCCACATGCTCTGGACCTGCAGCCTGTGAGACGGCCTTACTGAGGCCATCGTCCACCACCGTCGCCGCCTCCCTCTTCACTCACACCATGCGCAGCGCCAGCCTGCCTGCATGGATTTCCGATCAGGCGAGAAAGACATCAACAGTCTAGCATTGCAGTTTGCCTTTCCCACCGGGTAGTACCTTCATCCATTAGTGTTGAATTTCAGCGAAAGCCTCCGGTATCCGCGTCCTGCCATGCATGCATCATGCGGCAGGCGCCATGCTAATTAGCACTATAAGCTGCCTGTGCAGTGCAAATTTGGAGCTTGCAGCCTGAAGCTTGATGTGGGGAGGGCTTGTGGCTGCCCGCAGCGACGACCTACGGGTGCATGGCGGCAAAGTGTTCCTGCAAAATGCATTCTGCAGGAACAGCCAGCTTGTCCGTAAACGAGCTGTCCTGGGCCTGCTGCTGTTGCTACTTGTAAGCTGTGCCTGTAAGGTGCGCACTTAGCATCCTGTCTGCACGCACACAATAGCCCAGAATGTGTGTGCTACATGCGCAAGGCTTGCAAGCAGAGTAGGGCCGGTGTCAGCTATTCATGCTTGTCCCGTATACTCTGTGAATGCATGCGTAAGCTGTCGGCAAGCGGCCACTGTAGCAAAGATTGGTGAGCTCATCGCAGAACTAGTAGTATTGGTTCTACAGGTTGCCGGACAAGCCGTGTGTTAGAGCTGACGAGTTGCAAGATGAGCTGGCAGGCACGACAGTGGTCGTCATGCCGTCAAGCTTGCAATCATTGTCGTCGTGCAGAGTAGTCATCTCGCAGCGTGCAAGACTCGCGAGCGGTTGACTTGTTGCTTGCTTTTCAGTAAAGTGTGTGCGCATGCTGATGAAAGCGCCAACTTGAAGACCAATGGTGGTGGAGGATAGCAGACTGAGGCTGTCACACTCAGCCATCTTGGTGAGTGAATGAGTTGGTCGAGGGTCTTGCGGGCCTCGACCAAAGCATCATCCGATTATAAGCTGGAGTGCCCAGGCAGTTTGCCCATCGTTCTTGACGTGGTTGCCAAGGCGCCAGTCACCGTTGATGACTCAGTCTTGTTTTCTTGAACAGAACGTGTGCTGCAGTGCGTGTGCGTGAAACTGTCAGGCTGCACTAGCTGCTGGCCAACCAAGCAGTCTGTCAGTGCATTGAAGCGTCTTGCTTCAACCACGTTGGTCTAATCTGATATCGTACACATGGTGACTTGTCCTGTTTGCACGGACGCATGCAACGACTACATGCATGCAGCGTTTTACGCATGCCTCATTGCATGTGCCTTGATGTGTGTATATGTGTGTGTTTGTGACACATGCGCTTTGTACAGTACATGATGTTAGCCATGTGGGCATCAAGAAGCAGCAACTGTTCAGTAGCATCAAGTCAAGATGGCCAAGGCAAGTCTCTCTCTTTCTGCAGCCATGTTTGGCTCCACGCATGCATGTGCCACGAGTCTGGCACATGCATGAGTGTTGGCGTGTCACGTGTACATGCAGTGCACTCAGCAACCATACTTGCACAGAAGATTGTGATGCTGTGCGCGGCTGTTGTAATCAACAACGCACGTCTCGGCCTTGCCGGTGACAACTACGGTGATGACGACGTCAAGGACAACAGTCACCAAAGTGATGACGTCAATGATGACGTCAATGACAACAACGAGGGTTGCTACGTCGGCAGCGCGCGTGAGGGGTGCTCTGCCGACCCGTTCGGTCTCCTTCCCCTTGGCAATCTCACCACCACGGATCGAGGTGGACCCTCTTGCGTCCCCCAAGTCCAGCAGACTGAAGTGCAGGGTGAATGTGCACACTTACCGTGAATGCAGGAGACAAGCACACACGTGTGTGCTTGTCTCCTGCATTCACGCGTGCAACAGTCAGTTGTGTCGTGCAGCGCCAATTGATGCCAAGGCGCGTCGCCAGTGGATCTACAACGAGATGTGCTAAACATCTTGACAAACAGGATGTTTCGAAGCTCGTTTTGATACTTGCGCGTTCTTCGGCCGCGACATCCTGGAGGACTTGCTGTCAAACACCGGAAAGGGGCGTGGCCGGGCCATCCATGGAAAGTAAGTGAGGGTGTTGGATGTGGATTGAGGGTGTCACGTGTTCACTTGTTTCACTTTGCAAGCGGCTCCTGACACGATGGAACGGCTCGCCTCAGACAAGGAGGCTCGCCTCAGCAACCAGCTGCAGCCGTGGGCTGAGGAGGTCACATTGGATGAGCAAGGCAACATTAGATAGCTACCCGATTTTGCGCAACTTATTGTTGAACGTCTGCACGTGCGCCCGCAGACGCATGAGGGCTGTGCACGCATGCGAGTGCGCGCATGTGCGTGTTCGTGACACATGTGTGCACATGCGTTTATCTGCGAGGTGCTGCGGGACTGCTTGGTGCCGTGCCCGGTCGTCGACATCACCATGGGTGTCACCAAGTTTGTTGACACCGCCATCGGCAAGCGCAGCAACCCCACTTCAACTGCTACACAGACAACATCCGTTGCCTGGGCACCTGGCTCGTGAAGGTACTCTTTGGCTTTGTGTGTTCCTATGTTTGTCTGTCTTGTCTGTCTAAGTTTGCTCAAGTTCTGTACGGTGGTTGCTGTGGGTATTCACACTTGGCCTTGCTGCCTGTGCTCTGCTGAAAATCGGCGCCACCGGCGACAAGGTAAGGCCACCCACGTATGTTGGGTTGTTTCATGCGTGTTACGCTATGCTCAGCTCAGAGAGTAGTGTACCCGCTGATGGTTAATACCACAGTGTTTGATAACGTGGGGTTCAAGGGATGCATCTTGCTGATGAGCAACCCGGGGCTGGCGGATGCGGTGGGACCGTGGGGTTGGCGTGTTTATAGCGCTACCAGTCGGTAGTGGACAGGAAGCTGCTCTGGAACCGTCGCAACTACACGCCAATGGTCAAAGAGTACTGCCTGCCTGTGTTTGAGGTGGTGCAGGCGGCGTTGAACCTCCGCAACCAACTGGATGGGCCCCTCAACGACGACCGGGGCCTGTAACATATTGACACGAACTGCATTGCAGTCCCCACCCACAAGATCAACAACGTGCCCACCGACATCCACGGCCTCACGCCCAAGCAGGTACCGATGATATGTGCGTGTGCACATATAGAGAGCACATAGCTAAGTTTGAGGACGAGGAGCCACACGAACGCGCACGCGCATGCACACGCACACACATGCAACACACACACAATGCGCGTCAGGTCCTGAACATCTTGACCTTGGGATCGGTGAATGGCACCAGTGGGTCCTTTCCCCAAAGCATCACCAGCAAGATCAACACCATCGGCTTTGCCGACCAAGTCAATGGCTTCGCAGGCTACCCCTGCAACAAGATCACCATCAGAACATGAACCAAATAAATAGTGTGTAAGTGTGCGCGCGCGAGCGCGCGCGTGCAACTTGAATGTGTGTAGAGCGCACCAGCTGTTGTTGCTGGTGCGCTCTACACACATCACTTGAGTTACCAATACGCTGATTACCGCCATTATGATGGCATGGCACCTGCATGCATGGATGTCATGACAGTCATCTGTATAAAGCAAAGCAAATAACTTGCACTACGATGACGACCCTAGCGCATATGATGTAGTGGACACAGATGTGCCAACTGTAATTGTTACTCGCGATACAATCAACACCAATGGAGACGCGCTGCATGCAAGAGCATCGGCATCATGGCACATGATAGTTCACATCGTTGTCATGAACCCATTCATATACCCCTTACAGATCTTGCGTCCTACTTGCGCATAGTCTCTCAGCACCCATCATCGCCGAGCATTAAGCTCAAGCTAAGATCTAGATTGCGCTTATGCTTGTCGCTATGCTATACTTATCCTGCTATCCGCTGCCAAGCGTGTGTGCGCTGGTTGCAGCTTGGAGAGAGTTTATTGCGGAGAGAATTGTGGGTCTGCTGCTACTTGCACAGCTTGCCGGCGACCCATGCCTTGTCGCTTTTGTTGAGCTGGGCGTCACCGTAGCACGTGTTGGGCTTCCCGCAACCAAACAGCTTGCACACCTGCAGTCAAGTCAGCAGAAGTGAGACACACATACATACTCGCGCCCTTGTGTGTACTACATGTGTGCATATGCGTGTGCGCGCGTACATTGCTGTAGCGGCCGTTGCCGGTGTAGTATGACCAATATGTGCAGGCGAGGTTGGCCTTGCACTTGTGGCAGCAGGTGTCGGCGTCGAGGACGCCATTGATCCACTTGATGCGGTTCAGCGGGGGAGTCTTCCACAGCCCCGTGGACACCGGCTTCGAGCAGAAGGACTTGCACACCTTATCACCATTTAGACGCGTCTGCACAGGGAGCGATGCAGTGAGTTACAGCAAGATGCATGCGCACAGACACGCCCTTCCACGCACGCATGCATCACAACATCCACACTGACAAACGGAACGCCGACATACCTGTTCGTAGAAGCCATGGTTGCAGATGCACTGGTAGCCGCCAGTCACAGGCTTGCAGCGACCGTTGTCACCGCACGGGTTGGGTCTGCAGACTGCGTGCACAAAGGCATTCAGGCACAAGTGATATGCAGTCTCACACGCATGCATGTGTACACTAACGCTGCATCCCCTCCACTTCTGCACTCACCATGACGAGAAGGAGGTGAGGGTGGGGGCGGTGACGGCGGCGGTGGTGGCAGCGCCTGAGCAACAGGACGGGAATGAGTTTGATTACAGCTGCATTAGTCACTGTACATAGTATGTACACGACAACACACCACAAGCTCACCTCACAGACTCCAGCGCGACACACACCGTCTGGGCAGGGCGTCTCATCCGCCTTGCCAAAACAGAACTCTGCACAGAGGATGCCAAGTCTCAATTATACATACCGCACAGACCGCTGCAACAATAACAGAGCACACACGCACCTTGAACGATGACGGTGAAGGAGCAGGCGGTTTCAAGCACATTGGCACCGGAGCCGCGCTGGAATGTCTCCTGCACGGCGAGCACGCGCCCACTATCAGCGGCTGCGGGGGAGAATGTGGCTGTGGTGTGAAGGGGTGAAGCCACGGCTGTGCCCTCGGGCGGGGTTATATCGAAGGCGCCGTCCGGGGTAGGCGTGATGGAGTAGAGAGGTGTGATTCTGGCACTGGAGGTGGCGGTGATGCCGAGGGTGAGGACATCCGCCACGGGGACGTTGCATTGAACTCCCGTGGCTTCTTGCGTGCACTGTGGCGGGAGCGGGGTGTCGAAGCTGCACACGGGTGGCTGCGCGGTCACGCTCACAATCTCTATGATGAAGTCCAGCCCGTGCTGAGCGGGGGCGTTGCCGGCGTGGTTTTCCTCTATGATCACCTGCACGGCGTAGAGCTGCCCCACCGCAGTCCCGTCCGTGCGCCAATCCAGCGTGCACGAGGGGGACACCGTGAGCGTGTCTATCGCACTTGGGCTGTTGGAGATAAGGGACTCGCCATATGTGGCACGTCGGCACGTGAACGAGTCCAGGTCTGGGTCCAGCACAGGCAGTTGGATGGTGTTGTCCTCCGCCGGACCGGCCACCTGGATGATGGGCGGCGAGGAGGAGACCACGCCGCCGGTGTTGCCGTTGTTCATGTCAATGACAGTCTCCACAAAGAAATCGCTGTCGTGAGAATTGACCAGCGTCGAGATCCGGCAGCAGTCATGAATGAATGTTAAGAATGGGCCCGGCCCGCCATAACTCTTCGTAATCTGACACGAGAAATGCACGTCAGTCTCAAATGCGCATATGCATGTGCGCATGTGTGCATGTGCGCATGTGTGCATGTGTGCATGTATGTGTCTGACCTGAGCCTGGCCGTCCACTATGTCTCGCGCAACGTTTGCCCCTGTCACAGTGAGATCTACGGGAGTAATGGCACTGCCATCGCCAAAGGTGAAGAAGCCCGAGGTAAAGGTGTCGCCGTTAGATGGCGGCGTGCTGAAGAAGTAGCTCAACCTCCAGCTCTGGGGTAAAAGCATAAGTGTCAGGGTGTTGTGCCGCACATTGGCGGCATGTGCACGCATGTCAATGGAAACACGTACCTGGGTAATGGTGATGATGACGTCGTAGGGGCCAGCGTTGGGGCTGGTGTCTTTGCGCCAGGACGTGAAGCTGTAGCGGAAATGGGTGGCTTGGGCTGTGCCAGCTTGGGTGGCCAGCGCCACAATGACAACAAGCCACCACCAGGGCGGCATTGCTGCTGCGACTCTGCCTGGCTTCGTCATGCTCCTTACTGCACACGCAGTAAGAAAGACCGTTAGGGCAGTTAGCATTGCACAAAAAGGAGACCAGCAATGCACCTTTGGAGCAAATAATTAGATGAGACAGCTGTTGCGTTTATCCACAGCATGCCAGTATGCACATGTGGGCATGCAGTAGACACATGTATGACAGACGCATGCAATGCACGAGTGCTACTAGTCTAGTAGAGACCAGAGCAGCTTACCTTAGCCAAGGCGGGCCAGGCGGCTGAGCTGCGGCAGAACAAAAGAGAAGATGAGACTGGATGAGAGAGCGTTTCTGCTGCAATTTTATACCCGCACTTGAGCAGATTGTGCTGCTGCAATGGCCAGTCGCAGCAAGCACTGACCTTGCCCATCGCACGGCACGCACAAAACGATAAGATATGCACGACACTCGCGTTGCCATCTGACAGCGTCGCTCCTTGCAGATGTTGTTCCATGCCTGTTGACTGAGCTTTACAAGGAGTCTTGGTTGCCTGCAGCGAAAGCCACTTTGGTGGAGAGTTGACAGTTGGAAGCAGCATTGCAAGCACGTTATGTTCTGTACTTACGCATCCTGTCACTTTGGCCGCTAACTGCAGTACACTTGTAGCTAAGTAAGTTTGTAGTATTGCCGGCGAACTTGCACGGTAGGCCTTGCACGGTAGGCCGACCCATGCATGCTACACGTATGTGCGTTGTTACCTGGACAGTGAGTCGTAGTAGTCAGGAACATTTGATGCCTGCACGCATCCATGCATCGCGTCACGGCGCGTCGCGACACGCCTCTCTGACGCACGCGAGGCGTCGTGCGATCTTTCAGACTAGGCATGCGTTGAGCCAATGGTAGCCTAGAGGATGCGTGCATGTGGCCACACAAAAAGCGAGCCGCAAGCATCCTGGATGGCAGGCCTTGCGTTGGCAACGCGAGTGTTCCGGACTGTTGCAACGAATGTGTGTATAGACCTACGGCTAGGGCTAGGGCCTGACTCGCGTTGCCACATTGTGTACTTGCAACTTTGTGTGCGACTCGCCTGTGCAGACAGCAGAGCTGGCAAAAGGCAGGGCGGCAGCTTGCTTCTCCGCTGAGCAGAATACAGCCGCCATGCACGACGAACTCGTACGCCGCCAGCAGCGCACACAACCTCCTCTGAATGGCCTGCCATATGACAGGCTGCAACAAGCCTTGCGGCAGCGGCGGCGATGGCAACGCGAGTGCATGCTAACTTTGATTTAAAAATACCACTGGCAACGCGTGTGTGCTGTAGTTTAGCTGACCAATTGCAATGCGTGCGACTTAGCGAATGCATTCATCCAGTGGGTTTCACCCACACGCCAGCGCTAGCTTGAGTCTCAGCTGTGCATGCCCAAGAGCTGGTTGCCAACCAACACGCCAAGCATAGCCTGGCTGCAGTCTGGCGCGGGATCGCTGGCGACGGCGTTGTTCGGCCATGGTGAGTCACAAAGCATGCAACGTGCAGATCAACATGAGTCGTGACATCTCAGTGAATTGCGCCATGCTATGCATGATGGTATCTCAGGCCGCTAACACGCAGCACTTACAGATCTCAAGGGTTGATCGTCTCTGCTGACCCAGACAGCTCGACAGCGTAAGTGTTTGGGCTGATGGTATGAGCAAGTCAGTTGTCAAGCAGTCTTGAATCAAACTATCATCGGTTGGTCAAGCACCTTGCAATGCGAGGCATTCCACTCAATGCTTCCGCCTGTCGAGTTATACTTGTAATCGTGTAACCACAACTGGATGGCCTTATGCCGTTGTGCTGTAAGATTTCCAGGGGTGCCACTGCTACATGATGCATCACGCGCATGCGCGCAGGCACGCACAAGCGCGCGCAAATGCATGCACGCGCATGCACATATGCACACTCATGTAAGCGCATGCATGCACACACGCACATGATGCGTGTACATGCACGGGCACACATACTTCTCCCGATCATGCAGGAATCCTTCAGGCGCAGCCGTATGGGGCCCATACCTGCTGATGGGACTCCCGCTGATTACCCGCTGCTTGGTTGGGTCTTCAAAAATCAATTGACCGCTGCTGGCTCTTCTCTCAGCCAGGTACGTGTCTTACAGCAAACAGTAATTAGCTTACTCATCACAACTCGAGATGCCACTTAAAAATTGCAATGATGACAGCCACCACACAGCAGCACAAGTCTTGAGTGAAATGAGCCCCTGAGGGGCTCATTTCACTCAAGACTGCGTGAGTATTGTTGTTGACACCCAGCCCAACATGTTGATTAAATGTGGGCTTTGTGGCAGCGTGAGGGCGTTGAGCTGTTGGCCTAATACACGCGGCAGATGGAGCAGCGGACGACAGCAAAGGCGAAGGTCAAGCATGGGACTGACTTCAATCTCAGCCTGCTGGTCGTGGACATAGCAAATTGACTCCAACGTGCGTTTTTGCATGTCAAAGGTGATCTTACCCATGTCATACGCGCGCGCGCGCCTTTTAACACGCCCGCCTCACGCACCAATGCATGAGACGGGTGGGTGTTGGGAAAATCACGCTCATACGTGGACACGTATGTACATTTTTGTGCGTGTTTTATGTCGTATGCGAGTTGTGCTATACATGCTTGCTTGCCGGAGAGACATGTGATGATAGTGAAGGTATTGAGGCGTCTCCAGCTGGTCAGGTTGGGCCTTACGGTTGGTACCAACAAGGTCTTTGTGTCATGATCATACGCACGCACACGTGTTTTTGCTTAAAAGCAAAAATACAGAGTAGAGGCCACAAAGTTGTGGCCTCTACCCTGCCTCTACTCTACCATGTGTACACGCACATACACATGATACAAATAGGTAGAGGAGCCTGGTGGTGAGTTAAATTGCTTGTTGTATGCTAGTTACACTCCTTGCGTGTCAAATGCATGTGCATATGCACACCACATTGTATGCACACCATACAGGTTTACATGAGTATTTCACACTATGCATGCTCGCATTGCAGCATACCACCTTTTGTACACGCCCATGTGATTGCTTCATCATCATGACCAAACTAATTGCTCCATGTATGTATATATATCATGACACACATGTGTTTCCTCCCTTGGAGCGTGGATGATTGCTAGCGCACCAACGTGGCTTTCAAAACAAGTTGCTGCTTGCAACACCACAATGAGTAGAGTAGTGCTGAGTTATGCAATGCACAATAAACATGCGGCGCATGGCTTGATGGTATGGTTGTGTACATGGCTTGCACACTGCTCTGAAGATGGCCGCAGCGTCCATGGTTAACTCACTTACTATATTATTATGCAACCACGTGCAAATTGCATGTTTATTAATCAACATATCATTAACCACACAACAATTCACATGTTGTGGCCAATGGCATTGCCAAGTCGTAAATATATTGGTTTATACTCACATCAATGATGTGCCGTATCTACCTAGCTTGCGTCCCCCCGTTTTGGTACAGTCCCCCTCTCGAAATTGGTGCGGGACTACACTGAAAAGGGGGGGAGGGGGGGATCTATCGCGTAGTAAAGCTGTCGATTACAAGAATTCACATATTGAGGTGTGCAGTTCTGGTGTACCTTGATGAATTCAATATAAAGAAAGACAGCTTCGCGCCAATTATGCAAATTATTAAACGCTGAACTTTTTATAGTCGCATATAACTTAAATGTCAAGATTGTGACGGTCCGCCGTCACGGCACTCCGAGTGCTACCTTACCCACATGAGTCATACCTTACCCACGTACATGTGCTTCAAGTGCTCAGGTCACAAATAATGTGCAATGCAGTGAAGTGAAGTGTTTGTCTTGCATTTGCATGAGCTTGAATGAGACTACATGCTCGGCCACTCGATGCAAAGGATTGGACATTTGCACTTGAAGATAAGTCCAGCACAATTTCTGGATTGTTTTTAGGCAATTTCAATAAGCTTAGCGCTTTCAGTGTTTTAAGCCCTACACTTTTTAGAGTGCAAAGTGCAAAAGACTATCCACACTGTCATTCACATTTTTTACGACCACAACATACAACATTAACAATAACGAAACTTACTTGAGTCAGTCGCAACCGCATGTCATCGTTATTATTGTGCATGTACTCATCTATCCATAATTGTTCGGTCGAGCCAAGGGTGCAACCCTTCTCAACGCCAGCAACTCGTAAGCGAGCCCCAGGTTGCTCACCAATGTTGGACGACTTGACACCAACACATGCGTGCACGCATTGCGTTGCGTAACTTACTAATCAAATCAACTCATTTATGGATTGTACTTTGGTCTTCCCGTTGTAGGACAATCATAGTCTCCGGTCCAATTCGACTGATGGGCATAAGAACGGATGTGATGTATGCCATGGCTCGATAACCAGAGCGTGGCATACAGCACATCGACTTTCATAGAGTTCACTTGGCTTGCGTCGGACCGTAATATTGAATTTGCTGCACGATATGCAACATAAGATGAGTGGAGACCGTGATAAATAAGCGTAGTACTCAATCGCGCTTAAAACGGCAAAAGACTTCAACAACTCGCAGCTCCATGTCATCAAGCATACGAGGGACTTTTGCCTACTTGCTTTTGTTGAAGCAAGCCTTTCAAGATGGGTATAAACTTTACTTTTCAAATTGGCCTGCAGCTGAGCAATTGAAAACCATTGCATGAAGAGAAAACTGCCTCCATATTGCGAGTAACATAACACAATAGTGAGGTGTTGCATTATGTGAGTATGACACAGCACACAAATTGAGTTACGTTTCAAACTAGTTCATTGAGTTCGACACAATGACGGCAATAACGATAGCAATAACAAATATTGCCTATATCAACTCCATTCGAGGTCTTTGGCCTAAATCTCCTATCACCGTTTGGAATTTCGGCGAGCATAGAGTCGCGTATGCGGTTTGAAAGCGAATGTCTTGCCATGTACCTTAAATAGCATCTTTGCCTTTGTTGACATCGGTGGCAGGCGCAGCTGGCTTTGTCGAACAAAGCCAGCTGCGCCAGACACCGATGGCGACTTCCAGTTGTTCTTTTTGACCCCAAACTCATATGCTCTCAGTTTTAATCATCTCATATTGCACATGAGAATTATTGCATGTAAGTAATGTGACATTAATATTAGTATAACATGCAAACAGTAGAAAGGGCATGTGCAAAGAGTACAAGTTGTTATAACTCCAAGTCGTGAGTTTTATTATGTTTTGATAATGCATACACATATTACTACCTAACTTTTGGTTCAAAAGGTCATATATGCATCGTACGCGTGGTACCTACACCATGCATGTTAACGATGAGATGTACGGGCGCGTCTCGCTAATAGGTCAAAAGTGCAAAAGGAGACAAGCCTTGTACACCCGTGCTTTTTTACAAACCCATAGGCGGATTTTCCTTATGAGCATGACACCCGGCAACAATTTAACATGAGTGTATAGTTCAACAATGCTGAGGTGCATTTAGACTACATGTAAACAAGTGCAATAGCGCATACCTGCAAGTTTTGTTTTTTGCGGATTCAAGCCCTTGGGCCCCCTCGAGAGTTGGGTCGCTTAAAAACCCCCATCATAACAGCTGTCACAAAGTTAATTGCAAAGTTGCATGCATTGTGTAAGTAGTGAACAAAAAGGCTGATAAACAGTCTTAAGTATTACGTGTGGAATATACTATGCTGCGTCAAGTGCATGTAAATTCCTTAAGTGTTGCAAGTGACATTAGCACTCACATGAAACACATTGTAAATGCGTATTGACTTTTGCAAGTTCAAACGATACGCGTGAGTGCCGACCCGATCAATCACATTGAAAGGGCGTATACAGCGAGGGAAGAACTTGCGGGTACCCACTCCCTTGATGGATATGTTTTTTGTGCTTAGAAGCACCGAACAGCCCACATCATAGTAGGCCTCTCCACGATGTGCATCAGCATGGGCTTTTTCTCTGTCGTGCGCTGCGCGCAGACAGTCTTTTGCCAATGCTAACCTATCCTGCATGGCCGAAGCCATCTCGCGCGCTGCAGGCACGCGAGTTACGTCAGTAGCGGGCAACTTGATGTTTGTAGGACAGTGGACGCACTCCGTACTTCAAGAAAAATGGAGTTTCTTGCACACTCTCTTGCCAGGCATTATTAATCGCGAACTCAGCCATTGGGAGACAGGTATCCTAATCGCGCTGGTTTGGATTCACATCATGCCGAATGGTTTCCTCAATCATTTGATTGGCACGCTCTGTCTAACCATCCGTCTGCGGATGATAAGATGTGCTCACGTTTTGTTGAATGTTTTGGAAGCCGCATAGCGACTTCCAAAACTGAGCTACTGAGCTAAAGCGCGAATCGCGATCAAATTTCAAATTGCGAGGCAAGCCATGCAACTTAAACACAGACGCGACAAAAACCTTTGCTAAAATACGGGAGCCTATCTCCGTGCGACAAGGGACAATGTGAAACCTTGTTGATGAACGGTCCACAAAAAGTGCAACCACAGTGTGACCTAATGCTGTCGTTGGGAGCTCAGTAATAAGGTCCATACTCACACATTCCCATTTACCATCAGGAATAGGCAAAGGTCGCAGTAACCCAGCGGGTTTTTAACGTAACGGCTTGTCACACTGACATCTGTCACACGTGTCAACATAATGCTTTACGTCAACAGGCAACGATGGCCACCAGTACAGCTGTTTCGCTGCTTTAGGAGTCTTGCGATTCCGAAAGTGCCCAACGTACGGTGGATCATGTACATTAGCTATGCATGGTCAGTTATCACCAAGCTGGCGCCCATATAATAAAAGTTGTCTTTTTTGTTCAGCTTTTGTACATTCTTTTCGCCCAAAATCCATGACGTCGCAAAATTTACATGGTGACTGATTAAGGACTGAGGGACTGACGGGTGCATGAGCCTGCCTGAAATGTTACTTTTGAAATGTTGGATTTGCCATTGGCTTAAGACTGACGCGAATGGCCGCGGGCTGAAAGTGGTTGTCAGTGGCACTGACCGGCCGAGAGTTGTCAACCCTTTGATTGATGTGCACAGACGGCCGTCAGCCGGTGGTTAGGGACAGCTGACAGCAATAGCCGGCAGTTTCATTGCCGTTACACTGCTATTGTAAGGAGAGGGGGTGCTCCTCCTCCCTTAAATCCCCTACCCCAACACCACCACCAGCCAGGCCGACCACACCGCCGCCGCCAGGGGCAACTGCCGGAGCAGAAGATGCCCTGGCTATGGCGGCTGCTGCGTTAGCAGTGCCGCCATACAGCTGATATCGACATGAGACTCATGTCTCATGTCGATATCAGTGTTACAGTTAAGTAACACTACATTAGGGCCTTAACACTAGGTTAACGGCCCTAATACGGCTTATTTGGCTGTATATACCCGTTGGGACCCTTATTTAATCCTAAATAAGGGCGGGGAACCTCTATAGAGGTAGCACTCCGTTACATTCCCCCCCACTTAGGTTTCAATGTCCTCATTGAAGGGTTAGCAAAGCCCCACCATGAGCACCGAGAACCAAAGCAGTGAGAGAACCAGGGCCGAAGCGGTAAAGATGTCTGCCAGCACCCTTTTACCGTCCGCGTGTGGACACAGCACTCCAGTACCCCCGAAGAATCTCTTGGCAGTTGGTAAGATTCCTTTCGGGCTCCCATGTGTTGTGCTCAACACCATACCCTTTCCATTTCACCAAGTAAGACGGCGCGCGTCCGCGTCGAGGCTTACGGTGACTCATGATTGCTTCCACCTCATACTCGAAAGTATCGTCGCCATCCACTGCAACGGGGGGTGGAGGAGGTTGAACCCGACCGTCAGAACGGTATGGTTTCAATACACTCACGTGAAACACATTGTGAATGCGTATCGACTTTGGCAAGTCCAAACGATACGCGTGAGTGCCGACCCGATCAGTCACTTTGAAAGGGCCTATCCAGCGACGGAAAAACTTGCGGGTACCCACTCCCTTGAGGGATACATTTTTGGTACTTAAAAGCACCGAACAGCCCACATCGTAGTTGGCCTCTTTACGATGCGCATCAGCTTGGGCTTTTTGTCTGTCTTGCGCTGCGCGCAGACAGTCTTTTGCCAACGCTAACCTATCCTGCATGGCCGAAGCCATCTCGCGCGCTGCAGGTACGCGAGTCACGTCAGTAGCGGGCAACTTAATGTTCGCAGGACTTAGTGGATGCACTCCGTAATTCAAGAAGAACGGAGTTTCCTGCACACTCTCTTGCCATGCATTATTGATCGCAAACTCAGCGATTGGGAGATAAATATCCCAATCACTCTGATTCGGGCTCACATAATGCCGGATGGTTTCCTCAATCACTTGATTGGCGCGTTATGTCTGACCATCCGTATGTGGATGGTAAGCGGTGCTCATGTTCTGCTGAATGTGTAAGAAGCTGCATAGCGACTTCCAAAACTGAGCCACAAATCGCGGATCGCGATCTGACACAAAGTTGCGGGGCAAGCCATGCAACTTGAACACAGACGCGACGAAAACCATCGCCAACTCACGGGAGCCTATCTCCGTGCGACAAGGGACAATGTGGACCATTTTTGTCAAACGATCCACAAAAACTGCAACCGCAGTGTGACCTAATGCTGTCTCTGGGAGCTCAGTAATTAAGTCCATACTCACACTTTCCCATTTGCCATCAGGAATAGGCAATGGTCGCAGCAAACCAGCTGGTTTCTGACGTAACGGCTTATCACGCTGACACTTGTCACACGTGTCCACATACCGTTTTACGTCAACAGGCAACGATCGCCACCAATACAACTGTTGCGCTGCTTTAACAGTCTTGCGACTGCCAAAGTGCCCAGCGTATGGTGGATCGTGTACATCAGCTATGCATTTCGCACGCAATCCAGCATGGTCAGGTATTACCAAGCTGGTGCCCACATAATTCAAGTTGTCTCGTTTGCTCAGCTTTTGCACGTTGTCCTCTGACGAGAACCATGGGTCAAAAGCATACCCTTGCACAACAGCTTGCACAAACTCATCATCCGGTGGCAATGTACCGCGCGTCGCAAGCAATTGCGCACGCATAGCTGCCAACAATGATGGACAACGACTCAGAAAATCAGCAACATTAGTTGTGCCTGGCCGGTATACCCACTCAAAGGTAAACCGAGACAGAAACTCATTCCAGCGAGCTTGCCTTCGTGACAAGTTTTGCTGTGTTGAGAAATACACCAATGGATTATGATCAGTCACCACTGTGAACTGAACCCCCTCCAAGTAACATCGCCATGTTTCCAGAGCATGTACTATACCAAGCAACTCTTGCTCGGTGGTAGTGTAATTTACCTCTGCTGGGATGAACTTCCTACTCTCATAAGCACATGGTCTGGCATCTTGCAACAGTACTGCACCACACCCAAGGGTGGACGCATCGCTAACCACAGTAAAATGCTTGTCCCAGTTTGGCAATGCCAACACTGGAGCAGAAGTCAAAGCTAGCTTCACCTGTTGCATAGCAGCTTCTTGTTCAGCTGTCCATAAGAATGGAGCATCTTTTCGCAACAGTTTTGTCAAAGGCACCACTACTGTGGAGTACCCCATCATAAACTTGCGAAAGTAGTTTGCCAATCCCAAGAATGATCGCAGCTGATGGATATTCTTAGGTTGAGGCCAATCCTTTACAACTTGCACTTTGCGAGGGTCAGGTTTCACACCCGCACCGCTCACAATGTGCCCCAAGAATGGCAACTCCGTCTTGCAGAAGTCACACTTCGCAAGATTGGCAAACAAGCGATGTGTACGCAGCAAGGCGAACACCGCTTCCAAGTGCTGCTTATGCTCTTCCTTGGTTTTACTAAAGACAATGATGTCATCCAAGTAAACCATAACATACTTGCCAAGTATGCCACCAAAAATCTTATTCATTTCCTTCTGAAACACTGCCGGCGCATTAGTCAATCCAAAAGGTAACACTTTGTATTGATAATGGCCCGAAGGTGTTCTGAATGCTGTCTTGTAAACATCA
Organism: Chlorokybus atmophyticus; assembly: GCA_009103225.1. NCBI lineage: Eukaryota > Viridiplantae > Streptophyta > Chlorokybophyceae > Chlorokybales > Chlorokybaceae > Chlorokybus > Chlorokybus atmophyticus. Next base: position 208,328 of record RHPI01003124.1, read on the forward strand.
GAAGGATGAATCCGGATTTGATGATACCCACTTGTCAAGTCCAACGTACTAAAGTACGCATTTCCCGACAGTTTATCAAACACATCATCAATCCGGGGCAACGGGTATCGATTCTTTACCGTGATCTTGTTAAAAGCACGGTAATCCACACACATGCGCAGCTTTCCATTCTTTTTCATTACAAACAAGATGGGCGCGCCAAAGGGTGAAGAACTCGGTTCAATCAATCCCTTTTCCAATAACTCTTTAATTTGAGTTTCCATTTCCCCCCTCTCTCGGGGGCTCAGCCTATATATAGGCCGAAACGGAGGCTCACTGTCAGGAATGAGTGGTATTGTGTGTCCGACACCTCGATTAGGAGGTAAGCCTGGCAATTCATCTGAGAACACATCTTGATACTTCTCAATGATGTCTGCAACACCTTCTATGTTTCCCGGCACAAAGTCGTCCGACGACGTTAAGTGTACCAGAAAAGCCGGTGTGTTTTTGCGTAACGCACGTTTCACTTGCAGTGCAGTGAGTAGCGCAGGGTCGGGCTGCTTGTGGTCCAAGCTATGTGACCCTTTCACAGACAATGTTACACGCTTACGACCTTTCTTTACCGTGCACAAACGTGCGCCAGTATCCAATGTCATATTGACATTTTCCTGCCATTCCTGTCCTAATACCACATCAACACCTGATATGTCGATGGATACCACTATGAAAGTAAGAGTGGCATGATAATTACCAATCTTTACTTTCATTTTGCTGCTCCGATACCAATGTAAGGAGAGGGGGTGCTCCTCCTCCCTTAAATCCCCTACCCCAACACCACCACCAGCCAGGCCGACCACACCGCCGCCGCCAGGGGCAACTGCCGGAGCAGAAGATGCCCTGGCTATGGCGGCTGCTGCGTTAGCAGTGCCGCCATACACATGATATCGACATGAGACTCATGTCTCATGTCGATATCAGTGTTACAGTTAAGTAACACTACATTAGGGCCTTAACACTAGGTTAACGGCCCTAATACGGCTTAATTGGCTGTATATACCCGTTGGGACCCTTATTTAATCCTAAATAAGGGCGGGGAACCTCTATAGAGGTAGCACTCCGTTACAGCTATTAATATGTGACCCTTACCGTTTGACAAAAGTTGGCAATTCTTGCCGTAAGCCAACACTAGCATGCCATGCAGTTTGTACAAACCTTGGACTGATTGTTTGGTCTTGCACCTATAAGCCCACAATATACAATGTACCGGCAGTGGTGAGAGTATGTCCAATTGCAATTGAGCAGCCGACTTGCGCATGAAACTACCCTATAACATTAAGTCTAGCTGTCGCACTCATGCGCAGCTTGTCAACCCGTGGTGCCTGCCTCAGAACTCCTCCTCAACCCCCTCCTCATGTTCCTCCTCCGACAAGTCATCTGCTTCAACATCGGAGTCACCTTCATCTGCTGCCTCGCTCGCTAAAAGTACAGCGGCTACTTCGCCCTTCAGCTTGAATGTCAGTGCCTCGCCGTGCACGCGCATGCGCTTGATGGTCGCTTTGAGAGTGACCACCTGCATTTGGTAATGCTGTAAGAGTGGCGTGCTGCCAGAGGACTAGCCCATCATCATACACATGCTTACCGCGTCTTCCCCTTTGTTGCACTCCGCCAGGCAAACAGTCAGCCTGCCGCGCTGCTCTCGGTTCACTCTAACCAGCATGGCAATCTGCAAGCATATTGCTTAATTGCCGCTGGAAACATCAAACTAGGTTATGGATTACCCGTTCATGGTACTCCACAGCTTCTCTTTTGCGACTTGTGAGCTCCCGCAAGTAGAAATAGGCTGTGCATTTGCGAGATTGGTCATGCTGTTCATGTGCATGACACTGGAGGCTGTGCTTGAGGGTGTGCATGTGGTATTTACAGTGTATGTCATGTGCAAGATTGTCGAGGCTGTGCACGTGCGAAATAAAAGAACCCTAGCATGTGGCATTAACAGTGCATCATAACCCACCTTGGTTATGCCAGTCTTGTTTAGTCCCTTCAATCATGTCGCTGTGGTCGCAGCTGCTGGTGGGTCGGATGTTCTTTAAGGCAGTATTGTGGTGTGCCTTTGCCCACTCGGAGGGGGAGCCCTGTAAGATATCGCCTGAGTCACTGTTGTCATTGGCTGTGCCCTTTTGGTAGGCATGGTGGGGTTTTACACCAAGGACACCCCTCTAGCACCCTAGCCGCCCTGTGCAAACATGGAATTCATCCCGGACCTCGACCATAATGCCCACTACGCCCCTGGCAGCGCCGCCAACGATTCACCAAACGCCACATACCCTCGGCATCACGCCCCTGTAAGGGCATAGCTTGGCCGAGCTATCAATGGTGTTTTCATGCGTAGGGAATGGCATTGCCAGCACTTGTCAATGGTACGAACTGCCATTGCCATTGTACAAAGGTACCATTTCAATGGTACCTTTTGGCAAAGGCATCTGCGTACGATTGAAACGGTTCAATCAGGACATATATGCAGAGACTCACCCTGGACGTGCAATGGCTCAATCGTACCATAATAATGGTATGACGGAGCCAGTGAATGGCGGCCAAGTTTTCCGCCTCTGGCATGCAAGGGTAGCGGTGGCGGCGGCGGCGGGTGTGCGTGTTGCTGGATATGATGCATATTACATTGGCGACACCTGTGTCGACGTCAGCAGTGAGTTATGGGAGTCCTTTGTCCGTATTGCCACATGCGCTTCGCCATACGCAGCTCGGCCTACATGCACATTGTTAGCAGCAGGGTGTGCAAGCAAATCAAGCTATATGTCGGCCAGCGTCCATTACAGTACGATGCGGGTCATGTTGAACCGGGGAGTTTGATCCAGGATGCGCACATGCTTAATGCTGAAGGATTCCTCTCGGAGACACACGCACAGCAGCAACAGGAGGAGGAGGAAGTGAACGAGGGCTTTCAATGTGTGCGTGTCGAGAAACCTGTGGCACGCCATCATGGAAGTGGAGGCGTCCCTTCGCACGCATCAAAATCCAGGTGGTATGGCTCGGAGGATGCTCTTGCAGTGGCATTCATGCAGTGCAACAACGGCCAACGGCCTGCCGGCCTCCGACATGGAGCGGATCAAGTGCATCCGAAATGGGAGACCGGTGTGCATGTGGCCAGCTACCTCCGGACCACAATCGCTTTCTCTCAGTCTCAGGTGTGTTCACGGTGTGCGGTGCATGTGCTTCAACCATCAGAGCCATGTCACATATGCACATGCGAGTGTGCTGCCGTATCAGAACTACGTGACGGCTGACCTGCGCAAGCCTAGACACCCTGAGGATTAGAACATCAGCGTCACATATGTGCCGGCCAAGGTCTGTGAAATGCGGTACCGACTGCAGTATCGATGCAATATCTATTGTGAGGCCAGCATGCTTGTTAATGCCCATGCTCTTGCTTGGTCGGAGCAGGTATCGCTCGCGCGGTTGTATGGCAATCCACATGCCGCTGATGGCTTCAATCTCCAATACAGTGGTGACGAGCACAGCTTTGGCCATCCTTCCACGAGCGACTGGTGGAAGGATGTGGAGGTGGATTTGAGGAGAGAGGTGGGGGAAGCGTCCTACTTGGCGCCTGCCATTCTGTACAGTGACAAGACCACGCTGGACAGCGAGGGCAAGCGCTCTGGCTACCCTCTGATGGCATCGCTTGCGAACTACAGTTGGGACATATATGCAAGCAACATGGGGGTTGTTATGATAGCGCTTCTGTCGGTCGTTCACGCAGTGGCCAGGCATCCCACTTGGGCGCAGGGCAAGGAATCGTTCTCAATTCGGAAACGTGAGATTTTTCATGACGCTTTGCATGTAGTGTTAGGGGATGTGAAGCGGGCAAGTTGAGAAGGTCTGCAGCTCATCGACCCGAATGGCATCGAGCGTCGTGTATTTCTCGCGCTTGCCAACTACATCAGCGACTTGCAGTTAGTGGGCATGCATGGTTGTGACCGGATGCAGCCTGCCAGCAAACAGCGCATGGAGGATGTTGTCAGTAGAGCATCTGAGTTTGTCGTGTTGCAGGAGACTGCCACACTTGCACTGTGTCGGGCAACTAAACACGACATCCTTGCAATGTTTGTCTCGTCACCAAATCAGATCTGTTGGAGATGGATGAGGACTGGGAATTGAGAACCGAGGCCTTCTACACACCAGCAATACGTCAGCTGCGGGCGGACATGCATAGCGGTGTTAGGAATGCACGCCAGACAGCCAAGGCTTTTAAAGAGCAGCACTCCATGCATGTCTAGGAGGTAATGGTCAAGTTATCGGCATTCGTGAGGATGAATGGCTTTCCGTGAAACCAGGCCATGTGGTTTGGCAACAGTATGCACTATGGGGTTGGCGACAGTTGTGGGTGCCGGGAACTGACTGCTACTCTCGTCTTGCCCCTGGCACAATGCATGTGCGGGGAGGCGTCATTGACAACCTGCTTGCTGCTGTGTACGCTGCTGCGAAGGAGCGAATGCGTTCATCTACGAGACAGATTGTACAGGCCAGGCACGTCTTTGGTGATGATTTTGTGTTGAACACAAAAGCCAACGATACGTGCTTACAAGCAGATGTGCACAGGCTGAATGCATGCAAGGCGACTCTACGGCTTTCGCACTTCAAGGCACCTACAAGCACAGTAGATTTCTTCCTGTCCGACCACTCCTTTTTGGTGGTGGAAAAAGCGGCGGTGCTGCAGCTGCTGCCGGTCCTTGCAGATGGTTTGCTGCTCGACAGTGAGGGCAACGATTTCTTCACCATTGCTGCCGCATCGCTTGCCCAGTGGAACAAGAAGTTGCCCAAGGCGCATGAACACACAAGAGAGACCCTGACCACAACCGACAACGAGCTGGCTAGCTTTAAAGCTGCAGTGTTGCATCCGCCATTGTCGTCATATTCTGCACAAAAGTCAGGATGGAAGATCGAGAAGATGCATCAGCTCACTCGTTTTGCCTGTCCCGGTGTTGTTCATGTGAAGAAGCGCATGGGTTCCCCTCGCCACTTGAAGCATGAGCGCGAGCACGATTTGCACACGCATTGCACGCAATGGAAAACTCGGGTTCCTTGCACAGCACTTTGCCGAGGCGGCAGCCAAATACGTCGACATTGTGTGTGGTGTAATGCCAGCAAGCAGCACTAAAACCGTGGCACACTGTCTGCACTCGCTGGCATTCGGTCAAGTGTGCTCGCATTTGCTGCCTACGGCCATTGACACATACGTACGCATTGCATTGTGGGCACACCAAGCGTGGTCTCCTGGGTGAGGGGAATTCAACTGCTGCCGCCGACATCAGGCAAAGTAGGAATCGGCACGGCTGCCAACAAACTGAGCGAGACTTTAGGGTATGGGCATCAATTTAGGGTTGCCAGCTTACAAAGCGCCTTAAATGGGTCACACTTCAAGTGAAGCACAACTGTACCATGGACGCTATTGCCGTACCATACAGGGTACTACATCAACATGAATGGTACTCCATCTGTTAATGGTACCACAGTACAAGGATACTCGCATACTACCACGATCGTAGCGTAATATTGTGCTGTCATTCCATGGAACCCAGAGCGCTGTCCGAGTTTGTTGCTGTCAACCATACTCTGAACCAGCAAGGTATGCAAGCCATGCACTGACTCATGCGCCGGGCAGTCATCATACACATGTACAGCCAATGCTTCTGACAACAGCAGAGCTCGGGTGCACCATGCACCATGCTGCAACTATACATGTACCTACATGGTTCACAGGAAGCCAACACAAAACTACAATACATGCACAATTGTCATCAAGGCGGGGGCCAAATTACCGCCGACACGTTGGCGTCTTGCATTAGGCGTGGCGACTAAAACGGGTGAGGTTGCTTGCAGAAGGGACACGTTTGTAGATTCTTTGATTTATTTGCCACGGTCTTCTAATGTGCTATGATGCAGACATGGCACATCGCTTTCTTGCAACAAGGCGTCTCCCCATCCGCGGGGGGGGGTGGCTCTTCAATGC
>RHPI01003124.1:214639-235586 GCA_009103225.1 Chlorokybus atmophyticus
GGGGCTCTTTTATGCGACAAATCAGCACGCATGGTGCACGCGGGTGTGCAAGCTGCTCCTGCTATTAAACTCTGTTATCGCGTTGCAGGCGTAGCGACTCCCATCTGAATGGCGCAGCATAACGCTCCACTGCCTGCTCAATCACCTGACGCCCAACTGCCGCCATACACCACCTGCTGGTCTTGGTGGTCTCGTCCATCATGCGTTCATTAAGTCCCTCGACATGTCTGTTGTACACTCGTGTACTCCCCCGCATCGCCATTTTCTTCGAGCTTCCACACAATCAGCTCGACGTTCCGTATGACATACAGTCACTGCCAGCCAAAGCATGCCAAGTATAGCTCGGTTGATTTTACTTGCCACCTAGTATGTTTGCTCAAGTAGTGGCACACATCTCGACCCGCATCAATCGACATCGACAAATACGTTTGCTGCAGCAGATCGAAGTTCTGCTCCGCGGATAGCTCTTGCACATTGCCGGGTTGCTGCGGCAGCAATGATGATAACCAACATATCGAGGACGGCGAGGGGCAACGACGTACTACGGATGGCCATATCGTGTTTGGGTTCCAACCACAGCCAATTCCCAGAGGTCTGTTTAGACCGCACTCAACGCGTTTGCTCCCACTTATTGCATACTTTCGTCACCCACCTCGAGGCATGCCGCATGCGGTGATGTGGCGCGTCTTGGGCATATTGTAGGGCGATCAACTCCTTTGCACTACAAGTCAGCCCCTTAAAGCATCTGCGCGTCGGTGCTTTAAGCTTAGGCAGCTCGTGCCGCATCGGCTGTCTCTCTGGACGATGCTGAGCAACCACTTGACGCTGTAAACCCGCCTGTGTCTACTCAAGACACACGGTCAGCCCCAGTAAGGCTTTAAGGCGCTGTGCTTCTTCTAACGTTGTAACGATGCCTCACCTTTCTTTTTTTGGTTATGTCAGCGTCCCTTGTTCGAACAACCTCTTCGTTTTTTTTGGGCCAACTTGCACATCCTGGCAGACGCGCTCCGTGGCATTGTCACTCAGAGGAGGTAAGGCGGTATCTTCTTGCTCCACAGCTTTGTGCTTGTTGGTTGCCTCCCGTTCCTCCACGACCTCATGTTGCTTTATGAGGTCGAGCATGAAGCCTTTGTCTTTCAGCGCAGCTTTCAGGAGACCTCGATCAATCTCTTTACCAACAAGACAGGCTGGGATCAATCTGGCAAGCTTAAAGGGAGAGGGCGAGCTACCACTACTTCTTGATGGAGATGCCTCCGGATGGTCAGAGTGCGGTGGCAAGTGAGTCTCCGCAGCAGGAAGGGAGGGTGCTGAATTGTTATTGCGAGCATGTGGCTGCGGTTGAGGGGAGGCAGGATGTGCAGAACACTCGGCTACTTTTCGCCTAGCACACGAAGGCGAGGCCTGAGGCGTTGGCGCAGCACTCTGGGTCACAGCCCGTGGTAGCAGGGAATTGGCAACGCTATTCCGCCACTCTTTGATCAGGTCTGTTACCTCCGGTGGCACTTGCATAGGCAACGACCATTGTTCGGTGCTTGCAGGCTTGAGGAGCCAAAAGTGTGCTTCTGGCTCATCAGGAGCAATGTTGCCCACCACCAGGACTGAGTTGAGGGCTTCTTTATTTCCAACCTAAGCTGCGCTGCCGGGCCGTGGCACCCACTCCCCATGCTCGCGCTGAACGGTCACACAGCCAATCAACAAGCCCAGCTTGTTGGCAAACATGGTCATCTGCAGGTGCTCGACGTACACATCTTTTCTCCGCACGATCTGTCGCACCTTGGCCATGGCTATGTCAATGTTGCAATTGACATCAGCCAACATGGTCGCAGGCAGTTTGTCGTAATACTGCGCCATCTCTCCCGCGGCACCAATAGCTCCGCAGAAGTTCAAGATTCTGCTCGCCATGTCTGCATCGACAGCCTTGGCGGTGATTTTGCGGAGAGTGTCCCCCCTGCCGTCGTTGTCCATGGTGTCCAGCATGGCCCAAAATTTGCTCGAGCTGGGGCACTTGTGATCATCCAAGACACTTTGCGCTATGGATGGCCTGGCGCGAAATACACAATGGTAGAAGCAATTACCATGCGTTGGCGCATTGAAGTGGTCCCATGAGGCGAGCTGGCCACCTAGCATGACTGATAGCCGTATGCGGGTTGCGGCCAGCTCCTTTGATGACTCGCTAGCAGGTGGTGACCCATGCTGCATGCGCATACAGCTGTCAATTGGTGTGTCCAACTGTGGACGGCAAGAGTTACAGTGATTCATAAAGTACCGGAGTTTGGGGCAGACTGCCGGCTTCAATTTATAGCGGGTGGGGTCAGGTAGGTGCAGAAGCCACATCGGTTGTTGCATTGTGCTGTGGTCTCGCCGGTTGCGGCAAGAAGGATTATTGCCCCGCAATCACCGGTACTGCTCGTGGAGGAGATGGCAGTGCATGAAGGACTGGTGCCGCGGAAGGTGGTTGCGCTCTGGTTGCGAGGGGAGCAGGTGCGGCAGGTGAGACCACTTGTGCATGCAGCAAGGAGGGTTGTATACAGGACCCATGATCAGCTAGCTCACAATGTTGCAAAGGGCGAATACAAGCTTATGCAGTGCCTGACGCATTGTTACCAAGGCACGAGCATAAAAGACAGTGATTAAGCACAATGGCCCGTGGGCTGCATTGTCACAGCCCACTCGACCACAAAAGACTTGGTGCTTTTATGGTCCATTTGTGGTAATTTAACGTACCTTCCCGTTACATTCCCCCCCACTTAAGTACGCTGACGTCCTCGGTAGCTGGCGCCCATCAGCTGGGGAATCATCCCAGGGGTCTGATTTAGGGTCGGTCACCGGCCCCACCACCCAAGGACCGGCCAATGTAGGCCAATTTAGGCCCATACCGGTCAACGCGCGCATAGCGCGCCGCTGTCGGCCCCACAGGTCGCGTCGCCGCGATAGGCAGGTCGCGCCCCGCCGCGCCGACTGAACTGGTCAGTTCGACGCGACTGCCATTAGGCAAGTCGCGACCCATCGATGATGGCACTTATAAAGTGACGATGTTATTGGATGGAGAAATAATGACCACGGAATTCGTGTGCAAGGCAGGAGTCGAACCCGGGTCTCGAACTCCGATGATCAATGTCACAGCCCACTCGACCACAAAAGACTTGGTGCTTTAATGGTCGATTTGTGGTAATTCGATGTACCTTCCCGTTATATGCATAGAGCAGGGGAAGCCATGGGGGCTGACAAGGTGGTATTGGGTGCACTCTCCCCGCCACCCTCGATTGCAGACTCGTCACGGAGCTCGTGAGCCATGGGCACATCATGCGCCATTGCCCCAATGGACATGTCGGGATTTAACAGGCCAACATGCATGTTAAACTGATGCCGCATTGCCGCCGCGCCCATCAGCAAGTGAGATTGAAGGACAAGTTGATGGGATTAAATCCAACTTGCATATAAGATCCAACAGGACCTAGTGCACTGTGGTGCTGTCAACCAATCACATGTGGGTTAGCTGCATGCTTGCGACACTGCAATTGCAATAGTCAACTGCGTCACACCGTTATCGGTTGGTTGCTTCGAACAGTCACCTGCGGCATTGCTGGTTGATGCATGAATGATTGCATGGACTGCGTCATTGCTGGTTGATGCACTACTGGTTGAATGCCGGACGAATGGCCACGCGCTCATGTGCTCAAACCCAGCCTAGATCGTTCGGCACGCGCGCGCGACTTCGCACGCACATCATAACACGCAAAGGTAGGCATGAATTGGAGGTGCATGCAGTCAACATGCACAGCGAGATTGGCAACAACATACCGCCGCCCAGCTCTGTCTATCTGCTCTGGCTTCCGTAATGTCGGCTTGACTGTAGGGTGGGTATGGGTGAATATTGGAGGCCTGCAGCCACGCTACATGTATCACATGAACTGCGCTAAAAAACAAATTGCTCTTGCAAGGAAATGCATGTGACTGTTGAGCGTACCTCTGCATTCCTTTATGCTTGTTCCCACAGTCGCAATTGGTCCCGCATGGTTTTGACAAGGGCTCCAAGGACTGCAGCTCATAACCCACTCCTTGTTGCAGAAAGCGAGCCACCAAGCAGCTCTTTGTGTGAAGATGGTCCTTAATGGCTTGCCTGCTAGTTTGTCCTATGTTGGTGATGCATGTTGGACAGCCCCATTACTGACGCCTGCCATGATCCATGACGTGGCGCCCGGTAGTAGCTGGCTTCGCTGCTTGAACTCTTACGACCACAACTTCTCGAAAGATGTGCTACGCCGCCGCCGCCGCCGCCGCCTCCGACTCCTGGTCCTCCGCCTCCCAATCGAACCCAGGTCCACTATGCATGACATTCGACCCGTCATCGACCTGATGCCCCTGCGTGCCATTATCCGGCCATTTATGAAGCGTGTTTGGGTGAGTGCACACCAACTCCCATCAGGGCTGATCGAGCAATGCCTCCATTGTACCATGAATGGTACGACAGAGCCATTGTACGGCAATGGCTGGGGTTGGACGAGAGATGCCTCTGTCGTACTATAAATGTTACGACACAACCATTGTTACCAAAGGTTATACGAAGCATGGATGGCACAAATGCATAAGTCGTACCATCAACTATAAGAGCAAGAACGCACTACAAGTGCGACTTTAGTGCGGGACACTAGACGTTTAAAACCACCTCATTTTCGTTTTCGCGCCTCGTACATTCGGGCGGGCCAACTGGCGGCGGCAGCGCCACTATCAGCTAAACAGGCGGCACCCGACTATTAGTTAGAGAGATGCCTCGTGGTCCATCCGTAGGAGCACCCCGTCGAGGAGGTCGGCGCCAGTCGTCCACATTGCCCGCAGTGTTCAACCAGGCAACCGTCGCCAACCAATCGCAGCAAGACCCCGCGCTAATGCCCAGCACATCACAACAACTCCACCTGACACCGCGGTCGCAAGGGCAAGCTAGACTGCATGCGTTCTTGAAGTACTCTGCACGTTGCTTCTTGCTCAACTTTTAACTTGGATGCTTGCTTCTTTCATGACTGGCACAATGACTCACTGCATGCGCTCTGGATACACTGTGCACGTTGTTTTTCTTTCTTAAATGTGAGGGTTGCATCTTTCATGGCTGGCAGCATGACTTATGTGGTTGTGCTTGCAGAGGGTCGATTGGAACCCCCAACCTAAACGCATTTGGCCGTGACGTGGCAACCTCGGCCGTCAGCAACCCTTCCCCAAGGAAGTGGAAGATTGGCAACAAGGTAAGCACTTTGTGACACTGTGACACTGTGTGTATGTGTGTAACGGATTGTTCTTCTGTGGACAGCATTTGCGAGATGCCGTCGTTGAAATCATAAACGGCCACTTAGTAGAAAGCCACATTTATCCCAAGGAGGACACTATTCGTAACGTCATGTATCAGGTGCTGTAAATGCTTCATGACCTCACTGCACCGTGACGCTGACCAACCTGCCCGTGACAGGTAGTTGGCTTCGACCATGACGACGAGGCCGATGCGGCCAAGTTCTATGAGAGGTGTATTGGACGCCCAAGGAGTGCCCCTTCCACTGGAGTGTCGCCTTAAAGAAAGCTACGCAGGTCCGATCTCAGAACGTCACCAAGATTAAGCATGTTCTTGAGAAGGAGTACACGTGGACACTGTTTAACAGCAACAAGCGCAAGTGAGTTGGGTCCCTCACCACCATGTATGCTATGCAACACTGCCTTCTTACTCAGCCTCTATACACACGTACGCATCTCGCCTATTGTAACCGATTCAATTAGGCACATCGACGCCCTAATGGACCCCGAGACCCAAAAAGCCCAGATGCAACGCGCTCCAAAGCAAGTCACAGGCACTATTCTAGCCTGGTGCAGGCTCAACTTGAACTATCTACATCGTGACTAATGCCTTGTTGGTATGATTGTCGTAGACATGTCATGGCGGAGATTTGAGGTGATCAACAATGCAGACCCGGAGCGGAGGAGATACATTCATGAATGGGGCAATCCCATAATCTGGCAAATGATTGTGCAATGCTGGTCTTACGCCGTCACTACGCCTGGTCGCCGGCAGCTTACAGTCAACCACCTCGCATACCTGTTGCTTACGGTGAGCACTTTGAACTCAATCATTGGCAATTCAGGAATGCGATAGCCCCAAACTATAGGCTTGCAGACGCGCTGCAGTGAATAGTGGCTTTCGATGCCACTAAGACATGCCTGTAAACTACGCAGATGGAGCGCATCTTAAAGGGCAAGGATGGAGACCCTCTCCTAGCTGCCATCCTCGACACACATAAAGAGTACCTCAGCAAAATCAACACCATAATCATGTCAGTAAAGCGGGAGATGAGGCAACAGTACGCAGCCCTCAAGCCATTCACCCTTGTGAAACGCCGCACTGCATCTTGTGTCGAATACCTGAAATATCTCAATCGGCGCCAGCCGCATCAGACAGCAGCTTGTGACCCGCTCGCTAAGGCAGAAGCGGCATTCAATTGGCTAGCGGAACCGTTTAATGAGGAAGAGCAAGCTCCAGCGTCTCCTCCACAGGCTCTAGCGCGTAGTGCTTTGTTCCATGATGACGAGCAAAGCGATAATGGAGAAGAGCTGTAGTGCAGTTGGTAGTCCGTTTAGCTGGTTGTGTACATAGCTGAAACGCTCTTGTGACTGAGTGTTGTGCATCTTAAACCAGCTCAGTGAATCGTCATTATGCTCATGCATGTCGATACTTGCATCCCTATGATATACAACAGAACTGCAGGCATTCGAGTCACATAATTGAACCACAAGCCTTGGCAAGTGACTGAGAGACACTGTACACATTTCAGGTACCCGTAGACAGCACGTGCATCACGATGCTGGCAGTCAGTGACAGTCGCGTGTAGTCATGCTATGCAAATACATAACGACAGTTAGGCATCAGTCACCTTCAGTTGCTTAAAGAATGCCTTATTTAATCGATAACTACCTAGTGGGTGCTTGTGAATTAGGCTTGGTCGCCTGCGCTGAACTAGTGTGTAACCTGCAGGTGTCTGTCACATAAGCTGAGTCACCTCAGTAAGTCTAAAGTGCAATTTGCAAGTGCCTGCTAATCAGGTGTAGTCACCTGTTAAGGCCTGATGTGTAACTTACAGGTGCCCGTTGACTAGTTGTAGTCACTTGTTAAGGCCTGATAAGTAACTAACACATGGCCGTTAATTAGGCATAATCACCTGCTAAGGCCTGATAGGTAACTAACAGGCGCCTGTTAATTAGGCATACTCAACTGCCAAAGACTAAATTGTAACGGAAAGGGCCTGATAGTAACGGAAGTTACTATTAGGTCCTTGTATCGAGATTACAGGTGGATTGAGCCACAACAGGCTAAATCAGTATTCTCAGGTGCACGGCCGTTGGCAATATTTAGTCGGCCGGCAGGGGAAACATATTGCGACAGAGTCTGAGGCATACCCATGTAAAACAGCTTGCACAAACTCATCATTAGGGGGCATGTACCCTGCGTCGCAAGCAATAGCGCACGCATAGCTGCCAACAATGACAGACAGCGACTCAGAGGATCTGCCACATTGGTCCTACCAGGCCGATGTACCCATTCAAAAGTGAATTGCGACAGAAACTCATTCCAGCAAGCTTGCCTATGTGACAAGTTCAGCAGTGTTGAGAAGTACACCAATGGGTTGTGATCAGTCACCACTGTGAACTACTCTCCCTCCAAGTAATATTGCCATGTTTTAAGAGCATGCACTATACCAAGCAATTCTTGCTCAGTGGTAGTGTAGTTCACCTCTGCTTGGATGAATTTTCTACCCTGATAAGCACATTGTCTGCCATTCTGCAGCAAGACTGCACCATATCCAACGGGTGGAGGCATCGCTCACCGCAGTGAAGTGTTTATCCCAATTTGGCAATGCCAATACTGTATAGTGACTAGTGCTGAAGGCCAACTTCACTTGCTGCATAGCAGCTTCAAGCAGTTCCTGTGCTGCTGTCCAAGAGAATGGGGCATCCTTTCGCAACAGTTTAGTTAGAGGCACCACAATTTCACTTGTTGCAGCAGCTTCAAGAAGTTCTTGTGCTGTCGTCCAAGAGAATGGGGCATCCTTTTGCAACAGTTTGGTCAGAAGCACCACAGCTTCAGAGTACCCCATCATAAACTTGCAAAAATACTTTGCCAACCTCAAGAATGATCGCAGCTGATGGATATTCTTGGGTTGAAGCCATTCTTTAACCACTTGCGCTTTGCGAGGGTCAATTTTAACACCCTCACCACTGACAATGTGCCCGAAGAATGGCAACTCTGACTTGCAAAAGTTACACTTTGACAAGCTGGCAAATAAGCGGTGTGTTTGCAGTAAAGCAAACACCGCTTCCAGATGCCTCTTGTGCTCTTCTTTTATTTTACTGAAGGGGATAATGTCATCCAAGTAAATCATAAGCTTTCCAGCATGTTACAAAAAATCTTATTCATTTTCTTCTGAAACACCGCAGGTGCATTTGTCAATCCAACGAGTAATACTTTGTATTTATAATGACCTGAGGGCGTTCTCAATGCCGTTTTATGGATAACAGAAGGGTGAATACGGAGTTAATAATATCCACTTGTCAAGTCTAGCGAACTAAAATACGCATTACCCAACAGCTTATCAAGCACAGCATTAATCCGCGGCAACGGGTATCAATTCTTTACCGTGATCTTGTTCAAAACACGATAATCTACACACATGCGCAATTTCCCATTCTTTTTTGTCACAAACAAGATGGGTGCGCCAAAGGGTGAAGCACTTAGTTCAATCAATCCCTTTTCCAACAACTCCTTAATTTGCGTTTCCATTTCCTCCCTCTCATTGGGGCTTAGCCTATATTTCGGCCAAAACGGAGGTTCACTATCAGGAATCAACGGTATGGTGTATCCGACACCTCGATTGGGGGGTAAGCCTAGCAACTCATCTGAGAGGAGAGAGATTATGTTTTAATACTTTTCAATCATGTCTGCAGCACCTTTCATATTGCCTGGCACAAAGTCGTCAGACGACGCTAAGTGCATCGCAAAAGCCTATGTGTTTTTGCGGAATGCACGCTTCACTTGCAGTGCAGTGAGAAGCGCGGGGTCAGGTTGCTTATGTTCCAGGCTATGTGACCCTATCACAGACAGCGTTATACGCTTACGGCCCTTTTTCACTATGCACAATCGTGCACGAGTATCCAATGTCAGCCCTTACTTTTTAGGAGGCAACCGCCCCAGTTAAACTACCCACCATGCAATGTCCCTATACTAAATTAAAATCAAAGACATTTAAATAATTTTGACAGGTTAGGAAACACGGATAAAAAGGGTGGTATTTCAAGGCCGTATAGCTACTAATCCCCTCTTTAATTAAAAAGAGGGGATTAGTAGATTACTCCCACCTATCCTACACAATCAACTCCTATTTCCATTGCAAAGTTATAGTAAAGGTGCACGGGGTCTTACCGTCTAGCCGTTGCCATTATCCTGCCATTCCTGTTCTAGTACCACATCGACACCAACTATGTTAATGGACACTACTATGAAGGTGCGGTTGGCATGATAACTACCAATCTTTACCTTCAGTTTGATTCTCCTTTCACAAACAATGCACCCCAGCACCGGCATGTGAAAATGCTGAGGGTTTACACATTATTTTATTGCGCACAGCCCGTTGCTCCTCAACGAAGTTGTGTGTCCACCAGCGTCAATCATAAACAAACTATTTTCACCCTGCATTGTGCCACTGAATGTTTGCAACAAAGGTACCACTCGTCTTTGAAAGGTAGCCAAGCGTTCGTAACTAATGCGGGGGGGTGATCAGAATTGCTAACAATCGTACTGTCCTTGTTTAACGCTTGCCGAACTGTTTTAACACAATACCCCCCCGAGTATGCTTCAACCATGGGCCATGATATTTTGGCACCATCACCAGCATACTCAAGGTTTTGTGCTTATTTTGCAACACAGTCAATGCATGCAACACATCGGTAAGCATGTTGAACTTTACATGTGCCAGCAGACAAGCATTTTCTGCCACTTTTTCAATATCGAAAAATGGCAGCTTGTCATGTGCTTGTTATGCATGTGTCATCACATGCATTTGGGACAGATCATTAAACCAGTTTGCTGCATGCATCCCAAGCAACTGGCTATCATCCATTTTTACATCAGTCACGAAGTAATCCTATTCAGCTTTCTTGGCCTTGCCCTTCGCCTTGTTTGGGCAGTTCTTCGCAATGTGGCCCGGCTGACGGCACATGAAACAATTGCGAGCCGCAGCAGGCGCGACACCACCTGTAGCACCTGTAGCACCAGTGGGGGCGTGTAAGTCTTCGGCTTTTTTGCCGCGTGTACATTCGGCTGATGGTAACGCTTGCCTCCCACTCCCTGCGGCTTGGCCGCAACTGCTACATGTGAATTTTCCTGCATCGCCATGTCATCATTATACATGTATACATATGCAGCTTCTAAGCCACACTTGCACAACTCAAACTGCTCGGCCTTGTCCACGCATCAGGCCACTGTTGGTGCGACCCACCTATGCCTAAAACCTTTGCAGAAACATGGAAGCCCGACCGATTCTGTCGCAACTTGCTGAGCTTGTTGCGGGCTTGAGTAGCCGGGTCCGTGCCACCATAGCGTTCCACCAAAAACTGATACAGTGCTTCTACTATCTTTGAAGCACCAGCATCTGTCTGTTTCGCCCATTCGTCGAGTGCGTCAGACGGCATAAGCAACTCAGCAATAGCAATGTGCTCACCAATTGGGCGTCTTAATGCCGTCAAACAGTGCTTGACAGTTACCACCCAGTCGTGGATGCTAACGCTGCCGTTGGGCTTGAGATTCTCAGGTTTGTTAAACGCTGTAACCGGCAGCCCCGCTGACGTACCAGCTGCCGAAGTAGCACCCGCCACCTGCGCAGCGCCACCAACTCAGATTGCATAGCATCAAGGCGTGTTGTTAACTTGACTTGGCAAGCCAACTTGTCCTCCAAGTCGGGCCCCAAGTAACAGAACACATTCTTGCAGCGCTGCCAGGTTTCCACCACCAAGTTGGCCAAGGCTTCAAACGCCATTCGCTTGCCTTCGTATGGGAGTGGCTTATCATAAACAGCCATGAGAGCAGCCACTTTAAGATCGCCACGCACAAGTGGCGGTGTTTTGTTCGTCAACTCGTGCTCAAGCATATGGATTACCATTTCCCTGCTTGCACGAGGAAGTGTGGCACAATCCCTTTCATAGCTACCCCGAACCTTTTGTGCCCACGCCTCCCACGTTTCCTGACTAAGCTGAGGGTGGGTGTCAAGTAGAGCCTTACGCTTTGAGGCATGCTTCTCAATAGCCCCGCCAATGACACTTTGCGTGTTTATTGCAGCTGGTCCACTCTGAGTTAGCTGGTTGGGAGGAGCTTCGCTATCTTGCTCAGCTTCCTTTTTGTCACTCTCAATAAGCTTGTAGCTCTCACTCGTATCCGAGTTCCTCACTTTGTCATCATTCGATGGCTCATACGACGACGATGAGTTAGGGACGGCGAAGTACTTCTCACCTCCCTCTCCTTGGTTAGCCATCTGCCCAAGGATATAAGCCGTTAGCAAGTGCACAATACACAGATTGTGCACTATAAAAAGTGGCAAATCTTCGTGCTTTTGTCTCGTCAAGTTTTGAGGGGTTTATGTGGAGTATACAGCTCAAAAAAAAAAGCTTTGTAAACACCTTTTAATTACACAATCACTTTAGAACAAACCGTACGCAAATGCACGCGACGGTTCACGAGCTATGGCTGCTCAAAGTTTTCACTTTATACAACCCAGCTCCACTCACAATTACAATTGACACGCGGGGTGATAAAATCTTATCGGATCGACCTTATAGGCCGATATTGTCGAGTTGTTTAGAGTTTAATATCGGCCGCCCAAAAAATCCTGGCGGCCTCACCGCGCTCACTGGCGGTAACGAGGCACTCGATGTTGCCACCGAACTGCCCCTAAAGGAATTGTCAAAAATAGATAGAAACCCTTACACCACCACGATGCCACGTGGTGGTAAGCACATAATATACAATATAATAATCAATATATAATGACTATGTTGTATGCTTGCATGCAATGCTTCAAGGAGGGATTTGAAAAGCCGCCTTCACACAATAGCAAAACTAGCTTAGGACAGGCAGGTTAGGCATGGCATGGCATGGCACGGCATGCTAGGCTAGGCTAGGCTAGGCACCAGCAGCAGCGTTAAACCACAACAGTTAAAATAAACTGATTAATTACTACCACTGGTTGCCGTCGCCGCCGCTGCCCCCTGCCGCCGCCCCTCCCACAGGCCCCTTGCCGCCCTTGCTGCAATACCAATGTAAGGGGGGAGTGCCCCTCCTCCCTTAAATCCCTTACCCTAACACCACCACCAGCCACGTCGACGCCACCACCGCCGCCGCTGCAGAGTCAGCTGCCAGGGCAAAAGATGCTCTGGCTATGGCGGTCGCTGCGTTCGCAGCAGCCATGCGGCTGATATCGGCATGAGATAAGCGCTGCAGAGTCTCATGCGCTGCAGAGTCTCATGCCGATATAAGTGTTACTTATCATAACATTACATTAGGGCATTAACACTAGGTTAATGGCCCTAATATGGCTTTATTTGCTGTATAATCTGATCAACACTTTTCCTTAACCTTAAATAACGGCGGGGAACCTCCATGGAGGTAGCACTCCGTTACATGTGGTGTGGTGTCCGTGGCAGCTCTGCACGTGTTGGGTGTGTGTGCTTGAGCGTGTATATTATGGTATGTGTGCCATGTGGGAGCGGAATGAAGGGTTAGCGTCCATCCTCTCCTTCCTTTGTGTGGTGCCGAGACTTTTAATGCAAGGTGCTACACCGTTAGTGCTGGGACTCCCCTCTGTAATATTTAATAGCTTGTGCATCAATCTGCAATTGGCTTGCAAGCCGAATAACATGTAAGTGACTAGTACGTCACATCAGCTGCGTACAATTAAAGCACACATACGAAGCAACTATTTAAAAAGCTACACATAGCAAGTTGGAGTAATGCAACTTGAAGTGCGATACGTATTACGCTCTTATCTACTTAATTTCCAAAACATGCATAATTGCAATTTATATAAAATAATTGTAACGGTATTTGCTGTGCTATTATTGTTAAATTATTAAGAACATCAACATGCAGCTTGGCTCCCCGCTATATAATCTCGCAAGCAGCCACAGATTTTTACGGGCAAGCGCAAGTATACTTTAGCCTCGTGCCAACGTTAAACATTTAGATTATCGTTTACATCATAACTATCATTACACAATTTATGACCAACACCGCCGCCATGGCGCTTGGAGCTCTAGTTGCCATATATTTCTATTAAGTATAATATGATTACATATTAAGCCTGAGACAACCAAATTCTCTGGAACAATATATAGGCTTAAAACGCAATATACACAAAGTTTAAGCATTGTATAATATAATACATTCTTTGACATACACTATCATTCTATGTTGATTATTTGAAATGTTTTTAAACGCATTCTTATGTCTTATTCCACAAAACTTGCCGAGTCACCAATATTTGTTTATAAAAAGCGCTTGATGTAACCATAATCGCACCGTTGATAAATGATTAGCACCACTTGTTATACCGATACACGATGTATATTATAGCATATCCAATTGATGTTGGGGGCATTTGCTACTTTCAAGGGTCGGTGAGTGGTTAATGCTCAATGAATTAGCATTAACGCCAGGTTAATCTCTCATACGGTAATAGTTTTTGATGAAAGCAGGCGCAATAAATAGCTCTTGATTAGGTCTTTGCAACTGCTGTGCAAGTTAACAAAATTAAGCAACTCCATTGTTGGCATAAATAAACATATTGTTGCTATGTTACCTAGCTCGTATGTGATCACAAATATAGATATAATATTATTACACAACCGTGTTTGCAGACAATAGGCTGTTGTGAACGTGACGCGCTGTGACAAAGTATGTTGGTAACATTTAGCGGGTTTTGTTGTACATATATGACAATTATCCTCGCGACTATGTATTTGCTTGCATTGCACATCCATAGTAATGTATGTGCACATTATACACATACATATAACATGTATCAATATGTACCAATATATATACATTCGCTTTATATACTTAAGTTCACATATACACATACGTATGCTGCATATTCAATATATACATATGCATAACGCACATGTATACACGACATCATGTCTATGCATATATATGATATAAACACACACGTATATATAGATACACACATATATACACAAGTTTTGCCTATACATGTGCATGAATGCATGTAAAGATACATACCGTATGTGATTGTTTATACATAAAAGATCAACGATGTATCATGAAGTGATCTTACAATGTATATCTGAAGGTACCAAGTAATTTTCGTGCCGTAACTTAGATCGTACTCTAACGTTGTTACACGAGCGTAACCTGCGTAGGATAGCGTAATTATGTGTAATCAAGCGTAGCCCGCTTACCCGTTAACCTTTGCTGTTCTCTATGATATTGTTGACGTTAACCTCATTGACCTAGTTAATGGTTAACTGGTTAGCGCCCAACACTGCTATCATTGGATGATCCAATCATACCTGCAAGGAAAGGCACTACAATAAACACCGCAAGTGGCGCTGATCGAAATCGGTGCCCAAAACACGTGGCAGTCGAGACATGTCTCGCCAAGCCCTACCAATGATGGCGATGAAGGTGTCAATGCTAGTGTATGATGATGATCCAGCCACATGTACGCTGAGGAGGGTGTCAGTAGGTATCTGTCCTGCGCGCATGCCGTCACCGAGATTCAATCAACAATATGCCTCTGTTGTGCGCTTTTTTGGGTCAAGTCCCAGAAGGATAAGGCACAGTCAGCAGATAATGGATGGATTGCCCCCCAGGCAGTTAGCCTGTGCCAGTGTGTCCTTTTTGGCGTGGCTTGCCAGTTGGCGCCAGTCACAGTCACCGTCATCAGTAGTGATGGCGAAGAGCGATGTCTCACCGACATGTCTTGTCAAACGTTTGGTAGCCTGTGTGGAACCTGTTTTGTCTTGCCTGTGTGTTGCGCCGATGCATGGAAAGGTGAATGCATGCATCGCTGTGTGCATGCGCATGTGCGTGTGTGTCAGCACAAGTGCTTTGGATTTGACGATTCGGTTGCCAACTAGGCCTACGTGTGACAGTCTCCGTCCATGCAAGGCACTATATATAGCCAGGCATTTCATGTGTGCAAGACAGCCAGCGAGTGTGCAGTAGCAGAAGACGACTTCAGTCCTGTCCACCATGGCGAAGGTGAGACTCTCTCTTCCTCTCCGTGTGTGTGTGTGCGCATCCATACGCTGTAGTGTCCCACACACATGCATGTCCGCAAGTATCTGCATAACCACCCGCATTTTTGCATCATACCCACTCAGCACGCAACAATCTAATCACCCTTCCTCTTGCAGTTGTGGGTCCTTCTCCTCTGCGCTGCCGTCCTGGCCAATGCGCACTTCACCCTCGCCAACAACGGTGACAATGGCAATGGCAATGACAACGACAACAACAACAACTGTCGCGGCGACGGCAGAGGCGCACTTCCCACCAAGTACGGCCTGCTTGCCACAGGAGACCTTACCACAGTGGATGAAGGAGGACCGTACTACGTCCCACAAGTCCAACAAGCAGAAGTGCAGGGTGAGTATGTGGATATGTGGGTATGTGGTAACAATTGTGTCACTTGGTCTTGCTACTGACTACTTGTGTTTTTTATCGTTCACAGCTGCTATTGCGGCTAAGGCTGGTCGCCAGAGGATTTATGACAGCGATGTGTTGAACTTCTTGGCCAACACCGAGTGCTTCGAGGCGAGGTTCGACTCGTTCGCGGCCTTTGGACATGACATGCCGGAGGACTTGCTGTCGTACACTGGAACGGGTTATGGCCGTGCTATTGGTGGAAGGTAGGGTTGGTTTCAGTACCCTCATGTGGCTGTGTGTGCGTGTGGGTAGGTGAGTTTCAGTGATGTAACTTGCTGTGATCAGGAAGGCGAAGCTGAGCAACCAGGTGCAGTCATGGATTGAAGAGGTGGCGTTGGATGAGCAAGGCCATGTGAGGTAGGCTGAGAGACAATACAATGACAGAATCACACGAGTGTGTTGAGCACATGTCCATTTGGTATGCGCGCACATGTGAGCATCTGTGTGTGACTGTGAAAGAGGTAGTTGTTACTGTGGTTCTTACGCCTTGCATTGCAGACTCATCCGCGATGTCCTGCGCGACCGCTCCGTGCCATGCCCCGTTGTCGACATTGATATCGGCTTCACCAAGTTCTTCGACGCCGCCGTAGGCAAGACCAGCAGCCCACGCTTCGACTGCTACAAGGACGACATCAACTTCCTGCTGTGCGTGTGGTCCGTCGAAGGTGAGACAGATGAGATCGGCTCTTTATGTACACGTGTCCATGAGTTTTGCACTGCTGATGGTCCTGTTTCGGACATTCGATTATGAACATCACACTGAGGCTGACTGCTATCTGTACATTTGCAGAGATTGGCGCCACCGGAGACCAGGTGAGGTCATGCACTTGGAACCTGTGCGTGTGTGTGTGCGCGAGCGCACTTAAAATGGGGACGTCGTTGTCGTTACGCTACTTGCTCATACATTCTCACGTCACCCAACCTAGTTGTGTGTGTCTTAGGGCTCCATTGCTTTGATGAGCAACCCGGGTCTCGCCGCCTCCGTGGCCGGTCTCGCTTGCTCCGCCAGCTACCAGGCCGCCGTGGACAGGCAGATGCTGTGGGAGAGGCGCAACTACACCGTGCCGGAGTATGGCCTGAAGGTGTGGGAGATTGTGCAGAAGGTGTCGGACCTGAGGGATCTGTTTGATGGGCCGCTTGAAGTCGACCAGGGATTGTACAACTTTGACAAGAACTACATCGCGGTGCCAACGCTGAAGATCAACAATGTGCCGACGGATTACCACGGTGTCACCTTCGCACGCACACCCAAGCAGGTACTGATGGTGTATGTACGCACACGCACCCACCCACCCACATGCTTGCACACACTCACACACACATACACACAGGTTCTGCGCATCTTGACTCTGGGCTCCGACAACGGTCGCGGCGGTTACTTCCCCGAGGGCGTCCACGGCAAGATCACCAACACCATCGGCTACGCCGACCAGGCCAACGGATTCGCGGGATACAAGGGAAACAAGGTCACCGTACGCACCCTCGCAGAGGTAAGCATGTTGCGATGTATCACAATATCACACCCTCACTAGCATCAACTCACCTTGTCTCTCACTCAGGCTGGGCGTGCCAACCTTCTCAACAACGGTGTCATCATCCCCGCACGTGCTCCTCAACCACTTCAGGATGAGGCTTCTGGTGTGGAGTATGGTTCTGGTTTCGACATCACCAACCTGGGCACGGGGCTGCCTATTGGCCCGTACGCGGATACCTTCGAGCCGCGCTCTTAGAGTGTGGAAGTGAAGTTGGGTTTATTTCACATCTATGTTGATGTTGTAGTATGGTTGGGTTAGAGTGCACCCGCGGATTGGTGGTGTGGCGTAGGTTTGGCGGAGGTAGATAGAATTGTGTGAAACAAGACCTGTACCTGTACCTGTACCCCTTTTTGGGTTGGTAAATCAACAATTTTCTTGTCTTGCAACTGTGCTTGGATTCTGCTCTGCTACTGCATCCCTGTTGTGATGGGTTTGCATGGTTGTGTGATGGATGATGGCAGGCCATGCATCAAACACTCAGACTTAGAATTAAATGTATCGTTGCTTGCAATTCACGCACTGACATTTGACTCGCTCATGTGAAATACTGCTGTGCATAAAATAATGTGTCACATTTATTGACAACAAACATGGTACATGCTGATCGGAATACCGCCCCCCCGAATCTCGGCTTTAACTTGTTCCGTGTGATACCTGCTTGTACACCTTCTCTCCTCCCCCCCCCCCCCCCCCCCCCCCCCCCCCCCCCCCCCCCCCCCCCCCCCCCCCCCCCCCCCCCCCCCCCCCCCCCCCCCCCCCCCCCCCCCCCCCCCCCCCCCCCCCCCCCCCCCCCCCCCCCCCCCCCCCCCCCCCCCCCCCCCCCCCCCCCCCCCCCCCCCCCCCCCCCCCCCCCCCCNCCCCCCCCCCCCCCCCCCCTCCCCTTGCACTCCTAAATTTTGCCTTAATTGCTGTACTTGAATCTCAGGTTGTTCACACCTGGACGAGCCGCCAACGCATAAACGCTGTGTGCATACTGCTTCATCACTTGCATGTTCAGACAGTTCAAACATTTGAATTTCACACAGCTTGCGCCACGTCGCACGCGGCAACAGCATGCCCGCCTTCGGCGCCGGCGGCGGTGGCGGCGGCAGCGACGTAGGGGGAGGAGAAGTGGGAGGAGGAGGAAGAGATGCGGGAGAAGTGGTGAAAGTAGTGGGAGTAGTCGCACAAGGGCTAGCGGGCTTCTTCCCGGGCTCTCACGGCGTTGCCGCCGCCGCCCTGAGCGCCTCCAACTCACCGCCGCCCCGGTCTGCTGCTTCTTCGCCGCAGCACGCCGCTCTCATCGGCCCGGAGCATAGGTACGCCCCTGCACCAAGCCTGACATGCATACCTTTGTTCATCATCACAAGAGAGTACTTGCCTACACTGACTGGCAGCCTAGGCACTGAGTGTTGGGGAAGACATGCGTTGACTGCTGTTACGTGTGCTTGCGTTAGTTGTTTCAACCTCGGGTCTCGTGTAGTGGACATCTATGCTTGTGCTGTTCAACACCTGAAGTCAGTAACTCCATCATCAGCACAGTTGTGGCATTCAAACCTCACGCCCATGCGCCATGCTTGATTGCTTGATATGATTATACAAAGTGGAGTGCGTGTGTCTGAGCTATGGGACCACCACCACCACCACCACCATCACAATCACCACCCCCACAACATCAACAATCCATCTCATGGTAGTGGCAAGACGTCCTTGCTGGTGGCATACGCTCTGTCCATCCTCCGCTCCAATCAAAACAACAACAACAATATCAGCAACATCTCCACGCGCGCGCTGTACATCCGTCCCGCTCCCGTCGCCACTGACGCCAACCCTGCCCGGCACGGTGCCTGCGACGTCGATGTGGCGCTGCCTGAAGGAGTCGATGCGGCTGACGAGGGACTCGCCAGAGTGGATGTCAGGTAGGAGGGGGAGGGAAGCTTTGCTGAGACATGGATGTATGCTTGCGAGTGTTGTCGTATATGGCAAAAGAATTATGTCTGGTTGTGCACGTGTATGGCGTGCGTGCGTGGGCAAGTGAATACAGCACCTTTGCATTGGTGCGTGCGCGCGTCCATGTGCACATGTTGTCTTCTTGCTGTACGCGCACTGGTGTACCCAGGCAGCAGTCTACCCATCCAGCGTGTTTCTGCGTGCGTGTGCTTACAAAAACACGTGCGCACATATGCACATATTACCAATGTAGGCTCAGCGCACACGCACAGCTTCTGTTAAGTTTGAGTTGTCAGACTTCTGCTGGATGTGTCACACAAAAGGTACTTGGCATCCGACACGGAGCTTCGCAAGTTCTTCGCCTGCTTCCACCTGCTGCGGCAGCTGCCTTGCGCGGTGTTGATCGACGACTTCTCAGAGTTCTTCGCACACAACCGGTGAGTCACCCTCAACCTCCTGCATGCAAGTTAACACATCAAAAGGTGAGGTTAACGTCCACATCGCAGGCAGAAAGAGGGTGTGGACGCGCGGCTGCCGTCGCAGCAAGAAATGGCTGTCGCGCAGACGATCGCGTGCGTGCGCGACGCTGTTGACTATGCAAAGTAAGTGAGAATGTGTGCTTGCGTGCGTGCATGCTCCCATTGCTGTGTTGTGTGTACACAACAGTGTTCTGTATGTGCAGTCAGCGGCTGAGAAAAGACGGGTTATTGTGCCAACTTCTTGTTGCCGACACGGCTTCCCGCCACAAACAGTACTTGTTTCATCGCTGGCTGCCCACACTGTACGAAATCAAAGGTAAGCGCAAGTACTAGCGTCATACTAGTGTGTGGATCTGTTGGTATCAGACACAAACATCTTTCTTGCTGATCAGGTGTCAGCCATGGCGAGTTCGAGTTGAGCGCGCGTGCCGGCAGCAAGCAACATGTGGACTGCGTGGTCACCTACACTATGGATGAGCAACACGTGCGCGTGGAGAGGGTTCACAAGCGCTGATGCTGCTGCTAGATTGGAAGCACTGTAAAATAGGTTTGGAGCACGGACACACGTATGCACGCAAGCACGCACTCGCACACAGGCTCACACAATCTCACCAGTGAGTTTGATTCTCAGCACACACACCCTCATGGGAACACAGCACGCACAGTAAGCAGAGTCGCTTGGTTCCCATGCATTGAGACTCACTCTGCAGTATTGTTGGGTGGGAACACTGTGTCCCTGCTTGTGTGCATGGGTTCACATCATATTGGACCCTGCTGTCTGCATCATGTGAACAGCAGCTGCCGATAGTTCTTTGTCCTTCCTGCAGCCTTTTTTTTCTGGTGTCCACAGCTGCCCTACACCTAATTGAAGCGAGGCAAACAGCGTTCAGCAAGCTTGCAAGCAATATACGTATTTCGTGGCATATTGTAAGCTTTGACTGCATTCCCTGATGCGGGTGTGCACTTGCCTGTGCATGTGTAGGAGATTGCGCACGCGTGCGAAAGTTTATATGCCTTGAGGACGCAATCAAGACATTTGCTTTATGCGTATGTTGCCTTCATGCTTGTCCGCGAGGGTCTGTCTCGTGCGCAAGTGTCTGTGTGTTTGCCTGTTTCCTCCACACTGCTGCCCTGCTGTACCCACCAGTGCATGCGCGTGGGATGCTGGTTGACGTTGTCAGCACAAGTGCAATAGCAACTCAACAATGTAACATGCATTTTCGCAGCTCATGTCTGAAACGCATGCACACGGGGGG
>RHPI01003124.1:235663-297786 GCA_009103225.1 Chlorokybus atmophyticus
GGGGGGGGGGGGGGGGGGGGGGGGGCGTTGTTGACATGTGCAGGTGCACCACGTTTACACGAACTTTGCGCATGATCGCATTGCCTTTGACACATTGCTTTAACACAAACACAATACTACTTTGGCAGCCAGGCGTGCGTGTAGTTGTGTGTGGTTGTTTTTGCCTTACACATGCACAACCCACCTGTTGCCAAGGGTTGGTTAACGTTAGTTGGCTGCTGCCTCCTGCTGCTCGACATTCGCATTGCATTGCATTGCACGTAAGGCACTTAGTGTGGTGTAGGATAGGTGGTCAAGGCCCCGTGTGTAATAATTGTGTTGGTGTTGGCGGTTTGTGCTTGTGTGCTGACTACTTGCAATTGAGCATGTTTTTGGGATGACTACGATGCATACCCTGTGGATGGCTGGTTGTGCACGGGTGCGTGTAGTTGCGTGTGGTTGTATTTGCTTTAGATACACACAAACCACCTTGTGGCTGGCTGGCATATCATGTCATTCAAGGGGAGCGTTTTGGCTTCTTTTTCAGGTTAAGTCCCAACTCCCCAAGCGAGTGAGTAATCAGTTCTAGTTCTTTGCTTTGCATGCGGCAGCGGCGGCGATGGCGACCATGGCAGCGGCGGCGGCGGCGGTGGCGGTGTGGTGCGCAGGAGGCGGCGTGGCAGGCGGTGGGCAGCGAAGGCGAGAGGCACAGCGCCTCAGCTTGATCAGGAGGAGAGCACTATCAACGGTGTGCTCCACAAAGGAGACCGCCACAACCACATCAACGACAGCAACAGCAACGACGACACCTCGGCGGACGGTGCTGGCGGTGGCTGCCGTCACTGCGGCTGCAGCCATAGCTCTTCCTATCAGGTGAACGGCACGCTGCTCTTGCCATTCCTTGGTTCAATGCTGTGAAGTTACACATCAGTCAACCAGTTTGAAACCAAGCTAAGCTAAGCCAAGGCAACTTTTCAAGTAGCACTCTCTCGTTTCAATTGGGCATTTTCATTCACAGCTCAAGGTTGGTCAGACAGCTTGCCACTCAGCTCCGCAAATAAGCAAGCAAACTCGTGCATGCATTGTGTGAAGGCAGCTATGAAGCTACCAAACGACATTTACACACGCGCACGTATAAACAGGCAAAGCATGCGAGCGGTGTACACACACATACACATAGCGCCGACAGTTGCCCTTCATCCTCATCAAGCTTCGTAGCATGTGTTTTCTCTAATTGACATTCTCTCCTGCTGCTCAAGTAGGCCGCCCACAGTCTGTGCCCAGCAGCAGGGAAGTGGTTCAGGTCTCCTCCCCCTCATCTCTTCTCAGACGCAGCGCCTGATCGACCGACTCAACACCGGGGACGTCGACGGGTTCGTCGGGGGCTACGCGGCGGACGCCGTGATGGTGATTGGAGGGAAGAAGTACAGGTGGGGGTGTTGGTTGATGGAGGAGAGAGAAAGCAGATATAGCTAGCATGCGTGTGTGTGTGCGCGCGAAGCTAAACAGAGCTGTGTGTTGTACGGGAGGGAATCTGTGTGCCCATTCGTAATGCGTGTGATGTAGTTGTAGAGAGTGTGCGTGATGCATCGCTGTGTTTGCTTGCAGAGGCAGGAAAGAGATCAGAGGTGCCATACAGGGCCTTGTCGACAAGGGCTTCCTCCCAGTACAGGTGCAGCTACATACATACACATATACTCACATGCGTGTCATGAGCGCGCATGTGCACATACTTACGCGCGTGCGCACACGCACGATTGACCACAGCATGCGCGCGTGTGCTCACACATACACTTGCACACGTGCGTCCACACACACACATGTCTCAACAGCTTATACATACCTCAACACGCTCACCTCACCACCACCACCACCACCACGTTGATCACCCCACTTCATCCCCATCAGGTGCGGACCCTCTCTGTGGGCGAGCTTGACACGGGCCGTCTGATCGAGCGCGGCAAGTACAGCGGGCCCACCGGAGCGGGCAGCTACAGCACCACGTGGCAGCCCGCAAACAACAACAGCAGCACCAAAGAGTGGGAGATACTGCTCGATGTGTTGGACTAGCTGCATAAAAACAACATAGACTCATCGTAGACTTGAGGTACAGTAGTGTGCCAGGCTGCACCAGGCTGCAGCCGTCCAGCCGGTGACGAGGTTTGATGAAGAGACGACGACGGAGGAGGAGTGAGTCGTTTGTCTGAGATGTGGCGAGTTACTTGTATATAGATGAACTCTGCTGTATATGCGCAGGCGGTTAGGGCAATCTTGCCGTTGTCGACAATATGTGTCTTTTTGCAACATATGGTGGCCTTGCAGAGTCATGTGCAAGCGTAGGATTGAGTCGCAACACTCCAGTTCTGTACATGGTTTTGAATCAGTGAGGCTCGGGTGCATTGCTGTACAAGCAATTCAGCGTAGTCAGCACTGGTGATGTATTCTCAAGCTTGATGCGCTCATTCGTGATCTCTGCAATGAAGAAGCTGCTGGTAGTGTGGTCCTCGTTTGTTTGTCCACTGCTTGGTCTGTTGCAACACATACACAATTACGCGCGCTCACGCAACGGCAACAATGCCAACATGCATTACTATACCTTATGCATACACGGTCTTACTCTGCAGATGCACATGCCTTGTGGCAATGCAAGGCACACGACATACATACAGTGCCATTGAGCTGTACACCCCTTACACAAGCACTCAATATGCTTACACTATCCATCCCAGCAAGCGACACTCGGATCATCAAGCAACGCACGCAAACAATGCAGATGGTGTTGGAAAACTAGCAGCCGACTAGCTACCGGTAGTTCGCATGCATCAGGCAAGAGCGGTGCATTGATGAAGATCTCCTTCAAGCGCCCCTCCTCCGCCGCCTCCGCCGCCCCGCCGGCGGCGGCGGCTGCAGCTGCGGCGGCAGCGGCGGCGGTGGTGGCTGAAGTCAAGGCGGAGAGCACAGCCGCAGTCCCTACCCCTGCTCCTCCAGCTGTCACGGTACGGGGAAAGCACACGTGTAGTCAAGCTGATGCCAGAGCAGGCCAGACTAGGCTAGGCCAGGCCAGGCCAGCCCAACCCAGGCCAGGCCAAGGCGTCGCTTGCATGCACTGTTTATTGTTTGTCCTTGTGTAAGTAGCTTGTGTTTGTGCACTTGAAGGTGAAGCGTGAGAGCAATGGGGCTGTCAAGAGGGAGGAAGAGCCCTTTGCCGCTGCAGAAAGGCTGCAACAGCCGGCGTTGGACACTGCCCAAAAGGTAAAGGCAATAGTCACAAGAAACAAGGCCACATTTGCCTGTTGAGTGTGTAAAATTGACACAGCCACAAATACACAATTGATTGTTCGTCGCCTGGGATGCTCATGCCAACACTTAAACTCTCTATTGCTCATTATTGAATCACACGGGATGGCCTGTCACTGACCATGCATGAGTACGGTTAGTTCCATAACAGTTGTCAGAATCTACTTGTGTATGTATGTGACTGTCATGTCCCTCCCCCTTGTGTAGAGCGAAAGAAATNACCTGCAAGCATCAGAGTCAACAGCTGCTCATGCATGACATAGCACTGGAATGTTTTGTTCAACACCATTTCGCCACCAATGTATCATCGTGTTGGCACCAACCCTTAAATGTTGCACGCTTTGCGTGCAGGTCGCCACTCGCGCCAAGAGCGATGAAGCTCTCGACTACGAGTGCGAATATGAATTTGCAAACACGGGCCTGGACCTGCTGGGCCACAAGGTATACAGCAGCAGCAGCAGCATAACAGTTGTGGGTTACCTGTTGTTGACTTCACTGTCTTTTGCAGGTGGTGCGCAAGCTCGGGATGAAGACGCATTTTTGTGTCAGCTGCAACTTCCCTATCGTGATCTATGGCAGATTGGTATGCTCCAATGCAGTTTGGTGTCACATGCTGAAGTTGGTAAAGTTTACATTTGCCTGTCTGAAGCTCAGTAAAGATAATGCTGAAACAGGTGCCGTGCCAACACGCGTACTGCCTCACGTGCGCTAACTCCATGCGTGACAGCAACTGCTTCATGTAAGCTGCTATGGTGTGCATCGTATACGTGCCCGTGTGAATACGTGCGTACATGCATGTGCGTTTATACATGCATTGCGTACGTACGTGCGCACGCGTGAATGCAACATCTATCTGCCAATCAGACTGCAGTAGTGAGAGAGTCTATACACCTGTCATTGTTAGGATACATAGATTCCAATGGTTCAACAATGATACCCATGTTGTTGTGTTGGCAGTTGCAAAGCAGCGGTGACAGAGGTGGATAGGCGCCCTGCAACAGAGGGCCTGTTCATCTGCTCGCAATGCCTTCGCTCGTCCCTCACGCAAGAGGAGCTCACGACTCATCGCGAGACGCACGACAAGAAGCCCGCTGCCGCTCCTCCTTTCCAACAACAGATACAACAACAACCGCAGCCCAACATGAAACCCGCACCTGACGTGCGGCCTCCTCCACCTCCTCCACCTTCAAGACAAGGCCAAGGCCAAGGCCAAGGCCAAGGTTTTCCTGGACCCGGCCCGGGTCCTGGACCTGGCTCGGGGCTTGGGCCTGGTCCCGGGATGGGTGCAGGACCTGTCAGACCCGGACCCGGACCTGGACCGGGGCCGGGACCCTTTCCTCGGCCTGGTATGGGACCGCCCCCACCTTATGGCATGGAGGGTCCCTTTCCGGGTGCTCGTGGTTGGGACGTACCGGGACCTTTTCCTCCCCGGGGTCCTTTCCTAGGTCCGTACGGGCCTGGACCAGGACAGTTCCCGCATCAGGGCCCTCTGCCTCCATGGGGACCGGATTGGGGACCTCCCAGAGGACCCGGCATGGGACCCGGCATGTGGGGACCTGGTGGCTATGGTCCTGGTCCTGGCCCGGAGTATGGCATGGGTATGGAAGGTCCCGGAACAGGTTTAGAATACGGGTCCCGAGGTCCAGGATCTGGCAAGCAGAAACCCCAAACAGACTGATGTGGTTGGTCCCAATGAAAGTTGCAACGTTACACAACTGCTTTGCTTGTAGCCCAATGTGGTCATCCATATAATACGCATGACATGAACGCAGCGTGAATAGGTGCGCAACATGGACATTGCACATTGCGTGATCAAGGACCCAATTCTCATCATGCATGCGTGGGTAGTTATGCACAAGCTTCTAAGTCCATGCATTGTGGTATGCTACAACGTCAGCACTTGGGTGACATGCATGCACAAGTGGATGCGTGCATGGGATGAGTACAATCACAGTCCAGCTTCATGCCCCAGCGTACAGTGCCACACTAACCGTGATGTACAAGTAGGGGAAGTGTATTATACAGTGGCAAAAAGAACAGCGTGCTTGTGCAAGTTGTGCTCTGTAGAGCATCATGAACCTGCTCGGCTAGCAAGAATCTGCTGCGCGAGCGCGGGCATCGCCTTCAACAGCTCCCGCAAGTTGCCCTCTATGTCTTGCATTTGCCGCTCCAGAAACTCTTTGGAAGCCTGCACGAATGCTTCAATCAGAAATCACAGGCACAAGTGTACACTCACACGCGCCCACGCCCACGCCCACGCCCACGCCCACGCCCACGCCCACACGCGTGCACACACTCGTGCACATGCACGCAGCTCAATACGGTAATGCTGAGACTTGCCTGCAGATTGTGGATCTCAGTGTCGCTGTCCGCTGCCGTTTTCGCTTGCTCTCTCAACAGGGCTTCCTGAGGGGTGAGGACAAACCTGCCAATGACAATGCAACATGTTGCATGCATGCATGAAGATTCGACAAGTCACAGCCACCCACAGTTTCAATCATGTACAGGAACAAAGCACACAATTGTATAGGCTAACCACAACACCACAATAGCCACATACATGCACATGCGCGTACAATACTCATCTCATGCTCATGCACATACATGCATGCGTGGGATTCCAGGACTGTGTCGCTTTGCACCAAATGCGGTACATGTACAAGTGTACGTGCGCATGTGTATATGTATGTAAGTAGATGCTTACATGCGGCCGATGCCCTTGTACATGTTGGTGCCAGCCGGCATGGTGCTGAGCTCCTGGCCAGTGAGCAGAGCCTTCTTCTTCTCAGCTTGCCTCGCGCCAATCTGCGTCGCTACCTACAAAGCGTCCCAACCTAACGATGTTGGCATTGCAAAAAATATGGCACGTGTGCCGTTGTCATTGAAAGGTTACAGGTACACACTTTGTGATCATGTGTGTGTGCGCGCGCATGCTGTTATTTCACAAATTCATACCTGTTTCAGCTTCAGAGCGGTTGTAGTCATCTGTCCTTGCAAGTCGACAAACGCCTGTTGATACCGCAAAACAGATGTCAGCACTGCGCACATTGCAGAAAGCTTGCTAGGCCAGGCCAGGCCAGGCCAGGCCTGAGCGGGAGGGCGGCTACATACGAACACAGCACGACACTCACCTCCTTACTAGCTTGCGTCGCCATGCTTTTAATTACTTCTACTCAATCACACACAATATCTACACCTCCTTGCCTACATCGCCAATACCATCGCCAATGCCGCCGCCGCAACAACCGTCAAGTAACCGCAAAATTAATCTGCACACTAATCTAACCACGGTTTGCTTGTGCTCTGCGCACAAGGACAAGGCCTTGTGCGCAGAGCCAACTTCCTCATGAGTTGCTTTTCGGAGTCCATTCGGACAGAAAACCCTAGGGTGGCGCCGTCGCCGTCGCCTTTGGCGCCGCCGGGAAGGAGGACGACCACTAGCAGGTGGACGAGGAGGGGGTAGTCATCAGGTAGATCACGATAGCTGGCTGGATACAAACTGGGTGTTCAGGTAGTAAGCAGCTGTAGGAAGCATGGAGGAGCACAGCGAGGCATGCTAGCTTGTTCAGGTGAGTTCTGCTGCTGTGTGTGGGCAGAGAAGTGTGTGTCCGTATAAGGCCGGCATTTGGGTTGCAGCTTTGTTGGCGTTGATTGCTGTCCGATTGCTGGCATTTGGTCCTGTAGTGACTGTACTGGCTGCAGGGTAGCTTGAGGATGAGTTGTTGGCGTCACTATTGTATGCTTGATGAACTGCTGTGCCAATCCACGCCTACCCTAAACGGGTTTTGTACTTAGTATACATCCCGATTGCTAGCTTTAAGCTTGAACACGTATCGTTCACCCCCCCAACTGTCGTATGGCGATGTGTAAAGCCAGTCAGTCGTCACTTGATGTGCATTGCAGTGTGTTTGTTGCCCTTGCAATCTTGTTAAGTAGAATCAAGGCACAAGCACTGGTAGATCCATAGCGGGTGTAATGCGTCGTACAAGCATGTTGCGCACTGTGCGGGCCTGACCTGGTGGTTGCATGTTTGCTCAGGCTGCTTTACTTCAGTTGCAGGCTCGGAGTGCACTTGAGAGCTCAATCTGTTTGAAGTGCTGGTGTTATAGCTGAGCTTCTACATTCAACAAGATGGACAATGAAAGGCAGGAGTCTCTGCGGTCATTGCCGCAGGTAAGCAGCATGTCATGCCTATTGGCAGATCACCCCTTGTTGGCCTTGGATGGTTCGTGAATTATTATAAACAGGTCTATCATGAAGATATGGTGCGTTCAAAGCGCGATCCTGCGCTATTGGGTCTTGTGACGAAGGTGGCAGGGTTGTCGGATAGTGAGGACGATGATGATGACTTGGACGACGAACACGTAAGTATGTGTGGGGTTTTGGTTTACAGGGTTGATCAGATCAACTGGCTGCTTCGCAACATGTACAAACTGCTGCTAACTAAATGTGTACTACACATGATCGGCTGTGCTCATATATAGATGGTTCCTGCTGCGCCTGTATAAGTTTTTGGTTCCAAGGGGCTGCCTAGTCAGTGACGTCTTGTGGTTGGAATGATGTGTTGTTTGCTGCCACACCTGGCAAGTCAGTAGTTGGGTGCCTGGTATTGCTTGGTATAAAAATGTGGTAGAATGTCTTCCTCAGCAAGTCGCTTACTTGGTTTTTCACTGCAGACCAATGTGTCAGCAACACATGCCTCCATGGAATATGGTGGATAGTGTCCCACGGTCATCAGTCAGTAGCCGACAGTTATTGTGCCAAAACACATCATGACATGCAGGGTGTTAGTGTACATTCTGTTTCGCCGCCCTAAGTTGTGTTTCCTGGGCAGGAGCATGACCATGAGCAATGGTCAGACTCCGAAGGCGCAGAAAGTTCCGGTGTGGATGATGAGGCCGCTGGTGAAGAGGATGCCAACGACGATGATGGCAACCAGGAGGACGGCGTCTTTGTTGATGACATGCAGGCCTTGCAGCAGGGACATGCCATCGTGTATTGGCTCAAGTTGGGCGAACGCGAGGAAAGGCTTGACCAGCTGGAGGTACAGACAATGTTGATGTTGCACATCATCATTGAACAAGCTGATTGCATCTATTTGGCCAGCATTGCGTAGTGTTGGGACAGTTAATAATCTCATTAGCTGCAGGTTTTGGATCGTGCATTTCTACATGGGGATGTGGTGGCAAAAGCTTCCGAACCGTTGGGACAGACCGGCACAGTGACGGGTGTTCAGCTGCTTCTGGACCTTGAGCTTGGCACTGACTGCAGGCTGCAGATGGTGCCGGCACAGCAGCTGCAGCATGTGCGCCCCTTCCGCGTTGGCAACTACGTCCTGTATGGCCTTTGGCTTGGCCGTGTTGAGGAGGTAAAGACCTACTCCTGTGTACTCTATGCTGTGGTGTACGTCTGCCAGGCAGTACATTGATGATTGTGTAGATTGAAGGGCGTTGTGAGTCTATGGTTAACCTTGTTGCTGGCATGGCAGGTTGTTGACAATGTGACCATTCGTTTTGAGGACGGTTGCGTGTGCAAGGTGCTGCGCGCCACGCCAGAGCGGTTGATACCCAAAGATGAGAATGACCCGTCATGGGATGAAGGAGAGTGTCCTTATTATCCAGGCTTGGTAAGCGTGGGCTGTTTGCATTTGTCCGCATGCCATTGCCCCGCTGGTTAATGGCACTTCTGTTGTCTTTTTGGCGTGCGACTCACCTGTTGCTTTCATGCAGGTTGTTCGCGCAACTTCCAATCACGTCTTTCGGTCGGCCAAATGGCTGCGTGGGTCATTCAGGAATCAAAGAGATGGCGTTGTCACCGCTGTTGAACCTGGGGACGTGTCTGTGAACTGGATGGCGGCATGCAAGGTGTGTAATTCTGTGCAACATTTCTTGTTTGTATGCAGCATGTGCGTGACTTGCAGAAAAGGCAATACTTACATTGCTATGTGTGTCTCTCAGGATGCCATGTGGACGAACAACACCCCTCCAGCTACATTGGATGGTTCTAAGCTCGTGCCCATGAACTACTTTTCTTACACATGCTGGCAGTTAGGCGACCGGGCGCTGGTACCAGATGGTGAGTGAATGCATGCTGTGTGTGACTGACATTATGTGAGCGTGCATGTTGTCAGAAGCAGCTGTGCTTGCATGATAGATTCAAGTCCTTGTTGATGTGTTCAACTCTATGCAGGTGTGTGCCAAAGGTTCTCTGCCAGCCAAGACAAAGCCTCAGATGCTTCAGACGTGGATGCTAGTCAAGATGAACCTGCAGCCGCGGGCACTACCGAGGCGAGCAACTCAACTGCAGCCCCTGCTGAAGCACCGACAGCTGCTCCTGGCTCTTCCGAAGCTTGCGGTACAGGCTCCAATGCACGCCGGACCAAGCGCGCCGACCAACCGCGCAGACGCCGACAAAACAAAAAGCGAAAAGACCGAAAGGAGCCCGCAGCTTGCAGCGCAGCGCTCGTTGTGGGCACGCACACCACCGTGGACGTGTTGTGGCAGGATCGTACGGTTGGTACGGCCGTCCCTGCCCACACTCTGGTGCCTGTCACGCATCTTGGCGATCATGACTTCTGGCCAGATGAGTATGTGTTGGAAGCGTCTGCTCAGAATAATGACGGGCGCGTGTCGAGTGCACGCAAGACAGGCATTGTCCACAGTGTCAATGCCAAAGAGCGCACAGCGGTGGTCAAGTGGCTCAAGCGCGGGCCAGGTAACCAACTGCTTGGCATGGAAGAACCTGAGGTGGTTAGCGTGTACGAGCTTTCGGAACACACGGACTTCAGCTACCGGTTGGGTGACGTTGTGCTGCGCCTGCCAACGAACACAGATGATGCAGGCGCGGGTGAGGAAGCGGGCCACCCGGCAGGCGATGAATACAACAAGCATGATGAGGCCGGCACAGCCGAAGCAGCAGCGCACACGGATGCAACGGCAGCACAACAAGCGGCGGAAGAAGATCAGACTTTGGCCTCGACAGAAGCCCTCTCTGATGTTGGTGAGATCGTTGGGCATAGCAACGGCCAAGTCAAGGTGGCGTGGGCAGACGGCAGCTGCACATTGGTGGGACCGGAAGAGATATATGTTGTTAGTCACGAGGAGGATGAGCACCCCGAAGGGAGTGTGTTGGATGAAGGTGAGGAGCATTTAGACGATGACGGGCACAGTAGTGGTTGGGAGACTGTTGATGAAGGCGCCTGGGATGAAGGGGACCAACGCGAGCAGGCTAGTGCGCGTTGGGAGATGGAGGAAGCCGCCACTCAAGCCGAACGAAGTTGGATGGCGTGGCGTGCTGCGGCAGCTGGCATGCATAATGACGATATCACCCAACCTTCAGCACCCTCACCATCACAATCACCCGCAACACACCCGCCGGAAGCACAGAGGCAGTCGGCTGCACCAGCCGACAGGGTCGCCGAGGGACATGTTGTTTCGCGTCTCGCCAGAAGCCTGCTCTCGCGGCTGCCCACGCAGTGGCTCGGGTACCGTGCTGAAGCCGCGCGCACGCATACAGACAACCACAATGCCGGCACGTCTCCTGGCTTGAGAGACATTGTGGCTGAGGAAGCAGATCCCCACGCTGCTGACGACCATCTGATCCAGCGCACGCGACGGTACAGCGCCTCCAGCGTGGTTCTGAGCTCGATGTTCGGCCCCAGTCTTAGCGCGTGCGGGGGCAGCAGCAGAGCGCGCAGCGGGGTCGACCCTGATGCCGCCAGCTCAGCTGCGTATGAAACTGTCAGCTCAGTGGGTTATGAGGATGCACAGGATCACATGCCCACTACAGCAAGCCCACCTGCACTGGAAGCTGCAGACGCTGCATCATCGCCACACAGAGACTCCTTGCCAGCACCTGCAGATGACACTCCTGAGGCTCATGCTGTTGATGCTGCAGAGTCCCCGGCGTTTGCGCGCTTTGACACCGCTGATGATATTTCAGATCATTATTTCAAGGATAGACCGCAGCAGATTAGCAATCGGCGCTTTGCTGCGCGCATGCAGCACGAGTGGTCGCTGCTGCAGACCAACTTGCCGGACACCATCTACGTGCGGTGTTACGAGGAGCGCATTGAGCTCCTGCGCGCGGTGATTGTGGGTGCCGCCGGCACGCCCTACCATGACGGGTTGTACTTCTTCGACTTCTACTTCCCACCAGAGTACCCGCAAGTGCCTCCCGAGGCGTATTACCACTCCTTTGGCGTGCGCATCAACCCCAACCTGTACGAGAACGGCCGCGTGTGCCTGAGTTTGCTCAACACATGGACCGGCAAGGGCTCAGAGGTCTGGCACCCTTCCACATCCAACATATTGCAAGTTCTCGTGTCCATCCAGGGTCTCGTGCTCGTACCCAAGCCGTACTACAATGAGGCTGGGTACGAGCGCCAGGTCGGCTCCGCAGAGGGTGAGAAGAACGCGAAGCTCTACAATGAGAGCGCCTTCCTCCTGTCTCTCAGAACTGTCATGTCGCTGATGCGCAAGCCTCCCAAACCGTTCGAACACCTCGTCAAGAGCCATTTTCGCCTGGCGCTCCCCAAGTTGTTGAGGTGTTCCGAGGCGTACCTCGCGGGCGCGCGCGTAGGCGGCTTGGATGAGAAGGGCATGCCAGCAAAGCCACGCAGTCAGGCGGTAGAAGACGGCTCCAACACCAATGGCCAGCAGGAGGCCGCGCCGGCTGGCACTACAGCTGGCGCAGATGACGGGCCTTCTGAAGGGTTTAAGATCATGCTCGCGAAAATGAAGCCGCAGTTGGAGGCCGCCATTGCTCGGTCAGCAGATGAAGGTGGTGAGGCAGTGCACGCATTGTGACGCAGAGAACGAGCATATGAAGAGGGCCTGGTTTGCTAGCCACCTATATATCTCCTATGCACTAGTACGGCGCAGCTGGGTGTCACATGTTGTACAGTTTGCTTTTTGGACGACACTGTTTGGTTTGTGATTTGCGTAACACAGCGGCCGCTTACCATAGCCTTTCATCGTTGGCTTGATGCACAGCATGCGCCTGCAGGTGTACATACAATGTGGCGTGCGATGACCCATGCATAAAACATGCAAGGAGTGTGACTAGCACAGCATGCGGGCAGCCATTACCATTGATATGTTTACCACCGGGCTTATCTACTGTACCTTCACTGCCGCTAACACCATCATGTGTACACAAGTGCTATTGCACGCAAAATACACTCTCACACACGCATGCTGCCACCGTACCATACCCCTTATATACACGTTCAGCATGAACTTGACAGGTAACAATCTGGCACGATAGTAGGTGTGCATCGCAATATTATCTGTTTTGCTTGCCACTGCACCTACATTGCAGTGCGTCTGTTCATTCCTTGCCATTTTGACTTGGCCAGGCACTGATTGCTGTAAAGGAAAAGGTGTGCAGCCAGTGACTAGATGTGCAATTTTAAGTGACACAATTAGCGCAACGACAGCTCCTCAACCATTACACTGTCCTGTTTAGCAATTGCAACATATCTCCTACCAAGTGCAGCGAGCCCGTCACCAGCACCTGGAACGCATGCATTACTCAGTCCAAAAATTGTGTGAACACAACACAATGCAATCTCCAAAGCGCAATATTGTGTCACAACTGCGTGCTCACCTGAGTTCTGCCAGCACTCGGTCGGTCTCGCTCCAACCGCAGACGCTGAAGTGCTTCCCCAAGAGATGGCACCACCTCACCGGCGCCGTGTGCTTGCGTTGGCGCTTGCAACTCATCCCCGCTTCCCTTGAGAGGCAACACGTCCCACACTTCTCGCAGCAACCTCTGCCACGAAGTGTTTCTCGCTCCAGTCGTTGGGGTGGGCCTATTCAATGATGTCGTGGATGAGTTGGGCGGCACGAAGATGGCGTGGTCAATCGTGAGCCCTGCAGTGCATACGACTTGGTCACACAATACATCAATGGTGCATCAAACAAGTGGAACAACAGGGATGGATCACTTGCCGTGCGCGGATAGGACTGATCTCAGTGGACCCAACAGCTTCTCCGGCTCACGTTCGCTCATGCAGTTGAACAAAAGAACCTGCCGAGCAACAACGCGGTGTTCAGATACGCCAACACACCCGCACACACGCACGTGCACGCACTCACGCACGCGGGCACACTCAGGCACACACGCACACACGGTTACCGAACACACCCGCTGTGGCTTCTCTCCATCTTGTAGCCCCCTCTCAGCCTCAGCAGCGAACCACCTCGCGCACTCAGCCATGCTCTCCGGCGTGTGCGCGCCGTCAAGATAGAACACCAGCTTTGCATCTGCTGCAGGCGTACCATCGCTGTATGCAGGATGCATCAACGGGTTCGGGATGAGCGGCTGAGGTCCCTCTCCTGGAATGTCTGGCACCACCTGCAGATGATGTAGCACCAGTGCGTGTGCGTGTGCGCTTAGACGTACGCGCTCGTGCATGTTTTTATGTGGACTTAAGCGTGAGTGCATGTGCAAGTGTGTGTGAGGGTAAACAGCTTGAACAGCTTTCTTTCTCGCAAGCGCACCTGAGCTCTGCCTGGCCAGACTGCTGAAGCCAACCCCTCCAAGTACTCTTGTGGCAGCTCACCGCGGTCAACCATCTGCCACAACACATGAATTTGAGTATCACCGCATGGTTGTTACTTGTTGTTCAGTTACAACCAACCTCTGCTCGTTCTAGCGCGCGAGCTCGGTCAGCAGAGGCTGTCTCAGCTAGGCCACGCCTCTCGGCTTGCGCGCACAACGCGATGGCCAACGCGGCGTTCACCCGCTGGAACTCCCCCGCCAATGACAAATGCACCGGGGCGGGAGAGGCGTACTCGTCCAAAGGGCGAACCACTGTCAACAGGATCTGCAAAAAGACAAACACAATAAGAGCTCTCATGCCTGTTATTAGCATGCGTTTGCAGGCAGATGCGAATTCGCAGACGCGCACACGGGCATGTGCGTGAACACATACACATACACGCGGAAACTGACATGTGCGCATGTCCACGCACATACACACATGTGCGCACGCATACACACGCACGCTTGCGCATGCGCACACATGCACACGTACACAAACACGTACAACACATACCAACACTCACATCTAGCTCTTTTGCTCGTCGCCTCAGCGAAACCATAGCCTCCTCGTCTTGCGGGACGGTCAGGGCAGGAACGCCTGGCTGGTACAACAAACACCATGAGTAACACCCCCACTTTTCTGCCAACATGATTGCACATACACAACCACACACGTGCCTTGAATATGCCGGCCTTCTCCCACGCTATCGACGCCAACGTGTTGCCCAACAGAGCCACGTGGTCATACCCGAGCGAGCTCACGCCGCACACCAGCGGTTTGTTCACCTGAGAAACAAATCTGACCACAGTCAGATTAACCGCAATGCAAGCACAAGCACAAGCAGCAACAGCAACAGCAACAACAATGACAGCAACAACAAGTCACACACTATGTTGGTGGCGTCGAGTCGGCCTCCTATGCCGACTTCTAGTATGGCCACGTCCACGCGCTCGGCGTGGAAGATGCGCAGCGCGAGCAGCGTGAGGAAGCGGAAGAACTGCGGCATGCTGTTGGCCTGCCCTTCTTGTTGTTGTTGCTGCTGCTGTTGTTGTTGTTGTTGTTGTTGTTGTTGTTGTTGTTGGTCCTTCAGCGCGTCCCAACATGTCCAGAAGTGGGACACAAACAGCTCCTGGAAACCCACACAGGCAGAGAGAGAACACTGTTACTAAAAGCACTTTGTCTAGACAGTCAGTCCTTAGAGAAAGAGCGAGACTGACTCACATGTGGACTTCCACACACAGTGTCACACACACACACACCTCGAACTCCTCATCCACCAACCCAACATCACTGCAATAAAAACCATCATCCCAACATCATTCTCAACCCTTTTACCTTTGAGATGGGTTGTCCCCCTATCCGGAATCTTTCCCTCACGTCAACGAGGTGCGGCGACGTGAATAGTGCGGCGCGGCGGTAGCCGCAGCGGAGGAGGACCGACTCGCACATCGCGCAGACGCTGCCCTTGCCTTTGGTGCCCGCCACATGAATGACGGGGAGAGAAGACAACGCGGGCTGGATATGGGTTAGATGAGATAATTGCAAGCTTGTTGTTGGCTTGTTGGCTGTGTGCACACGTGCGCACACAGCCAACAAGCCAAGTGCGCATGCACGCACACACGTGCGCGCGTGCATGCGCGAGTGCAGTGGTCTAAATATGGGATGTCTGCGTTGTGTTTGCTTACTTGTAGGTTGAGGGTTTCGACGTATCGGTGCATGGCGCCAAAGGCGTCGTCCCAGTTGACACCGCCCGAGGCTCTGAGTAGTTGTTGTGCAAACTTACTCAGTGATAGTAACATGATGATGAGGGACACGCTGGTGATGCACATGCATGCATGCTTGCTTGGCTCGGTGTTGCTGAAAATGGTGCATATGCTGAGATTGGCATGCCGGAGGTTGTGTGACTCAGATCAACACACTGGTGGTATGTATGAATGCGTGCACGCGCGTGTGCACGTGTGTGCACCTAAGCGCGTGTGTACGTGTGCACGCGCGCATGTGCAAATGAAAGTAACTGGGTGCCCAGTTAACCGCTGCCCTTCCGACTATGTGTCAACCCCTTGCAGATGAGCACATTTGACATTTGTCTTCGTTCGCTTTACTTGTCAATCGCATTAGTCATCAAGATATAGCTTTTGTAACCTTGGTGCCCAGTCCTCTCTCTTTTGTAGGCTGTCTACACGGGACTATGCAAGTAGTCATCAAACGGACAACGCCTTGCAACTTGCGCGTATAGGTTCTGTGCAACTCAAGGTTACCACGACACTTGAAACACTCAAGTTTCACCATCACGGTGTTAATCACAAACACTTGCCTTGATTTGCCGGAGATGAGCGTTCCAGCCGCCTCCACCGCCGCCTCATACGACCTGTCCTGGTGGTGCACATTGCTCCCGCCGCCGCCACTGCCGCCGCCGGCAGGAGCCGGGGAGTCCGACATGGGAGCTGCGGAGGAGGAGGAGGAGGAGGAGGAGGAGGAGGAGGAGCGTGCGTGGCAGAGGTGGCTCCGCCGGCAAGGCACCGACACCAAGGGCCACACCGTCGCCGTCCTCCAGGCTGCCGCCCTCCCCAACACCAACGCCGCCGCCTGCATGTATCCTGCTTGTGAAGCTGGACAGCAGTGTTGGCGTTGTAGCAATCAACGCGTTGCATGCATACGCATTGCTAATGACGACTATGTTGAGATATAACGTACACCAGTGTGACAACTTGCATGCAGTGCACGTCGTAACGTCAAACTGTAAACATCTTGAATGCAGCACGCCAAACATCTCAAGTAAGCGTGTAGCATGCCCAGGATTATAACTTAGATCTACAACTCTGACGCAATGACAAGGTTACGCCACATTACATGACATGTGTACTGTGTGTCTCACTTTGTGGGTGGGACAGCCATTGCCCCATGCGTGACTCGCAGCTATGGCATACACTGTGGAAATGCAAGGCAGTGCATGTCCAATTTCAGCAACCATGGGTGCTATGACAGTGCTTACTACAAAACTCTAGAATGCGCTACTGATTCTTCACTGAAATCTGCAATCGCCCCATTAACGCCGCCCCTCAGCGTGAGACAACCGCAGCACTGGTTGCAATACCATGGGTATTCTATGGGCAAATTACTAGTCAAAGCTAACATCCTCATCCTCATCATCGTCATCGTCATTGCCGACATCTCCACCATCTTCACTGTCAGAGGGCAGAGAATACCTGTAGCACACAACTCAGCATTTGTTGTGCATGGCAGGTGCGGGACTGCAAGTCACACATACGTAAATAAAAACGGTGCCTGCTAGACAATCTGCGCATGGTGATGTACAATCCCCAAGTGTCCTCACCTTGGTCGCGGTTTGGCAGCTACTCGCTGCGATATGCGTACAGGGTGTTCTGCAGCGTCTTCCTCTTCACTGGTTTGCGCAGGAGGCGCACTCTTTCGCCGCTCGGCTTGTTTCTGCGGTGTTCTCCTGGGAGTGACAGGTGTTGCTTTCTTCGGCGTTTGGCGCTTGGGCTTGGGCTTAAGCTCAATGTCCTGCTTGTCCTCCTCGGGTTCTTCAGCCTCAATGTGATCATCATGCACCTCGTCTTCAGAGGAACTCTCTGAGTGCTCCATGTACCTACAAAACGCCACCACCACAGGATTCACACCACTGTGCGCAAGCAAGAGCATTACTGCGTGTGCATGTGTCCGATGTATGTCCCATGCAAACTGCGAGGTGTCGAGAATATGATGTATCAACTACCAACCACACTCACTTTGGCCGATCCTGGGCTGTTGCCCGTTTGGATGCTCGGACAGGCTGTTCCGGTGCAGTGTTTGCACCATCTTGATGTTCATCCGCGTCATCTATACCTACTGGGTGCTCACCAGCCTGCTCAGCAGCCACTTCTGTGTGCACAGCTGCTGAAGCCTTCTCCGCTCGCGCACCTGCAGTGAAGTCCACATCTTTGTGTAGGCGCTGGTCCTGTGACAGAGCAGCAATCAATCAGCAGTTGCCAAACTTGACCTGCACAAGTCGCTACCAACTTACACGCAGATGCTGAGGCAGAGGGAGCCGGTGTTCATCAGGGTTGGCCTCCTTTGTGCCTATCCACCACGCTTCTGCAAACACAACCTGTGCGGTCAAGTTGTCGAGTTGTTGACAGCGTGCAATGCAAGGCTGCTATG
The DNA here is from genome assembly GCA_009103225.1 of Chlorokybus atmophyticus. NCBI lineage: Eukaryota > Viridiplantae > Streptophyta > Chlorokybophyceae > Chlorokybales > Chlorokybaceae > Chlorokybus > Chlorokybus atmophyticus. Next base: position 253,650 of record RHPI01003124.1, read on the forward strand.
ACAATAGCTGCCTACCACGCTCTCAAATACATCCTCGCATACGATGCTACTGCGTGCGATCTGCAGTGACAGGTAGCGGTTCTTCGGGTACACAATGGTTCCAAAGAGTTTGAGCCTGCCCTGCAGACCGTTATCAGTCAGTGCAGATATGCTGCATTGCCTCAACTGCCCCATATTTCAAAAGAAGACCATGATCATTGCTAAGCGACTGTATGTAGCCAAAACAAACAGATGGAATCATAGGTGAAGTGCTCTTGCAACAAGCGACTTACCTCAGGAAAATCCATATACAGTACAGGGTTCTTTGAGTCCAGCTGGGCAAGCGTGCCCAGCTTACCACCGCCAACAGGTGCCAGCAAACCCGGAAAGGAAAATAGGTACTTGCTTTTGCGCAATACACCTTTCTTTATAATGTCCTTGCCATTGGCACGCCGCAATGCTGCAGGTGGAAGCTTAACTATGGATTGTCGACAAGCTAGCCACGCATATAATGCCTTTCTGCAGCAACTGTCGCAATTACTGTGCAAGCTCGTGTAAAGCTTAACATGCAGTCATGCATGCAGCCATGCACGCCAACATACTTCATGCTTGCTTGTAGGCCTGAATGCATAGACACAGCTACATCTCAAACCAAGTTGCATGCAATGCGCCTTTGGGGTGCCATGTTCAGAGCAGGATGCTGCCAGTGGTCAAACATGCACACAAACCAATGCAACATGCAGTCCGTCCTTGTTCTTACCTTTGGACGGACGGAGCTTGCCATTGGCATGTGCTGGTTGACGGGAAAGAGCTCCAACAGAGCATGCCACACGGCAAAGCCTCTCACTCTCAGTTTGTGCCCGAGCCGCTGCCTCATCCAGGACAGGCTCATCGCCGTCAGCGGCAGCTTTGCGTTTGCGTGATGCCGTAGGCCCAGCTGCTGCTTTGGGCGCCATAACGGCTATCAAACATTTCCCCCAGTCATTGCCTCCCAACACCAATGCCTGACTTCTCCTTCTCCTCCCCCTCCTCCTCCTCCGCCGCGGCCTCACTTTCGCTGCCAGGCCTAAATTTGGCGCCAAATCTGTGTTAGGGTTTCAGAACGAAAGCTTCCGTTGGCTCATGGCCACGTGTGAATGGTGGCACTAACGTTAGCTTAGGCCACGTCACTAATCACTTCACGCTTAGCCACGTAAGGCCAAGTGTACCGGACTTCCCGCACTCCCAATGCGAACGTTCCGGAGCAAAGCCGCGGCAAAACGGCTGCAACACGTTGTGTGTTTTGTTAGCTCAACGACCTAGGCGGCTTTGATTTAACTTGATGCCCTTACGTGGTACTGCAAGGCTAACGCACAGTGTGCGCTCCCCTCGCAACAGGACGTTCGTTGTGATTTTCCGCGCAAGGATGCCCGCCTGCGCCTTCACCGGTCTCGCGCAGTGTGCAGCACAACGCAGCAGTTGATATATAATCATGCTTGGCATGCTGGGGTAGCCATAGCTGTGCCTAGGGTTTGAGCTGTGTTGGAAAGGGTGGTGGTCGGTAAACAGCGGCTTGCTAATTGGTGCGGCAGTCGGGAGCTTTGTGTTGCAGGCATCATGCAGATCTTTGTGAAGACTCTCACCGGCAAGACCATCACGTTGGAGGTGGAGTCCAGCGACACCATCGACAACGTCAAGGCCAAGATCCAGGACAAGGAGGGTGAGTTCTTGTAGCTTGTTTGCTTTTGCAAAGGTGTTGTCGGCGCCTGCGCTGCTCGAATAGTGTTTACTGCTGTCAACTCTCGGTCACACTGGCAAGCCGTTCTTCTTGCGCTGTCGTGGTGGTGTTTGTTGTGTACTGGTAGTTTGGTTGCAATTGCAAAGGTGTTGTGGGCTCTTGCGCTTTTGGGTGTCTACTACGCACTTGTAGCTTGATTGTCTTCGCAAAGGTTTTGCGGTTTGTGAATTGTGCTTGCTGACGTAGTCTGTTTATTGCAGGCATTCCTCCGGACCAGCAGCGCTTGATCTTTGCCGGCAAACAGCTTGAGGATGGTCGCACCCTCGCTGACTACAACATTCAGAAGGAGAGCACTCTTCATCTGGTACTGCGCCTCCGTGGTGGCATGCAAATCTTCGTAAAGACCCTTACTGGGAAGACCATCACTCTGGAGGTGGAGTCGAGCGACACTATCGACAACGTGAAGGCTAAGATTCAGGACAAGGAGGGCATTCCTCCGGACCAGCAGCGCCTCATCTTCGCCGGCAAGCAGCTTGAGGACGGCCGCACCCTTGCAGACTACAACATCCAGAAGGAGAGCACTCTTCATCTGGTACTCCGCCTCCGTGGTGGCATGCAAATCTTCGTAAAGACTCTTACTGGGAAGACCATCACTCTGGAGGTGGAGTCGAGCGACACTATCGACAACGTGAAGGCTAAGATTCAGGACAAGGAGGGCATTCCTCCGGACCAGCAGCGCCTCATCTTCGCCGGCAAGCAGCTTGAGGACGGCCGCACCCTTGCAGACTACAACATCCAGAAGGAGTCTACCCTGCACCTCGTGCTGCGCCTGCGCGGTGGCATGCAGATCTTCGTAAAGACTCTTACTGGGAAGACCATCACCCTGGAGGTGGAGTCGAGCGACACTATCGACAACGTGAAGGCTAAGATTCAGGACAAGGAGGGCATTCCTCCGGACCAGCAGCGCCTCATCTTCGCCGGCAAGCAGCTTGAGGACGGCCGCACCCTTGCAGACTACAACATCCAGAAGGAGTCTACCCTGCACCTCGTGCTGCGCCTGCGCGGTGGCATGCAGATCTTCGTAAAGACTCTTACTGGGAAGACCATCACTCTGGAGGTGGAGTCGAGCGACACTATCGACAACGTGAAGGCTAAGATTCAGGACAAGGAGGGCATTCCTCCGGACCAGCAGCGCCTCATCTTCGCCGGCAAGCAGCTTGAGGACGGCCGCACCCTTGCAGACTACAACATCCAGAAGGAGTCTACCCTGCACCTCGTGCTGCGCCTGCGCGGTGGCATGCAAATCTTCGTAAAGACCCTCACTGGCAAGACCATCACCCTCGAGGTGGAGTCCAGTGACACCATCGACAATGTCAAGGCCAAGATTCAGGACAAGGAGGGCATTCCCCCGGATCAGCAGCGTCTCATCTTTGCTGGCAAGCAGCTGGAGGATGGTCGTACCCTGGCTGACTACAACATACAGAAGGAGTCTACCCTTCACCTTGTGCTGCGCCTGCGCGGTGGCATGCAAATCTTTGTAAAGACCCTTACTGGCAAGACCATCACCCTCGAGGTGGAGTCCAGTGACACCATCGACAATGTCAAGGCCAAGATTCAGGACAAGGAGGGCATCCCCCCGGATCAGCAGCGTCTCATCTTTGCTGGCAAGCAGCTCGAAGATGGTCGTACTCTGGCGGATTACAACATCCAGAAGGAGTCTACGCTTCATCTGGTGCTGCGTCTACGTGGTGGTATGCAGATCTTTGTGAAGACCCTCACTGGCAAGACCATCACTTTGGAGGTGGAGTCGTCTGACACCATTGATAATGTCAAGGCAAAGATCCAGGACAAGGAGGGCATTCCCCCGGACCAGCAGCGCCTGATCTTTGCTGGCAAGCAGTTGGAGGATGGTCGCACCTTGGCTGACTATAACATCCAGAAGGAGAGCACTCTCCATCTGGTGCTCCGCCTGCGTGGTGGCCAGTAGATTGATAGTCGTGCAGCAGTTGGCTTGTGCTGCAGTAATGTGGGTAGACTATTGTGTAGCGAGCTATGTACAGTTGCAATGAAGTCGCATTGCTTTTAACATCAGCCTCCCAATATTCTGTGTTAGGTGTCCTTGCGAGGATCCTGAGCAGTATGTATGGCAGCATTTGCGTTGTACGCGTTTGTGTGTGAATGTAGGCAGTTGCCATCAAGTCTGGACAGGTTACTAGTTGTCACATTTTCTCGAAGCAACAGGGTTGGAGTCTCGGCTTTGGATAGAGGCTGGTGCAGGTGCAGAGTAGTAGTGCATGAGTAGATATGGGCAGGTTGTCAGTTAGCTGACATGGCAGTAGATGTAGTATGCTCATAGAAGTGAGGTTGAAGTGACATGTGTCCTTGGAAACTACGGCAATGTGCATTCGTACGCAACATTCTATGCCTCCTTGTCACCAATGAATGTGGAAACCCTCACTGTATGCATGAGTGTGTCTTTATCTGTGCGCACACCTTCTTCTACCACCCGTGCTGCCGACGGTGTGTGCCACTATGCATGTACAATTTGCGTTTTGTATTGTTTGTCCATACCAATCACGCATGCAACAAAGTGGGCATATCTATGGTGATTATGTATGGGTTACAAATCGAAGTCATCAAGTGCCCACACGCATGCTCACTTGCAAACACACAACAAGCTAGCAAGAACCACCAACACCTATTGTACAACAACAATCATTACATGCAGCACCGGTACCTATCATATACCACCAAGTGCCCTTATGTGCGGTGCAATGCAAGTGTCGAGCAGGAGGTAGTAGCAGCCAACCCACATGTGAATTACAGGCATGTATGTCCGAGCACCCTGTACCCATGAGATGCGGTCAATCAACACACACACACACATAGGAAGACTTACTACACCAAGGGGGTATAGTTGCAGCTTAACCTATCTTACCCTCACCTAGCTATGGGTATGCGTGTATGCAATGTGTGCGTGCAATGTTGGTGCAGTAGGAGCATGGGCAAACCAAACGGACAACCTGCAGGCTTGTAGAGAGCGTGTCAGGCCTGCGAAGCTTGCAGCGTGGTGGAATGAAATGGAATGTAGTGGAATGATTGCGTGCTGTGCTTTGTAGGTGTGTGCTGCCCCTCACAGCCTCTACTATCCCTCGTACACAACCCATGTCAAGCATAGACGTAGCACATCATGCAGCTAGCCTAGGCACAGGCGCTATCTACCTACGCAAGTGCCGCGCCCGCCTACGTGGTCGGGGGGGTGCATGCTGCCGCATGCGTCAACCGAAATGCACTCTCAAGACTTAACGGTGCTTGTAAGTGAAATCCACACTAAAAGGTGTGGACATCCAAGTACATGCCAAGTTTGCATCAATGTGACGGTTATGTCCATCACGTAAGCCGCATAGTGCAACTGGCTGATGGATACTGTCCTGGTGTGCACATGCCATTTTACTCCAACCATAATACGCATGCAACAAAAACAAGATGGTTAGACAAAAATTTGCTATAGAAGTACAAAGCTTCACAGCCAGAACTCGGCTTCAGCATACACCGCTCGAGTGAATGACCCTGACAAGTATACAAATGTGTGGTCGTCCTAATCGTCAGTTCGAGTCAGTCAGTCAGGGCCTAAGCTCTCCCTCCCCCTCTGTGCCCACGCCATAGTCTGCAGGTACAGCTACTGCGCCTGCTATCGGCAACATTCCCAACATTGGTTTGCACTTGGCACCAGCCAGCCCCCTTAGCGTTAGGGTTTACATCAAATGCAGGACATGCATTTGTGTTTGAAACTGCCTGTTCTGCGTGGAGTGTGCATAATGGATTGATGTGTGCTTGCTTGTGTGTGCTTCTATTGGGGGACCCTCTGTTTTATTATATACAACTTGCCTTATTGTGTGATGTTACATAATGGCTTGATGTCACGTGAGGCTATGCATAAGTACTATCACGAATATCACCTACAAAGCTATACTACAACAAATGGGTGTATGTGTCAGATTGTTCCTACAACACAAAAACCCTGTCGGTGGGGTACACAATGGCCTCCTTCTCTGGATTGACCACGACATAGGGCATGCGGCCAACACCGCTCTCTTGCCCGCTGCGCAGGAGCGCAATCGGAAGCAACCGTTGCGAATTGAGGTACCTGAACAAATCACGGAAGGTGCCGCGGCGATCGGGGTGCCGGAATGCTCCTGGCAAAGGCACCTGCAGGAGAGAAAATGTACTACTACTACTTCGGGCACAACAGAGTTCATGGCCACATAATCACACAAGCAGCACACATCATACCTGCCGGATGCGGCTGCCATGACTCACGCGCGCCTCAGCGCCTTGCATCCGAAGCCCCGCTCCCCTGCAAAACGGGAATGCTAGGTGTTCATCCAAGTCTTCTTTCATCACGTATATCAGTGCAGCTATGCCATGTGTTCACTACATAGCACCATCACTCTGAACAAGCAGCACATGCATATACAATCAATCACAAGTACCGGAACTCTGCAGCGAGGGAGGGGTCTTGACTCGTCTCAGCTTGCTTTGCCCTGTGGTTTGTGGCATGGAGTTGTGTACTTACACTTGATTTCAAAGACAGCATCAACTTTGAATGGACCAAAGAGGATTCAATTCACTGGTGCTTTGCACGCAATTGTGGGTATTTACGCTTGCGCTTACACTTGACTTGAATGAGGGCATCAATGTTGAAAGGACATACGAGGACTCGGTTCACTTCCTGTGTCATTCACTCAGCAAGCGTCACTTGCCTGGTCTCGAGTAGGGACTCGTCGATGCCCAGCAACACGCGCAGTATGTGACCCAGATGTGGATTGTAATAATTCTGGCACAGCAGCTTGTCTGTCGTGACAGGGTTGTACACCATACCCGCCGCGAACATCGCCCTCGCGTGCCCATTGTACATCTCACCTGAAGCAACAGCATGAGTGACCCAACAGACAAACCAACCACAGCCCTTGCATTGCACATCATATGGCCCACATTGTGAACGTTACCATTGATGTCATCCGAAGATGAAGTGTTGGCAATCTCCGCGAGGTACTTCACGCTGTCGGGTCGTTGCAGCTCCACCGTGATGTGTGGCTTTGGGTGCGGTATGTGACTCGACACCTCCAAGAAAGTCTGCAGCTCTAGGTACTTCAGTATAGCCTGCGTGTCAGATCGCATGACAAGGGCTTGGTACCGAGTAACATGGGCAGTCCTGCAGTCCTTTCCATAGAGTACAAGCGTGACATGCACAGCCTCAGCCTTAGCCTTTCAATGTTGTAGCTGTGACCATACAGTAGTGTGTGGCACGCTGGCATACGACACTATACTCACGGACATGCCCACGCGGCACACAGCACCCAACCATACAAAGCCTTACACATGCACACGGACACCCACCCACCCACCCACACATCACCAACCACTGACACAAGTCCACACTCCCATCTCCTCACCAAGTCATCCACTCTGTCGCAATCATCATCCCCGTCCGGTTCCGCCAGTATCACCACGTGCGCGGCGAACCTCACTCTCGCTCTGGCCAGGTCCTCGATGTTGAGCGGGCTGCCCGCCACGAAGCGCACCTCGGGGAAGGACTCCACGACGCTGTCGGCGTCCGGGTGGATGGTGGAGTCGAGGATCAACACGACGCGGGCGGGCTGCTCGGAAGACGTGGCTTGGAGGGGACGTAGAAACGCCAGGAGATTGCTGCATGGCAGGAATGCGTGCAAGCATGCGTGTGTCTGTATGCGTGCATGTGCATGTGCATGTGCGGGTTCAGGGTTTATGTGTGCATGCGGATGTACACGCGTGTGCGTGTGCATGTGTGTACGTGTATGTGTAGTCATATGTGCATGCGTGCATGTCACCACATATAGCTGCAAGCATATATGTGCGCATTTGCACTGTGCGCGCCAGCACATGTATTTGCAGCACGTGTACACGGTTGTGGTTGGCCAATGCAGCTGCTCACAGGTGCGATGCACTTGTTTTGGGTGAAATTCTCCAAGGCAACGTCATGATTATGCAACAACTGACCTTGGCGTGCCGAACACTACAACATGGTTCTTCAGCTCCGGCGAGTCCTGCTGCTTCAAAGTCTGCTGCCTCTCAAGAATCTTCTCTTCAGGCAGCTGCCAGACGGCGTTGCTGGCCTGCATCGCTTGCCTGAACTCCTCATGCACCTGCGTGGTTCACGTGGTATCATTGATGATGGGTAAGATGATGAAAGTCGCATGAGTGATCGTGCGACGTGATGTTGATGAAGGTGAAGGTGACCTTGGTCTCGTCGTTGTGGAAGTCCTCCAGCAGACCCATGGGAAGGTTGGCCATGATGGTCTGGAGCTCGGCCACGTCCTGCGCGATGACGTACGCCACATCGCCGGGCTTCACAATGTACCCTTGAAGCAAGCAACAAGTGCCATGCACATCAGCTTCACGTGTCCAACGCACGTGGGCGCACACCCCACGCATGCACGCACGTTTGCATGCAGACACACGCGCGCGCACGTGTGCACATGCTCGCACATGCACACGCACACGCACATACATGCGCCCACACCCACACCCACACCCGCACGCGCACGCCCGCACGCACACACGCACAAACTAACAGAGAGACATGCACACATGAATGTACCTGTTGCAGGGAACATGTGTACTTCAACCGATCCATACTCCGAGTTGCCCGTCTCGATGGCGAACGTGACGACGCCGGCCGCGCGGTACGTCGCGGCAATGACGGACTGGAGGTTCAGACCGTACAAACAGGGAGGCAGTTGCCACCGGTACACCTCTTGCGTCGCACCCTGGATAGAAGAAGAAACAATATCTGATACAACACAACATGACTACTACTACAAGAGAATCTCAATCTCACCAACATATCGATGCTACAGTTGAGATAGTAAGCAGTTGAAAGGCACACACCTCAGACTATACAGACAGCAAAACCAGTGTGTTTGAGATAGAGTGTGTCATATACACACCTCCATGCAATGCAACGCTTGAAGCACACGAGTAGTACACATACACAGCCGTGTACACGCCCCATGCAACTGTGTCCCTATCCACAGCTTCACCACAACCACATCACACCACCAACTACCAACAATCACCCCACCTTCAGATACTCGATCCACCACGGCGCCGCCGCTTCCATCGAGTCCGACGGGACCGAGTACGACGCCTGCGAGGCCAGCAGGTTGTAGATGAGGGGGATGACGCCCGGAGCCGCGGTGTTGGAGGCGAGGAGGACCAGCTTGAACTCTTGCACGCAGATGATGTTGTCGGCGCGGAGCGCAAGGTGCTGCGAGAGAAAGGAATCGTTGAAACTACAGTTGTGAGATGAGACAGTCGCACATAGGCTCTGCTCTGCCAAGTAGTTGTAGTAGTGACACACGCGGTGTCGTGCGTGCACACAATCTGGTATTGTTTTATCCGTTAGCGACGCAAGAATTGTACGGGTTTCTTCTTTCAAATAACTCTGTATCATCAACGGTTCGTTACCAAGTAGGAGGCGGTGTTGAGCTGCATGACGACGGGGACCTCCGGGCTGAACTGCTTCACGGCGATGAGGCGCAGCAGCGCGCTCACGTCGCGCTTCTTCAGGGCCGTCAGGCCACCCTATGACAAACCACTTGTTTACGCACGTCGACAATACTGTACCCTGCCTATGTGTGGTTGTCACACACGTGCACGCACACGTACACACGTGCACGCACACGCGCGCGCACGCTGTGATGCATCACGGACACAGCGTGCGTTCATGTGCGCGTCAAACACCCACCCACACGCAGACACACGGGTGCGCGCGCGCACGCACGTGCACACACACAACGATCGCAAGTCCAATCAGAGAGGTCAATGTACACTGTATATAAATGCATGCACACATGCACGCGTGTACATGCACGCTCATCCAGAGCAACCCTGGCTGTGTTAAGAAAGTCCTGCATCATCATGTTTGTTTGCCGGTGATGGCGTGCAGCACACACGTGATGATAGGCACACCTGCGGGTGCTCGTCGTTGAGTATGAACACCGCGTCGGCGTCCTGCACTCGCGCGCGATGCAAGTCGCGCTCCACACTCGCCGAGCTGTCACCCCAACAGATAGGTTTACACACCAGTGCAGCATGCATGAAGGAGATGTGCGTTGCTCCTCTATTGTTGTCGGTTGAAAGTGTGTGTCTGTGCGCTCACCCTTGCAGGTACTTGACCTTTTTCATGAAGCGCTTCTCCGCCAACAGCAGCTGCATGATTGAGTAACATTTGCCGTGTTGATAACATTTCTTTGCACAATTGTTTTTGATATTGTTGCGAATATGTATACCTCAAGTTCATCAGGCGGCGGCTGTTCTCCAAGAAGGATACTTATTATGCCGTGTGGTCCGTGATCTGCGCATCGCACACACGTATATGTGTTGTCGTACACACGTACACACGTGCACGTGCCGGGGACTGCACAGTTTACGTGGACATACGCACAAAGTACCCCTCATTGCTAGGCAGACATATGCCATGCACTACATGATACACACCAACTCGAGCACAACATTGCAACACGGACGGTCATACATGTGATGTTGCAGTCAATGCACAAGTGCTGCGACTAACCAGGGTGGTAGAACTCTTCCAAAAATGACGCCATCTTGTTAGCTTTCAGCTCCCCTGCATTTTAACATGGATGGACGTGTTACATGGATCTACAGAAGCTGCTGAAACTACTCAATGCAAACATAGGCACACGCACGCACGGATACACATGCACACACGCGCAAACACACAAACCCATTATGACGATGTGCTCCGTGCGCTGTATGTGCCGCGTCAAGAAGTTCTTGCCCGGCGGCTGATAAGACCCTCCCCACTTCTTACGCAGCAACACCAAGCTGTGTGCATGTTATGTCAATCCCCATAATAACTGTGACACAACATCGCCACACACGTGCACACGCACCCACCCACACACACCTCACTAGTTCAGATAGAAGGGCCGAGAACAGCGCGATGCCCGCAACGATGAGGAAGCACACGACGATCTGTCCGACGACGCCCTTGGGGCTGATGTCGCCGTACCCCACCGTCGCCATCGTCACCACGCAGTAGTACACCGCGTTGTGGTAGTAGAAGTGGCTCGAGCTCGGCTCGGGGGAGTTCTGAGCAAAGCACAGACAAGAGTATGTGTGTGATTCGTGTAGAAGAGAACATTAAAGATTGCTCCAGAGGTGTGGAGCAATGACAGACATCGCGAATGGCAAATACAATCGTGCGCACGTGTGTATGTGTCTGTTCGTGGGTGTATCTATGTTGATGCGCAAACAGTCATACCATAACCACATGTGTTTGCAGAAGAGCGCGTTTTACACGCACACGCCACATGCACACGCACACATGCATGCATGCAAGTACGCGAGCATGCGCACAAGCATGCAGCACACACATGTACACGGGTACAGACGCACTACACACGCACGCATGCACGCATGCGTTCGAACAGACACCATGCGCATACGCTCTGTATGCACATGCAAGTACATGCATGCGCGGCTCGCATGCAGGCATGACACTATGTCAACAATGTGTCGACATTCGTGTGCAGGACTCTCTCTCACCAGTCCCATCGCGGTGCCGAGTATCTCCTGCAGCGTGAGTATGTACGCGGCGGTCATGAGGATGATGATCACCATGCACAGCATCATGAACCCGAGCTTCTTGAAGCGGTGGCGCTTACTTCGAGACCGGATCGTCGCGTTGGGAACCTGCGATCACAAAGTTTTGCCATCACTTATCACAGCACGCACGCACGCCCAGTGAACACGTACTGTCACAGATTGCAGTACACAGTAGGTAGCACATTGTGTACGTATATACCAACACATGGTGACCCAATTGAAAGCATCAACTACTACTACTCATGACTATCAACACGACTCTCATAGTACTCTCATAGTACTCTCATATTACTTCAACCATCACACACACACGCATGCACACGCCAGTACCACCGCCCCAACCCAAACACCCCCACTCCACCCCACCCCTCTCTCACCATCTTATACGCCCGTACGCAGAACGCGAGCGGTCGTTCCAGCCTGATCGCCCTGACCGCATCCATCCACGCGTTGAACCTCCTCGTGGTCGCGAGGGTGTCGAGGACTCCGCTGCCCGCGACGGCCACGAGGGGCGGGACCAGCATCAGCGCGTTGGCGAGGTCGATGAGACCTTGCAGGGAGAAGAAGTAGGAGCGGAAGGAGCCCTTGGAGTGGGACTTGAGGACCTGAGAGGGTGGGGGTGTGCGTGTGCGCGCGCATCATCATCATCATCACCATCAAGACAGGAACATGCGTGGCCTGACGGATTTGGGTGGGTGCACTGTGGTAACGGAGCCATGCATACACTCATGCACGCATGGCGTGCTCGGCTTGCATGCGACCGACACTTCCACACCAGCACGCATGTACAAGACTTGTTTCGCGTACGCGGGTATCTTTGTCAAGTGTTGTGGGCCTTGTGCATGCAAGGATTATGCACGCTGCACGGGCAAGCAGCTAGTGAGTCAGAGAGATGTACGTGTACATGACAGTACGCAACTGCTGCAGGCCGACAATGAGGGCTCAAAGCCCATACTAAAAAACATACAAATGCATGAATGAATGAATGAATGAATGAGTGAGTAATTCATGCGTTTATTCATGGTTCAATCCATCCAGGGTCCCATCACACATGGTTAGAATGTTGGTCAACCTAACCATTGATGCATCCATCAACCAGCCTTTGAACCATACATTCGCTCATCCATTCATGCAAGTCTAACCTCCAGAGAGAAGCAGGGTAGCAACAGCCCGCCAGAAATGATGTCTCCCCACCAGCGCGCCGTAAAGCGATACCTGCATACCACATTATCTTACTCTCTTGCTCATACCAAAAACTGCAGTGTTCACATCTGATGCAGCGATCGAGTTTCACTGATTGGAGCGTTACCGTGCTTGGCGGTACTGGCCATAGGTGCCGACGACATAAAGGACAAAGGAAGCCACTGATGTGCATAGCTGCACGCGCACACACATGAACAAACATGTGATCATCAGTCAGTGATACAAAGCTGCAATACGCAAACGTGGTGTGTGCATGGCTATCTGCTTGCAAGTGGTACCGATGCACTCACCCACAAACACCTGACAAAGACCACATTCGCCTCAAACCTGCAAAGTGTCAATGCGTGTCAGCCAGGCCACAAACAAGCAAGTGCCAACTACATACCTGCACACACGGACGCGCACCCGCACACATGCACATCACTATGACCACACGCATGCATGTGTGCCTGTGCCTGTACGTGTGTGTGGGTGGTCGCGCGTGTGCACGCACGCGACGTGTGCGTGCGTGTTATGTACACACATGTATGGCTACATGTCATTGCACGCACACACGAGCAACTGCTCATGGATGTGGCGTGCACAACACTACTCTCAATGCTCACCACAGCGCGAGTTTTGCGAGCCAGTACGTCAGTTGGCGGTGACGACGGTCCCCTTTGAGCTTTTGTGAAGTGGAAGAAAGCAGCCTCCTCGTCGCACGCTCGCTCAGACTGGTGCGTCCCAACCCGCGCACACGCCATTGGGCAACCAACTGTTGGGGACGTGTCACATGTTGGGGTCGCATGTTGCGAAAGCGACACAACAGTCGACATGTGTTGAAACAACGCGCACGCATGCTGGCACGCATGCACGCACCCAAATGAAACAAAACACCCGCACGCTCACACCCAAGCGAATCCTTGGTGGTTGATTGTTGGAGTGTGCACGTGTGTGGCATGCGCGTGGGCGTGCGTGCGTGCGCGCGCATGTGTGGGTGTGCATATGCATGTGTGCCTATGTGCATGTGCAGTTGTTTGAAGAACAACGTATACTGCCCACGTATACTTACCCCGCGGAGGCGGGACTCAACGTCGGGTAAAGCTGAGGTGATAGATTGTTGGAGGTTGGTGAATCCGGAACCGATAGTTGTGGACGGCGTGGATGTTGACGTCATGGTTGATGTTGACATTGTGGACATTGTGTTGGCTCCGATGGCCGGGTTGCCATTGGTTACTGCCGTTGTGGGGCCGGTGGTGCCGTTTCCAGCCATATCTGCTGCTAAGCACAAAAAGCAAGAATCAACAATGCAAGGGCAATGACAACAACAGCAACAACAACAAAAACAACAACAGCACTGTGGTCACACCATTGTATGGTTGGTTGGCCTGAATCATCATTCAGTACATGGTTACATGGTTACATCAGCAGCCTTGACCTGTTGTACTCATACCAGGGGTGTACTACACGTTGTCATGTATATAACAGGTCTGTACTGGTGTAACACTAAGACAATGCCACCCCACGCAATGCAGCCTGCCTTCTTTCGCAAACCAAAGTGAATAGATTATGCTTCAGCAACCACACGCGTTGTTGATATGCATGCAACAACAAGAAAGGAGTGTGATCAAGCCAGAGGGAAGGGTGCGTGTGTTATATTGCACACGTTTATCGCAGTATATAACCGTACTATACATGCATCGAGGTATTGGTATGGGTAATAACTATCAAGAGATTACGATATTGATATTCGTTACTTTGCCATTCTCTGAGCGAGCTGCATAACAATGGCGCCCATGTTGATGATGACAACAACGATGACAATGCTGACGACGTCAAGTTGGTTGTTCACATCATCATCATCATCACGAAGAAGCATTGCGAGCAGTACCCACACTGACCAGCTGTCAATGCGGCATGCTGCAGCCGAAACCCCAATGCTACTTTGTCTGTGAAAGCACAGCTTCAGCACTCAGCTCGAGCTGCATGGCAGGAGACCAGGCTGCGTCTGTCTCAGCTACGCCCCCGCTCCGCCTCCGTCTCCTCCTCGCCCTCATGACCTAGCACTCCACCAACACCTCCACCAACACCTCCTCCTCCTTGTCGCCACTGCCGCCGCAGGCCACGCACTGAACAGCGCTTTTTCTTGACGTCTTTGTTGGAGTGTTGTATGCTGCTTTGTTCAAACTGCTGCGGCAGCGGCGGTGGTGGAGGAGGGGGAGGAGGAGGAGGAGGAGCAGGAGGGAAGGGGATTGCGTCGACAAGCAGGAGCAGTAGGTGGTGGACAGGACAAGGACAGGGTCTCGGTTGACCACCCATGCTTTGGGCGTTTGGGCTGTGTTTGGTGTTTTTCCACTGCTCGGAGTTCCTGCTCACAGCTGCTCTCAACAGAAGAGACCTATCCAGACACTGTGAGTGAACAAGTGGTTGATTGGATTGCATGTTTCAAGCACTCACGCAGCCTGCTTGTGGAAAAGTTTGCATGCTAACCCCCAAAAAAAAGGCCCAAGCAAGAAGGCCTGAGACCATAAGCTGTTGAGTCTGTCAAGCTGTTGCCTCTGTCAACAGCTTGACAAAGCACCAGTCTATGATGTTGCTGCTGTTACTTTTGCTTAATGTTGTGTTGCTTTTGCGTCTGACGTATGGCAGCAGCCGTCATGCCTGCGTTGCGTGTGTGGGTGCATAACGTCTGCAAGCATCACATGTAACCGAATGCATGCACGCGCGCAAGCATGGAGACAAGCACGCAAATGCACACATGCATGTGCGCGCTTGCACGCACACACAGGCACATAGACCCAGGCAGGTGCACACACTTACATGCACACACAGGCACGCACTCACGCGCGCATATGCACACAGACTAGCACGTACGCGCACATAACACACACTTGCTCGCACACGACTCGAAGCATACATACACAGCAAATCAATGTTGCCACAACCATCATTCCACCAGAAGCACTGAAACACAAGTGGCTGCTGACGCTGTGGTTCTATCACTTCAACAGCATGGCTGATAAGCAAGCCATACTTGCTTGCGATGTCGGCCGCCTTATCCGAGTACACTTTCTGGTCTCGGTGGGGTTGGGCACGTGCATCGATATCGAGAGAGTGTGGAGTATGTCGCGCTGCAGCAGTCGTTGGCATAACGCTTGTCATCGGCGGCGAGTGCGTGCGCAAGGCTGGGATGATCGCTGCTGGAGCCAGCTTCACGCACGTCATTCAGCACCAGAAGAGGCCGCAGCACGCCCTCGTCACGCACGGCGTATATAAGTGAGTGATTGTGCGGATAGGATGCACGCAGTAACTATGCGTGTGGAGGCTTTGATAGTGTACCTGTTGGAGGCGTGCAAGAGCATGCAAGTGTCCATGTGCGCATGTGCGGGTGCGGGTGCGCGTGCATGCAAGTGGGCATGTGTGTTTCGTGCGCAAACGTATGCGCGTATTACACATTTCCACGCACACGCACATGCACACAGACACATCTACGTATACCAAGCAGTTTTGCAGATACATAAGGCACCCTGGTTACGCCGGATGGTTTTATTGGGCGATCGGCACGCAGCTGCTGCTGTGTAATCCCGTGTGCACGATTGCGTTCGCAACAGTGGCGTGGCGCTTCTTTGCCGAACGCATACCGTAAGCATCATGTGGCATCGAGTTATTCTGGTTCAATAGCAACTTGAGATTGATGAGTGTTTTATCACATAACGTACACAGGTATGAGGAAGCTCTGCTGCGCAACTTCTTCGGCCGGCAATATGAAGAGTATGCAGCAAGGACTCCAACATGGATACCATTCATTGCTTGATGGGTTTGTTAATGTAGTATCGTATTGGCGTTTATGTTGACACTAGTGTCATGGGCGTGATTGTTGTCGTGGTTGTTATATCGTTGTTGTGATACGCTAGCCTAGGTGGGCAGTTAATAGGTAGGGTGTGTGCGCGCATGCGTGTAGAGTGCAGAGGGTGGGTGTTACGAGGTTGGGAGAGCCCCCCTTGTTTGCCATGCTGTTGCTGTTGCTTACCACGCACACAGTTCTCTGCTGGTTGGGTATTGGTGCTATTGTACAGGTACAGGCTGATATGCACCGCAGATGCAACGTACAGCAGTAAGATATGTGGTAGAGATGCTGGGCTGTGCAGCGTATGCTGTAGCAGTAATGTTTGCATTGATGGCAACAGCAGGCAGCACATGACTCCCGCTCCCATTCGCGCACGAGACAGAATGGGAGCTCCTCCCCGCCATCCCCTCGCCCTCCAATTCTCCTACCTCGTGCGATTATTGTATTGTTTGTATACATGTAAGCCATGGCGGTGATGTCTTTCAGTAAACATAGCGATAGCATCGCATAGCACGCGAGCGCGGGCGTAGCTGCACGCCACGCGGAGCAGGGCAAGCAGCCCAGAAGCCCACAACCACCTGAGACACTCAGACAATACCTCCTTGCCACCAGCGGGCACATGCTGGGCGGAGGACCCGTGCTATTCCGCATGAGGCTCCCCCCACGAAGTCCTCCAACTTTTGCTCTAGGAGGGCGTTGTGCATGCAAAAGACTGCACCCGCACTGGTCGAGCGGCATCATGGCGCTGTTTCCGCCAGCGCGTGGCGTGGGGTGACGAGGCAGCGGCGGTGGCAGCCATGCTGGGACGGGCGCTGTTGATGATGGTGCAACCGACAACGGACGTGGACATCGCGCTTGCAGCAGCGGTCTGAGGACGACACGCCAAGGTGCTGTGTAGCGGTGTTGTATAATTAATATACATATACACATAGGTATACATATATATATGTATCTATATACATATGTATGTATACATATGTATATATATGTATACATGTATGCATATATGTATGTGTATATATGTATATATACACATACATATATGCATAAATATACATTTATTTACATAAGTATATGTATATATCCATATATGTATACATGTATATGTATGTATATGTACATATATATATATATATATATATATATATATATATATATATATGTGCATATGTATGTGTATATATATATATATGTATATGTACATATATGTATATATGTACTTATAAATCATAAGACACCGCAACACAGCACGCGTGTATATACATATATACATATACGTACATATATACATTTGGTTATATACATACATATGCATGTATGTATGTGTGTATATATATAATACACTAAATATAAGTATGTATATATACGTATAAGTACATATATATATACATATATGTACATATATTATATATATATGTACATGTATGTGTAATATATTTCGGTATATATATGCATAAACATGTATATATATATACCTATATATACCTATATATAGGTATATGTATAGGTATATATATTTAGGTATATATATATTATATATATACGTACATATGTGTATACAAATGTATGAATATATGTATACCTATATACTTATATAAATACGCCATGTATATAGCTAGCAAGGATGTGTTGATTGCGCTATGTATACGGGGTGCGGCATCATACATGCTGACTGATAAAACTCGCAGTAAAGTTGCATTGAAGCAAACTCAAGGGTTCTTAAGGGGCCACAGTAGACAAGCCATTTGTGTGCAAACTATATATGCGCAGTTTCTTGCTGCACCTGTAACAATCACATCTACTTACAGGGCTCACTTCCTCGAGGAAGTGGCCTGGCTGTCGGACGATATGCAAGCCATGGGATACAACAAGCGCACCCTTCTACCCAGGCTGAGAGCGGTGATGTGGACACGACCAGGTTTTGTGTATGATTCCACATACAGGCATTTGTTTCATGTCATTGCTGCAGCTGCTGATACTGGTAATGACGGGTGATAGGTGATTACCACCAATGGGGAGCATTACTTTACATGCCCGCTGTATGCATGATCTCTCAAGTGCTTGAACTGTCCTGTCTAACCCTAATCCAAGGCCTACTGTTTTGGCCTGCAGCCGTTTTCGTGAGTTGCGTGCCAGGAACAAGGACGTCCCCGCAGCTTCCAGCGGCGGGGGCTGGTCGTCGTCATCAGCACTATTGTCGTCGTCCTTGTCATCCTTTCCGTCCAGTGTCACACTGCCTCACCCAAGCCTTTGCCTGCCTCCTACCTTGTGCAGGTAGTTTGGCAGGGCCATCATAGCTGCTACGGCCTGCCTACTGCCTGCCTCACTGCCTGCCTTGCATGCACATAGGTCCAGCCCCATAGCTAGCTAGTTGTATGTGCCTTGTGGTGGTCTATATTGCTTTGGTTGTTGTGTGTCCGCTTGGTTGCTTGTGGCCCCTCTGTTATACCCTATGCACAAGCCCAACCAGTCACCACCATCATCATATTCACACCACCACCGCCAGGCTATGTGCTCTCTCTACTCAGTTTAGCCACCCTCCACATGCACAACCCTAAGCAGCACATAGTCATTGGCATACTCGCCTAAAGGGGCCGGGGGTTATCAAGCACAAGAAAAGCGATGCAGCATTTCACCATGCGCGACACATGCATGTGACACACATAAGCACACTACAAGGTTTACACACCAACCCCACCGGCAGCACCTAACTGCCAGCAACGACGCTGATGCAGCAAACCACCCACGACTGTCGGACATGACAATCAATGCATGCGGGGAGGGAGGGAGGGAGGGAGGGAGGAGGGTCAGGGCAGAGGGGCCCTCAGTGACATGCCAAGGAATTCACCGCCTGAGCAGAGACTGCAAGGAGAAGTTGACGGAGACGTGGGAGAGGGAGAGAGCGGAGGGGGAGGGAGTCATGCTGGTCTTAGCTTACACCTGCTGCTGACATGCTGGACGACCACAACTAACTCTTGACCGGCCCTGTGGGTAGGTATGATGACTGTGAGGATTGCTGGAGGGTCATGCGTGTTAGAATGTAGGCTAGGTAGAAGTACCGCATAGCCTGGCGGTGATAAAGGTGCTGTGCTGTTGATGATTGCATGCTGCCATGACGGTGAATGTGCATGTGATGCAAGCATGAGACAATGAATGCTATGTGCAACGCCATGCTACCATGCGTAATTGTCTACCCAGTACACATCACACTTGCTACGTGCAGGTAATAGGTGTTGCTGATATGCATGCATGACTAATGGGGTCGGTGGTTAGTGTTGTAAGTGGTAGTGGTGGTAGTCAACGTAGTGCTGAAGAGCCGGGTGGTCATGTGTATAAAGAAGGTGCTAGTGAGCGTGCATGGCTGAGTTGGGGATGCGCTTCCTTAGCTAGCACGTTGCTTGAATTGCATGCACGCTGAGCATGTCGCATCCTTTGTACAACCACTACTTGGGTATGGCAGTACGCTTCCGTCCGTGGCAGTGTGAAGAGTGTCAGCGGAGTCAAGCGGGATTTCATGTAATCACACAAATAGGCATAAGCTGCTACAGAAACCTACAACAACATTGGCAGAATATGAGAGACGGTCCAAGTAGTACAGGACCAAGATAGCAACCAGTAGTTGCTCATGTAGTCTTCAATGTAAGAAGAACTCTTCGGGCTTCTCTATGTACAATGGCCATTCAGTGCACTGTGGCCAGCAACCTAACATTACAGATCAACTCCTCCAAATGCGGATTGACATCAGCTCGCACCCTACCCAACAGCAACTGCGCACACATTCCGTGCCTGCACAAGCAATACAAGCGCTGTTAGTTGCCAACTTGCAAAACGAGTAATGCATTTACTGCTGGATGCAGCCAGGAGCAATGGGCACCTGCCTTGACAAAACAAATTGTAGATATGTGGCACTTACATACGTGCCTGTCAACTCTCCATCAACGCCAATATTGCGCCCATCTGTGGATGGTTTCCACCATTTGCGGGAAGAGGGCAGACACAGAATCGTTGATGAGGGATTGCATGTACTGCACGGCCGCTTCATCATCTAAGTCAAGCCTGAACTTCTCCAGGAGCTTGAGCGCGCTGGTTTCCGGGTCCCTTGCTGCAGTGGTGGAACCCGCAGTGAGGCGGACAAGGTTCAGAATGAGGTTGGCTGACTTGCGCAGTATGTTGAACGCCTCACAGCAAAGTGACTTGAACTTGGCATAATACGCGCTGTCGGCGCCACCCATGGCTTCGACCATCTCTTTACACAGCTTCATCGGAGGTGGAAAGGGCTTTGGATCAGCGCCCAGGATGTATGCAAAGTCGATGTGAAAGAGTCGGCCATCTGTTGTAACCATCAAGTTGTCCAAGTGTCGATCCCCCACCCCCAACACGTATGTTATCACGCAATACCCTGCACAGCTCCTCACAAACGTGCCCAAGGGGTCCTCAACTCCATGCGAATGTGCAGCAAAGAACCTTGTGATGCTCTTGTACTCAGCAAGGATCTGTACCAGGACAGGACAATAAGTAGACTGCCGGCATGCACAACCTCTGGTACTTACCCTTGCAAGAGTCATGGAGGGTACAAACTCCACCATTCCCTCATCAGGACCAGTCGCAAGCACTCTGTATGGTGTCATCTTAAGGTCAAGGTTTTCGCGCTTGAGCAGGCGGTCCATCAACGACAATAGCTGAATTACCTGCATCAGCGCACGTGATGTGACCACATAATGGTTGCAGAGGAGTCTCGCAAGCATGTGTGACACAAATGTGGCAGCATGCAATTGGTGGACTTACCAGCTGATCCTGGCGCAGGTCATCGCCCTTCTTGAAAATGACTTTGTGGACTCCTCCAGTGGACGCATCCATGCCACTGCTTGCTCCCTGATGCTGGCTTCTGAATGCCAGCAAGAGCGGGCTCATGACACTCTTGAAGACAAACGAATCCGCTGCTGATATACCGCCAATGGTCACTCGAGGACTAATGGGCAAAGGCACGCCCTGCATAACAACAACCTGAATGAGCTTGAATTGATTGTAATCAATCGATCAGGATATGTGCGGCTGGTACCTGATGTAGATCTGCAAAAGCGCCTTCTCTAGAAAGCATTGCACGCAAGCGCTCGGTCTTCTTCTGGGATCGCAAAGCTTTCAAGTCACGGACAGTTGCAGCAAGGTTGCTCACCAACTCGCCCTGTCGCTGGATGCCAATCCATACGGCATCGCCACCCTCTTCGCGTACGAGTGCATCCACCAGCGCAGTGTGTACATGCCCAAAGCGCGGGCCGTGCGCCTTGTCTTCAAACTCAACTGTCAGATACCAGTGCAGGAAATTGGCCAGATCAGGGCTGCGGGAAGCTCGGCCGACCAAGAAACGTGACAGCCGGCTATCATCTGCTGTTTCATGGCGCAGAGCATGCACAAGTTGGAGCAGGTACCCCTGCAGCTCCTCGTCATCAGTGCGCTCCAGGACAGCAACAGCGTGCGCGCGGGCGATGGGGCTTGTGACCTCTGGTGACAGCAACTCTAAAGCATCTGCTGCACCAATTGGCATCCACGAACGAAGTAACTCGGAAGCCTGCCTCGCTTCATGTGCATCTCCCCAGTCCACGCACTTGACAAACTTGGTCAGCGCGCGTGCATCCTGAGTCAAACTGTACCGAAACTTCCACAGCAGCTGCTTTTCTTCGCCACTCAGTGCCTGTAGAACAATCTCAGCATGAAGCCCTGTGAAGCCAACACACAATGCTGCAACGTGTACATACCTTTGTTGGAGGAAGTTGCAAAACACCAGCTATGCGTTTGCGCTCAGCAGAGTTGGGCTTGAGGTCGCGATCAACAACACCGCCACCGCTGCGAGCAAGCTTCAGTTGCTTGGTCTCAGACGGGTTGTCACGATAGATCTCTGGGTCGACCACGCGAACAAGATCATTCTCATCCGTCAGTCGTGCAATAACCGGCACTGCCAGCTCCTGACAACATGCACGCGGGAAAGAGATGAAGTTCCATCTTATGAGGTCTAAGCAACACGTATTTGGACAGCTGCAGGCGAGCTACCTGAAAAATGACTGGGTGTTCAAAGCGCGGCAACTCGACCACAAGTTCTCCCCTATCTGCACTGGTGTTGGCCGCCAGCTCGCGCTTGCGAATGCATTCAATCTTTGCAAAGGCTAACTGATCAAGCCAGTCGATGTGCGGGAGCTCGCCACGCTCATACCGCTTCAACAGCTTCTCCAGCCTGTGGATTTCACCCCTGCAACGCAACCAGCAGAAGAAGGGTGCTATGGTTAAGGATGGTGGTGAAAGAAGTGAACAAAAGCGAAGCACTGCTTCTGTACAAACCTTTCCTTTTTGGGGACTTTTCCAGGAGTAGATGTATCTAGTGACCCGTCTGCAGCACAGCCAAGCCAGACGCGCAACTTCCTCCGGCCTGCTTTTAGCTGATTGGCTTTGCTGAACAAGCGCTGAATTGTGCCTCCAGCTGCTTTCGCACACCGAGGATGTGCAACATTCCACACCTGGTGGCAAATTGTCCATTGATTGAATTGCACATGACAGGCTGTGCAGTACCTACCAATGCTGCAACCAGGACGGTGTGAAGCGGAAGAAGTGCAGCGTACCGTAAGAGCAAGCTGTGCATTCGCCGGAAGGTCTCGGATCTTGTAGGGAAGTGTCAGCCATTCTCCCCAGGTGAAGGATCCGTCCGCTGAAGCCGTGACGTGAGCAGTGAGCATCTCGGGTCCCGCTGGTGTGCCATTGACAAATAGCTGGCATGCAACACACAGCTCCGCTTGTTCAAGGCTGTCAGCTGCAGCAGACTTGTCGTCATCCTTCTTATAGTTCCAAGGCTTCTCAAAGCCTGGCTCAGCTCGCTTACGGCTTGCAACCGTCAACCGCTCGATACGAACACGAACCTGCGCAGAATGGAAAGCCATGTAGTCGTAAACACAGGTGCAATGCAAGCTTGCAAGCACAAATTGGTGCGTCATGAGTGCACGCTTGCACCCAAGGTCCAACTGCCAAGGAGGTGCAGCAATGCATGTGACCAACAGCTTGTTTGCCAACTGCATTGCCAAGGCAAGCAAACCAGCACACAGACATGACAGCTGCATGTTGCATGCTGCTAAACCCAGCCATGAAAATGCGATCTGAGCAAAGGAATTACTAGCAAAGGAAGGCAGGTACGTAACCAAGCAGACAATGGCGCCTGGCTCACCGGAACATTGATGTCGCAGCTGAGGAAGAATCTGAAGTACTCCCCTCCGACTGCAGCGGTGTTTCCTGCAGCCGGCGGCGGCGGTAGCGTTCCACCCGCACCGCCGCCGCCGCGACGCATTATACCAGAGCGCCACGTGGCATGGCTACCGCCCCCGCCTTTGGCAGCGACCTGTGATTAAGGTTTCCACTTTGTTCATTGAGCCAACAAGCTGTGTTCACCGACCCAGTGACCTGGTTCACAGTCACGTCACACGTGCAGGACTCAAGCAGCTTGGCAGAGGACCGTTACTGGACTCAGCCTCAGCCTCAGATTTAGGGTTCAAGTGATTTGATCTGCCGCGGCGATTAATATTTTAAGTATGAACATTGTGGCAAGAGTTTCAGCACACGAGACATAAAGGCACGAACCAACACGAGACTTACCACGGAGAACTTCTTACGTAAAGTTCTGGTCTCATAGACTATCGTGCGCACCTGCTCAATGTGACGAATCTGGTGTATCGATTCGGTTCACTTTTCAATCACAAACTGATTCACAGTGACCGAGAGTGAATCACGGTAGGAGGGGACCCCAGCTGCAAGTGAATCAGGCGGTGTCTGGCCGGATTAGGGTTTTGGCGGAGGGCAGTGTGCTGGTAGCTGGCGCCATGCGGGGCCGCGGCGGCGTAGCAGGCGGCGGCGGCGGCTGCTGGAAGCACGCTGGAGCTTGGTGAACGATTCCTGAGAGGCGCCGTTCATTGTCCTTAAACGTTTTCTGCTGGGAAACCGGCAACCGGTTGCACAAACAAGTCAGAGGGCTTGCTTAGGGGGATTGAGACGGGGCGCCAAGCTGGCTTTTGCGATAAATTTACTGTACATGTGTTGAGCTGTCAATCTGCTGCAGCAAAATGACACAGAACAACTGGGAGGCCGATAAAATGTAAGTCCACATTGACTCTGTTCACTGGATGTTGCAGTTTGGGCTGCGGTTGGGAAACGGTGGTGTTTTGCACTAGGCGGCTTACATGGGTGCATGTGCAATACTCATCCATCCTCTTTCACGCAACTGCATTCTGAGCACTGCATGCGCACTTTCTGGCAAGGAACGTAGTTTGTTTGTTCAGACCGGGCGTTGGCGGCAACAGCTTGTGCCATTGATAGTCATTGCCATGACACTGGATTTTTGTAGTCAGCTGCTGACCTTCCGCTGCGGTCTTAGGCTTGACGTGTATATTTATGATTACCTTCGCAAGCGAAACTTCCTACAGTCGGCACAGGCTTTTCTCAACGACGCCAACGTCTCTCTGGATCCCGTTGGTACGTGTTGTTATGCTTATTGCAATAAAGTTCCATTCGTTAGTCAGCAGTGAGGTTCTTAGTGAAACGCTGAGTAGCAGTCTCTGCCATTAAGATCCAGTGTAAGTGAGAGCTGGGCGATGCTTGCTGGTGCGGGTTTCAACTGAACTTGTACTCAGCAATCGATGCTCCGGGAGGTTTCTTATTTGAGTGGTGGTCGGTGTTTTGGGATATCTTCATAGCGCGAACAAACGACAACCACTCAGAAGTTGCATCAGCTTATATTGAGGTAAGCAGACAATTTTTTTTGTTCATGGTTGGAGCATGCCTTGCACCTTACTACCTTCAAGTACTGTGAACTGATGTCGATGTCACAGGCACAGCAGCAGAAAGCGCGAGAGCAGTTGCAGCAACAACAGGTGTTCCTTTGTAACCTTTGTGTATTGCCAATTGTCTGACTGCAGTTTCGCATACTAGCTGCAGTCAGTGTAAGGAGTTGAAGTTGTGGTACACGTCCCCGTATAGTTGCAGTGCTGGTTTGTGCCACACATAATTGCTTAGTTGGCTTACACATGACTATCGCAGGCCCAGAAGCCTCCCATTCCACAGTCACAGGTAAATGTTGTTTCATAAAGCGCATGTTCGCTTTGAGCGTTATTCTTAAAAGCGTATGATGCAACCAACAAGTGTGTTGCAACTTGACCTGATCATGTATGTATGCAGGTCGCCCAGCAAGCACAGCAGCAAGCACAGCACCTTCAGTTGCAGCAGTTGCAAATGCTGCAGCAGCAACGGCAACTGCAGCAACGACTAGCCATGAACAGCGATGCGCAATTGGCTGGCAGCCAAGGCAGTGAAGGGCTGCGGTTTCCCAATGCAAATGCGCTCGCAAACAAGTTGTACGAGGAGCGGCTCAAACAAACTCAAGCGGCTGCAGCTGGCCGAGGGGCTGATGGAGGGTTGGACGAAAATGCTTTGAAGGTGTGGGCTTAAGTTATTTGCACAGGACTTGTTTGTATTTACATTGGATATCCACCTCACTGCCTGAGGTGGGTAGTCACTGTGGTCACGGGTGATTAATGTAGTGACCCTACTCACGTGATTGTCAAGTTATGCGTCTTGGCCGGGGCTTTCTTGTCTAAGTGGTAGGTCAGCGGTAGCCTGATAGAACCTTGCCTTACACAGTTGTTGGACAATCAGGCAGCATTGTTGAAGGCAGCAGCTGGAGGTCAAGGCATTGGCGGCTTTGACACCAATAACATCAATGCCAGCATGGCCCGGCAACTGTTGGCGAGCCCATCCCTGAGTAATGGAGGCAACCTGCAACGTGAAGGCTCTGGAATGCTGCCCCCAAGCATGCAAGCCAAGTTGCAGGTGCGGGTGATTGCTTTTTGGGAATTCAGTGGCCCGTAGGTGCTGCATAACGCAGTATTGCAAGGCAGTGTCAAGTGTTGCATGCGAACTCTGTTGATACGAAAAGCTCGTATACTATGCTGGCGTCGTGGGTTGGTCTGGTTGCATTGCAACAAGCCATTGACGTGGGTGCATGATGTTCATCAGGTGGATGGGAAAGGGGACGTGCCAGGTTCATTACAACGACCAGGAAGTGGTGAGGGCTCCATGTATGCTGGCATGGGTCCAGGTGGTATGAATCCGCAAATGAAAAGTTGGCCACTTAGCCAGCAGCAAACTTCAGCTGGTCACCCCCAGGGTCATAGTACAGGACAGGCCACACATAATGCAGCACCAGCTGGGCCCATGCGCACGCCCCAGTTTCAAACACAGGCTCAGTTCCAGCAGTTTCAGATGCTCAACCAGCAACAACAGCAGCAGCTTCTTCTCCATGCTCAGGTAGGGTTTGTTTATTGCAATATGGGTCAGCACACGGTGCCATCCCTCTTTTCAGATTGCCATGTAGGCATGTACATCGCAAGCAGTAGATGTGTTTGCACCTCTGGGCGGTTCCACAGCACATGCTGGTTGTCACAAAGCCACTGGTTCCGTCAGTGACTAAATGTGAACTCCTTGCTTCGTTGTCACAGCAAACCGCGCAGCAGCAGCTAGCAGGTAATCCGTCAGGCAGCCTTTCAGAGCTGGAGGCGTCCCGGTTGCGAGAAATAATGAATAGGAAATCTGTACGAGGCAAGGACTCTCCGGGAGTGTCTGGGCTTGGTGTGTCCGAGTCTCCACTTGGTTCTGGGCTTGTCACTGGGCTGGGCCCTGTGAAAGGGGCGCCAAGGACACCTCAAGAGCAAGAGCTGCTGCTCAAGGTCGGTCCCGGCACGCACACTAGCACGCACACGTGCACACCCTGAGCAATGCAACCCAGTATCAAGTAACAAGGGCTTGCAGTAGAATGCACAGTTTTCATAGCACAATCTATCCCCACACCCCGCCATACTCAAAAATCAACACAAAGCACAGATGTTGTGCGTACACATCAGCGTGGCCTGACCAACCAATTCTTGGTCTCTTGACGTGTAGTCACACCCAAGCACTCTTGTCATTACATTGCAGAGGTTGTTACTGACACCATGTTGGGCGTCAGATGCAACAGCAACACCGTGCAGGCCAGCTGCAGGTAGCGCAGCAACAGCATCAAGCCGGCCAACAAGCACAGCTACAGCAGCAGCCCAACCAAGGGCAACAGGGTCAGCCTTCACAACAGCACCAACAACAGCAGCAGCCGCAGCCGCAGCAGCAGGGACAGCCACAACTTGGTCAGGTCAGCTGCACACAAGAACCACACAATGGTCATGTACTAGGGAGTCTTGCAGCTGGTTGATGGTTTCTGCTTGTGCAGTCCATCCAGCAACAGCCTACACCATCTTCGCAGTCGCAAGGTGATTCGCAAGGCACTGCCCCTTATGGAGTGGGTGATGGCTTAGCCGCCAGTCCTGTTGATGCACCTGCCGGCCGCGGTCGTGGGCGAGTGAGTGGCCAACCAACTGCTAGAATTACCTGCAACGTGGGCCTCTTTGGCAAACTTATGATCTTGTTTATAACATGTCCTGCGTCTGGCATATGCAGCCTACAAGGTCAAACTCTGCAAAAACAAACCAAAGTCGAAAGCGAAAACCGCAGCAGTCCGCTGGAGACATGTCTGTGTTGCGACAAGCATTGCACGGAGGGAAGCCACCTGCACTTGGCATATCAGAGTCACATCCCTCCTCACCATCCTATACGTCACAACCAACCTCACAACAGGTTCATCTGGTGCGCCCACCATTGTGCATTTGCAATAGTACTGGAAATAATGAGACAATCTTGCTTGGGTTTAAACGCTCGCTTTTGATAAATCATGCATGATCTACATTGTTGCAGCCACATGATGGAGTCGATCGCTTCCATTCCACCATTGATGCTGCCCTTGATGACAATGTCGACGACTACTTGCGAACCGAGGCCGATCCACACGACTCAATCTTTGATGATGCATCAATCACTGCACCTTCCCTTTCATCGCACCTGGACTTGCCCAAAGGTATTGCTGTTTGCACCCTTCCCTCTTTGTCAGCATGCACAGTCTGTGTTCACGGCAAGCATTCGACAGCTGGTTGTGTGTTTCCTGGTCAGCACTTTGGGCATTGAAGTGACTGTATCTGTTTGCAGAGCACACGACAACAAACTTTTCTTTTGGTAAGGTTGGCAGCATTCGCGCGAGCAATAGCAAAGTGCTCTGTTGCTGTTTTTCGTCAGACGGGAAAATCTTGGCCAGTGCTGGCCATGACAAGAAGGTATGACAGGAGCTAAAACATCTTTGTGAGTGTTTGCAGCTACTCCCCAAAGTTATCTGCGTAAATGATAGTACGCGGCAACCCAGTGTAATTGAGCGAGTGGTGGCGCAGGCTATCCTGTGGAATGTGGACACCTTGCAACCGGCGCAGTCTCTGGAGGAGCATTCGGCCTTGATCACAGACGTACGGTTTGGTCAGATCTCGCATCGATTGGCAACATCATCCTGGGACAAGAGCGTCCGTGTCTGGGACTGCGATACAGTAAGTAAATGCAGCTTTTCCCAAGGTGCAAGAGATGTTCAGGAATCAATGTTTGGGATAACCAACTCTGCTGTGTGCAGCCAAATTTCTCCGGCACTACCTTCACAGGGCACTCCACTTCCGTGCAATCCTGCGACTTCCATCCCTCAAACGATGACATGCTGTGTTCATGCGACTCTGACGGAGAAATCCGCTTTTGGAGCATCAACCAGGGCATCTGCACGAGTGTGTTCAAGGTTTGTGGTTGGTTGCATCCTATGGCGCAAGTAGCAAGCTCACACTGTTGTCGTCTGCAGGGTGCTACGAAGCAGACACGCTTTCAGTCCGTGCATGGCCGCATGCTGGCTGCAGCTTCAGACAATGTCGTCGCTGTGTTTGATGTAGAGAACGAAGTCCTGCTCCACTCACTACAGGTGGGATGCCGGTTGCCATGACCTGCATGGCATTCACCTCATTTGTGCGTGGATGATGCGCTTGTGCTATTGTCATGTGTGCTGACTTGCATGTTCTGTTTTTGACATTTGCCTGCAGGGTCACACTAAGCCTGTACAGTCTTTATGTTGGGATGCCGAAGGCAACTTTGTTGCATCCGTTAGTGAGGACTCTGTAAGGGTCTGGGCGCTGGCAAATAATGATGGAGAGATGGTGCACGAGTTGATAAGCAGCGGCAACAAGTTTCACTCCTGCGTGTTTCACCCGACCTTCCCGTCATTACTGATTGTTGGCTGCTACCAGGTACGCTCACATACACTGTTGCATTATGCAGCACACATGCCATTGGCTGTGTTGCTGTCTGCTGACATGTCATCCTTTGCTTGTAGTCCCTGGAGCTATGGAACATGGTGGAGAATAAGAGTATGAGTTTGCCAGCGCACGAAGGCATCATTGCAGCTCTAGCAAGTTCGCCAGCCACAGCCATGGTTGCATCCGCCAGCCACGACTCTTATGTTAAGCTATGGAAGTAGTAAAGGCCCTGTTGTAGATAAAAGCGCAAACAGCTGAATCACTCTCACTAGCACTGAAAGATATCTGCATAGAAGTTTATTATTATGCTATGCTTAGCCACATCAACTCCGCGGAATAGATAACGCGCTTGCCTCATGTTGAAATCTTTCCATGCGTGCCGAGGCCGTGTTTGCTTTTGTTCTAGCATGAAGGCGTGGAGTTAATGCATCGCGTCTATGTTGTGATTGCACTTGCATTCAATGTGCGGACATGCATACCATACCTGTACGAATTGCCAACTTAACCAGCAAGACCGCAACGTGTTTCAGTGCCATTGTGTGCAATGTCAGACGGTATTTGCAAATTACATACTGATGGTGTGTTTCAAGGTGGCCACATTCGCACTGTCCAGCAATAGACTTGCATTCCTCCGTGTCATGATTTGATTAGGCAAGGGCAGCAGTAGTGGAAAGCACAGGGACGCATGCAAGCTGAAATGGTAACTAGCTGTGTAATGTTTGGTATATACGGTGTACAGGATATGCTGCCAGTAGTTGTAGGCATGCATGACATTACTCACAGCATGCCAAACAGCATGCAAGCACACTGTAACACAACCACCGGGCTATACACACTGTTCCAACCACACTACACTACACTAGTCTAGACCTCCCCATTGTATATGCAGACATGCTTATGAGTAGTGCATTACCTGCCCACACGGTGTGGGAGTCGTGGTAGCTATGTACGTCAAATGCAGGACATGCATGTGCATGAAGCGCTTGCATTGCATGTGTGGAAGGGCGCGTTTTGAGTGCTCGTTTCCCGCAGCATGGGGATGAGCATAAACTCATGCAAACAAGTACCCTACTCAACAGTTCCCAGGTGGCTCAATAGACGAGTTAGTTTACTGCATATGCGTCTATGCGAGGAGCTAGCCTTGCAAATAGCCATTGTACACTGCAGCGCACCCCACCATCTGGACATGTGCACCTCAATACCTTGATCGCAACTGCATACACGTTGCCAACAAATGTAGCTCTACATTAACATAATTTCAACAAATATATACTACAAGGCCCATTTGGTTCAGTTCACTCAACCAGCTTCACGAAAGTCCCTGTTGCTAGGTTGAAGCAAAGGTCGTTGGTCGTGCCCGTTGACCCCATTCCCAAGGCTGATCCCCTTTTTGACAAGGAGTTCGAGCCCCCGCTCGGCCTTGTCGTCTCTGTGTGAGGGAGTGCGCTGCAGCTTGCCGCTATCCGGCATGTCATCATCATCATCGTCGTCCCCAAAGAAAGCCTGATCAACGATAGCACGCTTCGGCCGCTTCCTGAAACCCATCCTTGCAACCCAACTGTCGCCCTTGAGCTCCCCAATCACTGCACATAGAGACCAGTAAGATGTAGCACGACACATGCACACGCACGCGCGCACGTATATGCGCACACATGCATATGCGAGCACGTAAGCACACAAACATGTACGACCTGCCAGTACATCACAGTTGGCATCACATCATGTTTGAACTCTCGCCAAGTCTATTGCTCCAGTATGCTATTACCTGCAAGGGGATCACCATGTGCGCGATGTTCCCACCACATGCGCATGCAGTACACGGCGCACGCTATGGCGATGCAGAATCCGCCTATGCCTAGCGTGACTGGCCCGCACAGGACCACAGTCACGCAGCAAAGCGCCACCGGTAGTGCGCACAGTGCGTACAAACCACGATTGCTGATTGGAATCTTGTATGGCCTCGCAGTCTGATGGCAAACGTTACAATTTAGCAACCACTGTGCGCACTCGCTGTGCGCGCATGCCTACACCCGCACATGAGCCCACACGCGTGCACGCATACACGCGCACACACATGCACACACCACGACACATAAGCACTTGCCTGTGGTTCTGAGGTGCGCAGTTTGATGAGGGCTGCGAACTTCATGATGGTGGCGAGTGAGTAGAATAGCATGTCGACTTTGGCAAGGGAGGTGAAGTTGAGTGTGGTGAGGGCGAGGGTGATGGCGGCGTTGACTACTGTTGCGAACCAGGGCGTCTTGTACACGGGGTGGAGACGGGTGAATGCGCGCGGAAGCTGCCCCACCGAGCTCATGCCATACAGCATCCGCGAGCTCGTGCAGAG
This sequence comes from Chlorokybus atmophyticus, assembly GCA_009103225.1. Taxonomy (NCBI): domain Eukaryota; kingdom Viridiplantae; phylum Streptophyta; class Chlorokybophyceae; order Chlorokybales; family Chlorokybaceae; genus Chlorokybus; species Chlorokybus atmophyticus. Next base: position 285,620 of record RHPI01003124.1, read on the forward strand.
CAGAGTGCAGAGCAAACCGACTGCGCTGATTGCAGCCGACACTCCCATCCAATCCTGCACCCACATCCAGACTTACTAATTGCAAACACACGTATGTAATTTTCCATGCTTGCAGGTATACGCACAAGCCAGCCATGCACATGCACATGAGCGTGCGCACGTGTGTGTGCATCTTAGATGGTACAGATGTGTGGAACTGCAACTGCACATGCGCCAAAGCATGGTGGCATGTATGCATGCACGCGTGTGACAGGGCTACCCTATGCATGGCTAAATGCATAGGGAAGCACTATGTAATGTGACCTCATGTGTACAACATCGTACGTACATATGAATAAGGGCATCTGCAGTTGTGCATGCAAATGCGCGCGCGCGCGCGCATGTGGGTATGTGTAGGTGGCGTAGGTTGTCATTGTTGCATGTGCTTGATGTTTATTGACGAACATTGTGAGACTGACCTCAAGCCATTTGCCCCCGATTTCGCGCGCGATCTCAACAAATGCGCCGTCGTGCCAGCGGTCGTAGTTGCCGTCGGCGGGGAGCACGCTGAGGCCGATGAGGGCGGGCAGCACGTACGCCGCCGTGATCAGCCCGATTGACGCCACCAGCGCCCGAGGATACGACCTGCCAGGATCCGCCACCTCTCCCGCGCACGTCCCCGCAGCATCAAAACTGATTGTGCACACAATATGGGCTTCACAACATGCCACCCACGCATGCGGTATGTACGTACTGACTTGTGCATGCACATATTGTTTATATGCGCACGTGCACATTCGCTATCTGTGTACCAATGCATACACAGATTGCAGTACATGCATGTGTAACTGCACACATGCCTGCATATGCGCGTGCACATGCGTCCTCATTTTGCATGCATGCGTGCGTGCCTGTATGCGCACGCGCCCGTGATCGAGGACGCCCATGCATGCATGCGGGCGTGCGTGCTCATGTACATGGCGACTACATGTAAGTGCATATATACCAGATGTGCACCAACAGTGCTTAATACCATGGCAAAATACTCATGCAGCTACACGCGCTTCGATTAGCGTGAAAAGTAGTGAGGCACACTCACATGCAGTTGTTAAAGTGTTTGGCCTCTCTTACCCGCCAGTATTCCAGAGCAGTATGGCAAGAAATCTCCCCCAGTCAGTGTGTCCAGGGGAGGGCGTTGGATGCTTGAGCCACGCAAATGACAGGTTCGGGAAGCCGATGGTAACCATTACAAAGAATGGCGATATCACACAAATTGTGAAGAACACCGACGCCGAACCCACTATGTCCACTCCGCGCACATTCAGCGCCACCACGAAGAGCATCAGAACAACCTTGACTGCCCACCTCACCACTGCGCACGACAGCGAGCGTGTCAATGATATTTGCAGCAACTGTGCAGGGTTTCAGTACCAACCCCTCAGTGTCAGAGTCCAACTGCTGCATACTGACTGGTGCACCAGTGTCATATGCGGACATGCACATGCATGCGCACGGGTGAGTGTGTGTCACATATGCGTGCAAGAATGTGTGCACGCGCTGGTGAGTGCATGTGTGCAGGTCCTTGCTCGTGCATACGCGCGTGCCCGCACACGCATTGGCAACCAATGACAATGCCACTAGCGAGCAACCAAGCAATCGCCCATGGACCAAGCAATCAAATCAACGAAATCAAGCAAGCGAGCCACAACATCACACTTACGAGGGTTGATGGAGGATGCGTCCCCGTCCACGCCATACAGCACGGAGGCAAGGTAGTCCGTGAGCAGGACGGGGTACAGAGCATTGTCAAAGAAGTTGCATAGAACAGACAGGGTGCCATTTAGGTAGGACCAGAAGGGGCCGAACGCGCGATCGATCCACAAAATTGGACCACCTGTCTCGGGTATCATCGTCGCAAGCTCTGCTGTCATCAGAGCCAACGGACCAGACCACACAAACGGAAGAACTGCAAGACCGATCAAGACCGCTAACGGACCGCCAGCGCCTATGCTGTCCTCAAAACCGTACGGGCCCTGCAGGGAGGACAGAGGTTATTTTTGTTCTCTGTTGCTTGGGTTGTTGGTTTGTGTGTTGATTGGTTGATTGGGGTGCTGGGTGGGTGGTGAAGGTAGTGGTGGTGGTGGTGGTGGTGGTGGTGGTGGTGGTGGTGGTGGTGGTGGTGGTGGTGGTGGTGGTGGTGGTGGTGGTGGTGGTGGTGGTGGTGGTGGTGGTGGTGGTGGTGGTGGTGGTGGTGGTGGTGGTGGTGGTGGTGGTGGTGGTGGTGGTGGTGGTGGTGGTGGTGGTGGTGGTGGTGGTGGTGGTGGTGGTGGTGGTGGTGGTGGTGGTGGTGGTGGTGGTGGTGGTGGTGGTGGTGGTGGTGGTGGTGGTGGTGGTGGTGGTGGTGGTGGTGGTGGTGGTGGTGGTGGTGGTGGTGGTGGTGGTGGTGGTGGTGGTGGTGGTGGTGGTGGTGGTGGTGGTGGTGGTGGTGGTGGTGGTGGTGGTGGTGGTGGTGGTGGTGGTGGTGGTGGTGGTGGTGGTGGTGGTGGTGGTGGTGGTGGTGGTGGTGGTGGTGGTGGTGGTGGTGGTGGTGGTGGTGGTGGTGGTGGTGGTGGTGGTGGTGGTGGTGGTGGTGGTGGTGGTGGTGGTGGTGGTGGTGGTGGTGGTGGTGGTGGTGGTGGTGTGCCTCAATGTTTGTCACAACTCGTGTAGTTTGTTCAAGTCAGCAATAATACAATTATCCGCCACGCGTGTTGCAGCATCCAAAAGTGTGTTGGGTTTGATATAATGCACATCGCCCTTGTGAAGATGAGGGACATTTAATGAATGCAAGAAGAGAAAGAGAGTGATGACGGCACAGCTACAAACTAGTTTTATTATGAACTAGTTAAACTAGTTACTAGTTAAACTACTCCAATACATGTCCTGTGAGAAATCCATGAGCAAGTTACTTCGTCGTTCTACCCATTAGCAGATAGACACATTATGGCCGCACAAAACGTTTGTAAGCGCTGCTTGATTGCAGTGTACCTATACAGGAAAACTAAATCAAATCGTCTTCATCATAAACTCATCACTGAGTGTGTTGGGAGCACTCAAGCAAGCAGTGAGTGGTAAGCACTGCTTGTTTGTATTTGCAAACATGCATGTCAGCGACATGTCTTCAGTAAGAATGCGCAGATCTCACGTCCAAACGTTGCAACCTATGCTTTTAAAGCAGACTGAACTATGTGGAGGGTGTCCCCGTTGACTATTCTTGTTGCAATGTGAGTATACTTGCGAAATTGCAAGTCAACTATGCACTGATTACAGATCTCAGCTGACACACTTGCAAGAGTGTAAGCTTCTTTTATTCTGTGGCTTAAGTGTGGCTTACCCCAGCCACGGCGAAGAAGATGATGCCAACGAGCTGCAGGGTGGTGAGGGTGCCGATGGGGGCGTCATTGCCGGCGACGTAGGCGTCGTCATCGCCGCCGTTGACGGCACCGGCGCCAGCCTCATCGGCGAAATGCACCCGCTGCTTGTCCACATCCACACTGAAGGCGGACTCCGCCGCCTTCATCGCGACAACCACAATACTACCAAACCACTATCCCCACTAGCAGCTGCTAGCATCGACCCATCACACTTCGCACAACCCTCACAACAACGACTACCACGCCGTTGATGACACCAACCAGTTAGCCAACAACAAGCACAGCCAGTACACCCCACCACTCCTCCACACAGCTCACAGGCTGACAAGTATTTTAGCTTTCCAGATCTAAACAGTAGAATGCAATATGTCAGCTGTCAATCAACTGCCCAGGCGCTACACTCCTTCCCTTGCTAATCGCCAGCCTCCACCTGCTCCTTGAACACGTCACCGCCGCCGTCGCCACCGCCGCAAGCAGCACGATGGTGGCCAAGCTGTACGTCATGGCTTATGCAATGCTCATCGACAGCTGTGATGTTTGTGGGTGTTTGCGCGTGACCGATCTTCCTTCCTTCCAAATTGCATTCCTTACGGTTTCTGCTTCCTGGTAAAGGAAGACGACACGCAAGCTTCCGTGGCGAAACGGCTTGTTAACATCATATAACCTTTGCTGGTACTGTCGGATTGTAGCGGGCACTACCCTGCATCTAGGCCATCACAAGCACAGTTATGCGCTGTAATTGGCCAAGTCAACTTCGTTCTGGCTTCGGCGTCATCAAAGTGCGGCCCTACGCATGCGGTGTGCAGATGCAAGTACAGCGGCTGAGATGCGATGAATTAGCTCTGGTGGACGATGTTGCTTTGCATTTATTCCGGGCTTTGGCTTGTAGATCGGTTGCATCAGAGCCGTCCCTTGTTAAGTGCATTCACAATCTCAGCCATCCAACCTGCATCCCCACAGCTGCCAACATAGGGCCGAGTTCATGACGCTTTTGTGGATGGGGTTAACCAAACATGTTTAGGACAAACCGCACAAGCTGACCGCACAAGCCGCACAGGATGCGAGCTGCGATCTACTTGGTCGATTTATTGGTTGCCTTGTTTCGGCGTCATGAAAGTCGGGTCCCAACGCGATCTGTACCGATGCAAGTTCAATGGCTACGATATGCTATAATAGTTCAAGCTAGTGGCTTTGTGTTTGGTTGTTGTGTGTCGAGTGAATACAACGCAATCTGAGCCGTGCAAGTAATACTCCTTGGGTATCCTTAGCCGTCCAAGCTGCATCCACATAACAACCAGCATAGGGCTGCTTTCATGACGCGTTAGCGACAGAGTACAATAGGACACAACTGGGGGGCATCATACAAACAGCGCACAAGACGCACATTACGCACAAGAAGGCTCGGCCCAAAATAGACGCGAAAACAGGATTACTGTTGGCATTATTCGCCGCCGCCGCCGCCGCCTACGTGTCGTCGTCGTCGTCATCGTCGTCATCGTCGTCCTTCGCCGTCGTGTAGATGCGCAGAGTGTCGTTTTGCGTGGCGGTGGTAACAGGGCTAGCTTGCTTGTGGCTGGCGTGGCAGTGCGACAGGCTGACTGCAGCTGTGGTTGGGATGGGGAACGATGACAGCAACAACAACAGCCTCCCTGTGGAGAAGACGTACGCCATGATAAAGCCGGACGCGGTTGCGGCCGGCCACGCTGAAGATATCATGCACGATGTCGCTGCACACGGCTTTACCATCATCGCCCACAAGAAACTGCAGGTGTGGAATGCGCATTGTTGCCTTTGTGCTTTTGGCAGCTGTATGCTCAAACTGTACTCAAACCCTAATCAAGCCCTGCTGAGAAGTTGCAACCCTAATCGAACAGCAAACCCCTAGTAGAATATACACGTAATCATGGCAATGCGTATGAGTGCGCCAATCGCAAAAACCACATGCAGGTATTGGAATATATTGCAGCAATTAGACCATGTACTCTCAATCGTTTTCAACAACATCTGGTAGAGGTATAACAAACAATGTGCATCAAATGGTATCAGTTCGTCCATGGCTGAATTGTTTGTGAGCAAAGCTTGTGTTTGAGTCCTCCAGAGTGTCATTCAAAAGTTTTGCAGGATATGTTGTTGGTCGCCTGAGCAGTTGCGTGCAACTTTAATGTGCGCACGAGGCAATTGCTATGTGTCTCGTGTTCAGCATTGCTACAACCAGTGAAGCCAGAACCACATTGAGCTCTCAATAAGTGGCAGGCTACACTTGCTACATTGCTTTTTCCCTCACAGTCTTTTCCTCACATCCATGCACGCGCGCTTGTCACGCTTCATGCATGTGCACATACAGCACGCATACGCACGCGCATTTGTACAGTCACGGCACAGACACAGGCGCACTCTCTCAGCACCTGCGTGTGTGTCAACGCATGTGTTGAATCTATGCAACAGATGACGAAGGAGAGAGCCGAGGAGTTTTACGCCGAGCACAATGGCAAGGAGTTCTACGACGCTCTCACCAACTTCATGAGCAGGTCAGGACACAATCTGAGCTTGCGATAGTTGTCTCTCACACTGATTACGTGTCTGTGTTACTGGCACAAAGTGTACACGCCAGTGTGCAAGGACTGGGTTGCTTGCACTCTAGGTTAGCGTGCTGCTCCTTATCAATACTGATATTTATCACTGCTAACATGTTGTGCGGCACGGTAGTAAAGGCCATCATCATCATCATCATCATCATGCTATTGACAAGATATCAGCTCATGGTAAATGTCGAACGCTAATTGTCCCTGACATCAATGTTGTTATTGTTGTCGTTGTCGTTGCTGTTGTTGCTGCTGCTGCTGCTGCTGCTGTCATTATCATCATTGCATTGTTGGTATATGACTGCTGCCATGACTGTCAACATAATGATTTGAAGTTGTGGTTTTTTTAGCGGGCCTGTTGTGGCGATGGTGCTGGCGAAAGACAACGCCATCAAGGACTGGCGTGCGCTGGCGGGGCCAACCAACTCCAATGTTGCACGTGAACAAGCACCCCAAAGGCGAGCAAGAAACCAACTGGCCACATGCTTGAGCGTTAGTAATACTGTAATGAACCCAATCAGTCTGCCACAGGCACTCAAGCAACAGCTATCTCCTGATCGCATGTAATTAATATGATGCCACTGTTCAGCATACGAGCTCGCTTCGGTTCGGACGGGCAGAGGAATGCCGTGCACGGGAGCGACTCACCCGTGAGCGCGCAGCGAGAGATACGCTTCTTCTTCCCACAATGTGAGCAAACGTTCTACCATTACAACCTGACACAGCCATTGTGGTTTCTCAGACTCTTTCCCTTTTCACCAGTGCTTCAGGACCCTTTACCCACTGGCCCCCAAACCCAAGACTACATCACGCGCGTGCTGCAGCCGACGCTCACCAAGGCCCTCACAGCCCTGTGCAAAGCGAAGCCGTCGTCCAACGGCCTCGAAGCCACCGTAAGTGGGATTGAACACGCGTGCATGTGCGTGTGCGTGTGCATGCATGTCTGCGTGCACGTGCGCGTGTGGGTGTGCATGAGAGTGTGCACGTGCATGTGTGTGCGTGCCTGTGTCACATACACATACAGACTAGCACCTTAGATATCAATATACACACCAACACCACATCTGTACACATGTGTTTGTTCTCACTCTTTCCCTTAACACTGTTGTTGACTTGTGGTCCGTGTGCTGATATGCAAACTTGTATATCGTTTGTCCAGAGTTGGTTGGCGCAATGGCTCCTGGCTAACAACCCCAAGGCGCCGCGGGTGGAGAGCACGGAGGAGGAGGCTGATGTCAGAACCCCTACACCTGTGGCTGTGTCATAAGGGTGTGAGTCTCAAGTTGGAAGTAGAAGTGACACATTGATATTCCATGTAGTATCGGTTACAAGTGTACATCGCATTGTTGCTAAGGTTGTGCATAACGAATATGAGTATGAGATAAAGCTATGTCATGTCGTATGTGAGCTTTGCAGCAGGTTACAAAGTGAGTTGCTTTCAGCTTCTTTGCGTCTAGCATGTTGGTACCAGATGCGAAGAAGCGGCCATGTGCAGGTTAGTGCTCCTGCCGCCGTGGCAGCGGTCATTGCGCTGCGGAAGGCAATTGAAAACCAGGACAAATTACACCACACCTGCGAACGCGCGCAGGTGCCTTCCGCTTCTGTTGTGCTTGTTATTCTGTACGCGATACACAGCGGCAACATCTATGCGCTGATAGATAACGCACGTGCTCACACCCGCCTGAGGCAGAGTGATTACCAGTGCTGCTGCGTGCTGCCAAGCTAACCACAAGCTACATATGAGCTTGCCTGGAATAAAATCCAATAATACTAACACATCATCATGCTAGTTCATGACAAGGAACTCTTGTGGTTTCCTGTGAATGCGCAACTCTCATCAGTGCAAACATGCGCACGCAAGCACATGCGCAACTACAACACACCAAAGCCACAGGAGGCTGTGGACAATGGCGTGGCAGCCAGTGGGAACAAGACAGTGGAGTGCTGATACACGAAGCTGTTTTCACAAGCAGCGTGTGTTGCAGGTTAAAGTCCCGTCTCATGTGTTCATCTTCACGGCTGTTTAGAGTGGTTTGTGGCTGCCACTGCCGATGCGGGTTCCGCCGTGTTGTCGCGTGCTACGCCTGGCAACAGCATCATCAGCGCCTGTCGCAGTTCCGCAAACTCCGCTTTCAGCTCCCATCTTTCTGCACTTGCCGTATCCGACACGTGCCTAAAATCGTGCCTAAGTTCGTCCTTCAGCTCAGCATGCGCGCTGGTTATATGTCTTTCCACCGCCTCGCGGTGCTGATCGAGAGCGGCTTGCAATGCGTGCATCTGTGTGCGCTGTGCAAGGAGCAGTTGTTCATGTTGCTGCTGCGAGTGCTTTATTTGCTGTATCTCGCGGCCGTGTTGTTGTTGCATCTCTGATACTTCCTGCCATTCATACGTGAGCAGTCCGATATCCCGAGTAGCCGATCGTTGCATCACACTCAATGCCTCCAGCTTGCTTTCAATGAGGTGATTGCGCTGCTGTTGTTGCTGTTGGTAGTCCAATATGTCGCTTTCAACCTGCATTAAGACAATCGGCCTAAGTAATGTGCATTCATGCTGGTGCTATGAGTGCAATGACAGTTCCGCATATGCGCACCTTGCAAAGCCGCTCGCGCTCGCACAAAATTAGATGTGCCAATTGTTTTTGAGGATCTGCATGTTTTGGAATTACATAAGCATCATCATGTGGAACCATTTAGGTGCAGGGTATTGACGAAGACTAGTTGTACAAGCACCTTCATCTGCTGCTGGAAGTGCCGCAGGCGCTGCAGTTGGAGGTGATGCAGGCGCCGAATGGTCCTCAGGTGCTGCAATTGAAGGTAACAGGAAGTCATTGCGTACTGCAATCCAACTTGTTGGAAGCCAACTTTTAGGCAAGAACTAACTGTACTAGCATCCGCTGCCCAATGCACAGCTAGTAACTCAGGTAATCACACGTGGCAGTCAAGAGCAGGCATGTTGCATGCCAATGTGTTGGGAGATGTGACTGGTACCTTCATTTGTGGCGTTCTTGTTTTCGGTGGTAAAGTTGGCAGCATCGGCAAAGAAGAGCTCAATGAGCCTTGATCCAACTATGCGTTTTCCGACAGCACGTGCGCCACAGTGTGAGATCCTGATGTGATATGACGTAAGCTTTCTCAGTGTGCCAAGACTTGTGACTGACCACAGCTTGATGCGATCAGCAGACAAGACAACGGCCGCAGCTTATTGTATAAAGCTGCACAACAGTAGTCGATTGGGCGTGGTCAAACTTTCAACTCCAGCCATACCGAAGCTTGAGCTCTTACTTCTTGGGTTCGGCATCGTATGCGAGGAAATCAGCGCTCAGTACCGCTCCAGCGAGGGTGTCCTCCAGCCTACCAGTGGACACTACTGATCACCAACTGCTGATGTTGCTTTGGTGCTTGGCCATTGCTTGTATACGTATACGGAGACCATGGAGCACTCTTGTTGACTACTAGCTTGACACCCAATCATGCACAACTAACACTGTCACAGCAAAGCGACACGTACATTTCCTTGCCCACGTTTGCCATGGGTGCTGGCCGCATGTTCACGCCAGCTCTCGGGAGGGCTTGGCCTTTGATGCCCCCCGCAATCATCCCACAAAGGACCTGTCATACACATGTATCAGATCATCACCAGACTGCAGACATGTGATGTCATGGCATTGACGAGACAACAGGGTGATTTGCTATTAGCGGCATGCTGAAGCAAAGTGGAACATCTCATGCGTACACATGTTGGTCATTACCAGGATGGCCGTTACCAGGATGGCCTTTACTAAGAACGGTTCTTTCAGATCATGCCAGTGTTTCACCTGAGTTGCACATGCTCATCGACAGAGCATTGCAACTTGCCATACAACAACTTGCAACATGCAGCGCCTTTGTTTGCAGAGACTATTGTCAATTCTCGCACATTGCATACTTGCATACATGATTCGGCAAGTCATTGCGACTGTTGACTGTGGTTGCCGTTCTCGCATTCTGCGCATAACGAACTACTGTCAGCGGGTGCATGCAGAGCCACTCGCTGATCATGCAAGGTGCACACCTCCAGTTCATTGTTAGCAGGAGTGAACAGGGCATCTGTAACTGGTGCCAACGCCGTCCGTGACGAACGATGGGTGCAGATTGGCAATGCTGGATCGCACGGTCCTGCCCGCAACCTCCCATACGGCTGCTTGAAGCATTGCTGGCAAGCTCCTGTTTCTTGTTGTTGACTTATTGTCGTCAATGTCAGAATCGCACCATTGTCAAGTTCGGTAGGCGCTGTGGATGGACCAGCCTGTGCTTCCGGTTGACCATGATACAGCTCAGCCTGCACTACGGGTAGCTGCATGCCGTCAAGGATGTCGTAGGAGTTCGCTTCACTGCCATTGTGCCCTTCTGAGCCTGAGTCACCTCGTCCACCTGGTGGACCACCTGGTGGATCACCTGGCGGACCGCCAGGTGGACCACCTGGTGGACCACCCCTGCCACCTGGACCGCCCCGTAGCGTCAATGCCCAGGCCAAAGACTCAATTGCTAACCAAGGCGTGTAGTACGCTACAATGTGCTTGCGTCCGTACTTGTCGTCAGCATCAGTACCGTTGCCGTCACGCCTGTAGCAGGTACAGTTCAAAACAAGCACTTGGTTAGATACTGGTTGACAGATAGAGTTGATGCAGTCACGGCTTCAATGCTACAGCACCACTAGGTACTACTCATGTAGACAACCATCGGCAGCTTGCAGATGTACAGGCCTAGTGCACAACATCTTACTTGTTGTGGCGCAATGCGAGGATTAGGATCGTGTCCCGCATGCACTTGCCCAACCATGTGCTTGGATTGCTGCACAAGCAAGCAGCGCTAAGGTATGCTTCGCACCAACTCAGAACATGATGTCAAGCATAATATCAAAGAACAGATGAACGTACATCCAACGGTTCGTATGAAAGCCTCTCAGCCGAGACAGGCTGTATGTAAGCAAGCCTGCGCCAGCGTACTTCCAACAGCAACTGGCTCGAATGCCGTGCTTATGCTTTCTGCAACCGGCACATCAGAGCGTTGAAACAGCACTTCATATAAGAAGCCAAACACATAGCTTATCTCGATCATCACAATTCAGCACTGTCGATTACACGTAGGGCTGCACGGTGTGGAGTACATGTACTTCTCAATGTGCAGCTGACAGTTACATGGATGATCCCATGAATGCTGACATTGCTCTCACGCGATGCAGTAATAAACATGGGACGTTTGTATCACAAGGCTGAACTTGCGTAGCGCCAATTGAGCCTAGCTACCATCTGTAGCTAAACTAAGACAGTGCAGCTGCGCCAACAAGCTGGCTGGAATGCTGTCAAGGTGCAAGAAATCTTGATGCCTTCACTGCCTATCCAGTTCAAACTGATGGCAGAGTGAACAAAACCTTCGCTGCAAACTGTGGTGACATGCATGTACACGAAGACAGGTCATACTTGCGCTTGTGCGTTGCAGGGCGAGGCATCTTGCCGGGCGCCGATCCTTGCAGCGCCGCATGCAGCAGCCCATAGACGCGCCCGCCGACGATTCTAGCGACGCTGGCGAGAACGACCTGGCCTCCCTCGTCATCGCCCACGCCGCCATCCTCGCCGCCTGTGCTGATGTGACAACAGGCAAAGCAGGCGCAGTGTTTAGGTTCAGTGCAGACATGCGCGCCGCGTCTGCCGGGCAACTGGCACAACCGGGCATCGCAATTCACCCTAAAGCTAGCTGCAGTGCGAGACAGTGCTTTGGTGCTTAGGCGCTGCGTGCTGGCGCTGTGTAGCTTTGCTTGACGTGACGTTGTGCTGCGTGCGTGCGGACGCGTTGTATTTGTTTTTAGTAGATATACATACTTTTGTGTCTGATTTTAATTATGTGTTGTTTGCTTGCTTGATGTGACGATGTGCTGAGTGCGTGGGGACGCGTTGTATATTTTTTAGTTTAGTTTAGTTTAGTTTAGTGTAGTTTTTAGTTTTTAGTTTTCGCTTGAGACCATGGAGAGGTTGTATGTCCAAGCTGAGCGCACTTGGCAATTGAAGGTGCCGCTGCTAGGGAAGCAGCTGTGCGCGGCTTGCTGCCTGCTGACACACCATTGCTTGCTGCTGCAGCGACATGGCTGGTAAGTGCGGACGTATGAACTCGTGGGTGCCATTGCCGTAGGAGTTCAAGGGTTGTGTGCCAACCCCCCC
>RHPI01003124.1:297871-315467 GCA_009103225.1 Chlorokybus atmophyticus
ACACACACACACTATACTAACCCCACCCCACCTACCACCGCACACACACACACAACAGACACTACGCGCTGTGCAGTCAATGCCTTGCAGTGCGTCTGGTTCTGACGGAAGGTAGCTGGTTTGCTGCATTGCTCGTCGCAGAACAATTTATCTAGCAAGAAAGCATTGCTGTATTGGCAAAGCTCGTCAGTTTTGTTTGCTGCTCACTGGAGTCGAGCGCTGTGCTTGCGTGATAACTGCATCCCCTTAATCACACAATGACGTTTGCGTCATTGTCAAGGAGTGGCAAGAGGCAGCAGTCAGCAGGCTGCCACCGGCTTCAATGTACCAGCAAGCCCGTTGGTCAGAGCTGCTGCCCTGCGTTGGGAAGGAAACGCAAAGCTTCAACTGGTTGATTCATTCACTGCCATTTCTTTGAAACTCAGCAAGCTGGAGTCCGCCACGCGCCTGTACAATCAGGTGCGAGCCTAACTGAAGGCATTGCCAACTGCGCATGCATGGTTGTGCTTTGCTACAGGCTTGCAACTGCACAAGCAGGCTGCTGCGGAGCTTTTGACAGCACCCAAAGACTGCCCTTTGTATGCGGACGAGCATGCAAGCGTCCAGAAGAATTTGGGCGTGGCTCATTGGAAGCAAGCAGAGGTGGGTGTGGTATTGTTCGTGCAAGGCTTTTAACTTGCAACCTTGTCGGCTAGTGAACTTACGGCCCTACGCGCTCTTGCAGGTGTACATTGGAATGAAAGAGGCAACATCTGCAATTTATCACCTGAAAACAAGCATCTCTTCCTTCATTGCCGCAGGTGCATTGAACACTGCTTGCTATCTGGTACTATGTGAATGGCAGCAAGCTGGACTGCATTTTGCAACCCAGTGTGCTGACAGCCTCTAGTACTTGTCGCAGCACGTGATCGCACAGACAAGTTCAGCACGCAGTCATATGAGTGGCTGGTTAGCCTGCAATTACAGGTAGCATCCATCACCAACAAGGCTGCAAGCTTGCTGACTGATTGGTCACAAACTGCAAAGTTGAAGGCGCTACATCAGTTGACGGTTGCATTGCAGCACACATGTTTCCGCAAAGCAGGTGTGAACTAGATACTATCAACATGTGGCAGCACGCGCTAACACTTTGAAGGCAATCTGTAGAAGCAACCAACACCCATGCTTGTTGTTGGCAGCTGCGGTTGCTTGCAGAACATACGCGAGGCAGTTGTTTTATGCCGCCGTCACAACACTTGCTGAGGGCAGCTTGAGGACATGCCTGTCTTATATAGCTGAATGCCACCGGCCGATAGAGTGCTGGCAACAAGTTGGCGATGAAGGCGATGCAGTCGAGGAACAGCGTGGTGACATTTACTTGCTGGTACGTGTGTTGCAAGGCATGAGCAGGCAGCTTTACGCTGTGCACATGTCCAACCACAACTGTGTACGTGCAGCGTTGCACCGCTGAGTCCATGCGAGCTCGACAGCAAGCTGACATCATGGTTGAAGCCGCCCTCAACGGCGAGGACGACCTCAATGTTGACATGTTGTGGCAAGCCATTGACAAGTACAAAGAGGCTTCGCTGCTTACACGTGAGCATGACGTTGAGAACGAAGCCATAGCATTGAGCAGGTAGTGCTGGTGCAACGTTGCTGTCTGCAACAACAGTGGTACCAAGCACTGTACTCTTTGCACAGGTTGGGCAGAGTCTTCATGAAGGTGCTGAAGCTGGAGGAGCGCGGCAATAAGTATTGCGTGCAAGCTATTCAGCTGGCGCATGCGCAGCAGCCGCGCAATCTGTGCGATCAAGCATGGCTCGTGGAGTGCACTGAGCTCACCAAAGAGGTTCCTACTATTTAATGAGATAGCCATCACGTTGACAGCTACGTTGCTGTTTTGACATCACACGTTGCTGCAGTATCGGCAGCGTAAGCTTGCACATGAAGCTGAAGAGCAGGCCAAGCAACGCGCCCCTATCCTTGAAGAATTGCAAGCTGTTCTTGATGTCATACGTGTGAGTATGCGTTCCTGTGTCAATATTGCAAGCCATGCTTGCAGACACAGCGAGTTTGCGTTGGCTGGCATTCAGTCACTTTGCTTGAAGCACAGCGTGTCTGTCTTGAGATTACCTTTTTGTGGCAGGCAAAGTCTCAGGAGTCTGGCGTTGCTCTTCTGCGGCACATATACCAGGTCTGGCTTTAAGCAAGTGCTATGTACAGTTATGTTCAGTGTCCTGCTGGCATACATGGCATCACGCTTTTATAAGGCATGCACATGTGTGCGTATGCTTGTGCGCACAACATGCAACACACGTGCGCGCGCGCGCTGTCGCATTTTGTGCGCGTCTGTTGTGCATGCATGTGTGTTTCTGCGTGCTGACTGTGACACTCAGGTGCATTCTCCCAAAAACACCAATCAGAAGATAGGCAGCTTAGAACCCGAGTCCATGAAGAAAACCATGCAGTCAGCTATTATCCACTATCATCCGGACAAGAATTTAGCTTTTGGCAAACAATGGGAGGTGCGAACCAGTGCTTCACTCTTTAATATGACGTCACATTCAGTGCATCGCGCAATTAGACAAAACAAGCGTGCTTACACTTACTTTTGACAGGTCTTGTGCGAAGAGATCACCAAGGAGTTGACCGGCAAGTACGAGTACCTGAAATGATGTATAAGAGGCATAGTGTTAGCAGCCATGACAGATTGCAAGAGTGCGGTATAGGTGTATCCATATTATGCTAAAGTTAACATTTCACTTAATATATAGTATGCCGTTGTTGCAACTACATCTTATGTTACAAGTGACTTCTTGCCATCATGGGCCCCAGCAATGCCATGCCCGTCCAACACTTCCAACCCAGGAACAATTGTCAGCACCTGAGTATAGCCACAACGCTGATACACACAGACACGCGTGCCCACACACATACATGCGGGCCTGCATGTCTATACGCGCGCATGTATGCACACCCATGTGCGCTCGCGCATGCGAATAAATGCATATCATTGTCAATGATGTGTACGGCATGCATAAGGATGCAAGTGTGTATTATCTCAGTTACTTACATCGTGTTTTATGCCATCTAACCAGCAGCTAAAACATTAACGAAACACAGCAGTGTGGCAAAGTACGGGTAAACTCGATGATATTAGACCGAGGGGCGTAACACATCCAAGCTACACTCCATTATACATACATGATATCAATATAAGTAATGAACATGTGATGTGGTCGGTTCAGTATGTTATCAGTGATAACTTATCAGTGTAGCTTACCTGATTTTGTATGAAACATTACTTACTTGCACTTTCATATAGTGCATCTTGCAATCACATTGCAGTAAGATACTTGTCAATAACCATGAACATTCGAGTAGTTTCAATGATTTGAACCTTGCCGAATTATGTCCATGAATCGATAAACATGACATAGTTTTCCTTACAAGTGTGCAGCTTGAAGATGGAAATAGCGATATACATTTGCGTGGTTTTGATCATTCATACCCTGCCAAATAATGTTCTTAAATCGAAACCAACGGCATAGTTATCCTTTCATTTACAGGCTCCAGCTGCTGGTCAGTTCACATGAGACTAAATTGCCAGCACAGCAACAAGTGTACAATACAATGGCGTGCCACGTGGCTGCAGCAGCTTGCACCCCCTGACGACTAGCCCTGTCCACGTGGCAGATGACTGGGTTGGCGGCGGCGGCGGCGGCGGCGGTGTGACTGAGGCCATTTTAGAGCCTTCTTGGTTGCTTTGTTCAATAATAGTGCTCAGCGGCATTTCTTAACGTAGTAGTTAGGGTTTTTGTTGCCTCAGACGACTGAGCACAACAGCTCACTTCCTTGTGACGAGTGAATAAGGCTGCTTTTGGCCGGAAGCTTCTGTTGCATGTGTTGGAAATAGTCAGCTAACAGTCGTCTATTCACTTACCTTTACTACACTGTGTCACATGTGTCGGTGAGGACAGTCAGTTTTGCAGCTGATTCCCTCACTGGACTAGTGGCTTATCAGGTACTTGCCAGCAGCAGCGACGCTTCTCTGTAGCGGTAGACAACTAGGTAGGTAATATTATATCAGGTGTTCATACAGATGCTTGTATTCTAATACTGGCATAGAGTTGGACTCTTTGATACTCAACCGCGCTGATTGAGGGTGAGTTGGTAGGCACATTGCTGCCGACATGAAGGAGATAGTGGTGCACGCTGAGCTGCCGCTCAGCCCCGAGCGGGTTTTCGAGCTGTTGTACTCCGGCAAAGAGTTTTACAGGTACACTTACGTGTGTATGTGCGTGCGTGTGGCCTTCATTTCGCTGACTTTTGACTATCTGCTTTGATCAATTGTAGCAATATTATTGGCTGCAAATCTTCTTTACGAATTTGTCAGCAGTCAGCAGCATCTGCTACCATCACGGTTCCCCATGGAATCCCGTCGTGGCCTGTTATAACTGCAAATAACGCACATACACGCATGCGCAACTGCGCGCGCGTCATATCGCATGTTGCCATCGAAACAAACCAAAACGAATTTTCAGTATAGCGTAATGTGCACCACGCAATGCAGGAAGTTTCACCTGGACATAGACGGCGACGACTGCGCGGACATTGGCGACTGGGAGGGCGATATCCGAGTTGGGCGATTTACGACACCACTCAACGCGCCCGCCCTCATCACGTCCATTATCAAAACCACAGTCCTGCGAATCCAGGCAAGGATAGTTCGCATACAGCCATATATATATTGTTCACATGTGTTGTCGTATCACTGAATCTGTGTGTTAGAACGCCAATTTATGAAAGGTTGCAGTCTCTTTGATACCAAGGCACCATCTGACCACATGCAATATGCGAGAGCTACAGCTGATATTACACGTGCACGGATGCAAAGCATCAGTAACTGCTTGTAAGGTTACTCAACCAAGAGCACAACGCAACTTGAAGATATTGCAGAAAAGATGTTCAGTATCACAACATGCGTTGCGAAAAGGTTACACGATAAGCATGTGAATTGACCATGGATGTGGTGTTGTTATGGACAGGAGAAGCAGATACGCACGTATCACCCGGACGGTGCCATCTCCGTGCGTTCCGAGCCTGTGGTGGATATCCCTGGCGCGGAGCGTTTCCCGAGCACGGCGACGGTGACGTATTCCCCTCCGCCTGAGGACGCAGATGGAGAGAGCCACCCGCCGTGCCGAGTGGAGGTCGTTGTGACCACGGCGTGCGTCGGGATATGGGGACTGCAAGGTGGGGAGTGCATGGTACAGTGGTGGGAGGATACATATGTCATTCAATGTGGTCGTATGACTGGGTTGATTCTGTGGGAGCATGTGTATGTGGTGCACCAAAGCGTATCTGCGCGTGCGAGCGCGCATATGCGTGTGTGGAAATATGCACGTGCGTGTGTGCTCACACGCACTCGTGTGTGTGCGTGCAATCGTGCATGCATGCAATCGTGCGTGGGCCTTGGTACGTGCTTGTGTGAGTGTGCGCATGCGAGTGGTGGTTATCGGTTCGGGCATTCATATGCGTGCGCATGCAATGGAGCGGGTATGTACGCGCATGTGTCGGCATGCGAGGGGTTGCGCTTGTGTGCATGCGTGCACGAGCGTGCAATTGTGTAAGCACGTGCGTGTACTGGCTGGCGGCTCGTGTCTTGAACAACTGTCTGAACATGCAGCATGCCTTTTGCCTGGTATGTGCCATAGGTCATGTATCCTGGTTTGTGCAGGGACTATTGAGAGCATGATGGTAGAGAAGGCGCACTCTTCGATACAAGTCTGGCTGGACTACACAGAGAAGGCGTGCGCAGAGGAAGCGCAGCGCATCCAGCTTGAATCCCAACGTGAACCCACACCTGAACTCAAACTCTTACCTGAACCCGAACCCGTGCCCGAATCGGTCAAAGCAGGTACATATGTGTTGTCACTCAGCAACGGCGTGACAAAACGCTATATGCGGGTCTCTTGAATAATGTGCTGTAGCAATGCCATGTGATCGCATTTTAAGTGTGCATGTGTTGTTTAGTCGTTGCAGAGGTTATTGAAGATCAGGAAGGCGACCGGTTTTATGACGCGGAGGCTGAGGTGGAGTCGGATGCGGCTGCAGGCGACAAGAGGAGAAAAGACGAGATGGACAATAGCGAAGATACTCCAGGTTTGTGGCGCTAGTATTGTCTTTGAGGTGTCATCCAAAGGTCTTGTCATAACCACATGCATCGTTTTGTCAATGTCATGGAATGCCTCATCATTGATCCTCATGATTGAGCTTGTGTGTGCAGATGCAAAGCTGCGAAGGATGTTGGAAGAGAGCAATGCTTCGCGCGAAGCGCCAGCTGGCGCATCAACATCAATATCATTACAACCACAGGATACGAAAGACCCCTCTAACGCAGGCGCGTTGGTTGTGGCGGATAAGCGCGTCATGGACACATTCCAGAGAGACTTGGACTCGCTCGTGACGAGTCAAGACGACTCCAGAGAGGCTATCAAAGCCTTGGCCAGGCAGCTGAGTTCTATTGAGAGGCAGCTTCAAAGCGTGCGCAAGGCCTTACCTGAGGGGGGTGATTTCAGTCAGAATGGGTATCAGAATGGCTATCATCATGGGCATCACAATGACTCTGATTATGGAGGGGGGCAAGATTTGGCGCTTAGGAGTAGTAGGGTGTCGCTGCCGGTTGCTATGGCGGGTGCGGGGATTGTTGGGGCCGTGTGCGGCTCGTTGGCAGTACTTGGGTTCATTTATGTCAAGTCGCGGTCGCAAAGTAGATAGCTAGTACAACTATTAGCTGAGCGGCATGCTAGTTGTATGGTTTGCGTCTCTGGGTTGCGTAGTGAAGATATAGTTGCAACACCATTGTGTTGTACTGCGCAATGACCTACAGTCACAACACTATGTGTGCACAGCCAAACGAGGCAGCTTGATGGCTTGTGTGCACCCCTTGCATTGAGGCAACATTACGTCATATTATAACTGTAATACTCTTTTCTAAGCTAGAGTCGTGCAATCAACACAGATATTGTCAGGTTTGCACAGCCGGATGCATGGAGCAGCTGTATCTCTAATCTAGGTGTCCCAGCCAGAGTACATACTGAAATGTCTGCTGGGCTCCGCTATTGTGCACAACAAGTGAGGCCTTTCTCATGCATCGCAGCAAATGTCCGTCGCTCAATACGCTCAGTAGTATCTGCAATGAGAAATCATAATTCCAGCTTGATGCCCAACTATTGCATCACAAGGGACAGTTTCCATGCTTTTTGGACGGATTTGTCAACACCTGGTCACAAACATAGGATTACATTAGCACACAGGCTCACAAGAGCTGCCAAACGCGTGAAGCAAGTCATGAAGACATCATGCGATGGGATTGTGTGCCAAAGGGGGGATGTTGCCAAGAGCCAACATCTTATAATTCTCCAGGTGCACATGTTCTGTCATAACAACATACCTTTTTCTGCAGCACTGGTAGTTCCTTGCAGATGCGCGCGCGCGTCTCCTCCGGCGCGATGACTTCATCAACAAAGCCGTGACGCGCGGCAACATATGGGTTGCAGAATTTCTGCATTGACAAAGAGCCGCATCAACAGGAGGTTGATATACGCAGCTATGACAGAAAGTGAGCAAAGTAGCCTGTAATCAGCAAAGCTGCGGTCCTGTTTGAGTGAGTAATAAATAGTAAGTATAGTGAGTATTACCTCCTCGTACTCGTGAACCTCTTTGGTAATATCGCCTTTACCCCGATACAAGATCTCAACGGCGCCCTTCGCGCCCATCACAGCAATCTGCAGCGGAGTTGTTGTAGCACAATCGATACCGCCATGAGAGCCATCATGTATGTGACTCAACCACGCCAGCAAACAATTATGCAAGCTGGCAATGTATGCTGAACACGCACGCACGCATGCACGTGAGAACACGCGCCTGCCCGCGCGCACACACAAACACCCGTGCGCGTGTTTGTAAGTATGTGTGTGCGGGCGCTTGTTGATACCTCAGCGCTTGGCCAGGCGAGGTTGACATCACCTCGGAGATGTTTGCTGCTCATGACATCATACGCGCCGCCATACGCCTTGCGCGTGATGACGGTAATCTTCCCAACAGTTGCTTCCGCATACGCATACAGCAACTTCGCCCCATGTCTAATAATCCCCCCTTGCTCCTGCGCCACACCCGGCAAGAAACCCGGCACGTCCACAAACGTGACAATAGGAATACCAAAACAATCGCAGAATCGGACAAAGCGTGCAGCTTTGACTGATGCATCGATGTCGAGACAACCCGCCAACACGGCGGGTTGGTTCGCCACCACGCCTACAGTGTTCCCGCCGACGCGTGCGAAACCCGTGATGATGTTCTTGGCGAAGGACTCGGATATCTCAAACATCTCGCCGTTGTCGACAACTTGTTCCAACACGTCGCGCATGTCGTAGGAGGCGTGAGGGTCGCGCGGGATGATTGTTTTGAGAGAGGAAAGCGGGCGCTCAGTCTGGTCGGTTGTTGGCCGGTGAGGTGGAGGTTCGCGGTTGGATAAAGGGAGGTAGTCAACGAGGTCACGCATGCGAGCCAACGCGTCGAGCTCGTTGTCAAATACCCCGTGCGCAACGCCTGTGCATAGGGGATGTCAATTAATTGTATACGTGCGTGCGTGCGTGCATGCGTGCGTGCGTGCATGCGTGCGTGCGTGCCAGCGCACATGACTGTGTAAGCGCCCCTTATGTGTGCACGTACACACGCATGCGTGCGCGTGTGTTTGTCAGCACATGTAGTGACACAGCCTGGCTCTGCGTACGCACTTTCGCCGGTATGTATGTGCGTGCTGCCTTGCATGCTTGCAAGAGGTCGCGTGGGTGTATGTATATCCACCATAAGCACCTGATTTGGTGGAGTGGGTTGTGGCGCCTCCCAGCTGGTCTTGTGTGACGTCTTCATGCATCACTGCGCGCACCACGTCCGGTCCCGTCAAGAACATGTGTGACGTCTGCATAACACACAACCCATGGGTGCTGACTTACATGTGAACACGATATTATTGAGCTACTCCTCCACACAACTTAACACTTCATATCAGCAAACAGAGACGTCATTTGTTCCCGCTGAACAACGACAACCATGCAACATTGTGCTCATAAGACAACCTCTCGGCACCCGCCGCGCATGGCACATCAACACTGCTTCCTCTCAACGTTTACAACAAGGTGCACAGCAAGCGATGATAATGCTGATGCTCAAGAGGTGAAACAATGTCGTTCGAGAAAACACTTTCAAGAAAGACTTATACACAGGTCAAACGTGCACTATTATCTTACGCCTGGCACAAGCTTTGCTTCGTATCAATTACCAACACAGCGTAACCATAATGATAACCATACCTGTCGAACCATGAAGACAAAGTCGGTGAGCGCTGGCGAATACACGGCTCCGCCCGCACACGGCCCCATGATGAGTGACAGCTGCGGGATCACTCCCGACGCCATCACATTGCGCTGAAACACCTCCGCATACCCTGTTCGATAAGGTGTAAACAGGTACACATCGTATCATGCACGAGGGGAAAAAGCTTGTTTACTGTTTACTACACAACTCACACCTGCGAGAGATAACACTCCTTCTTGTATGCGCGCTCCACCCGAGTCATTGAGCCCAATGACCTGAAGAAAACATCAGCATTGCCACATGTTGGTACAAACTCAATAGGTACAACATAACACAACAACAAGCCTCACCGGCACGCCCGCAGCCATTGCGCGGTCTAGCAGCCGGCAGATCTTCAGCGCATGCGTCTCCGAAAGGGACCCGCCAAACACTGTGAAGTCCTGCCAGTACAAGCATACAAGTTACTACAAGTGAAAAATGACTCCACACTGGGACTGTTATGTCCCGAGGCACAGTAATGTCCTTTAATAAAGCGCTTAAAGCAGCAACAATTATGAAGACATATATGCTTGTAGAGTTGTGTCTGTAGAGCGTGCCCACACATGCAAGCAAGCCGCCCAATGACACACACCCATATATGCGCATGTCCACGCATGTAAACATCAACACGGACAAAGGCACACATGCGCATACGCGCCCCTGCACACGCCCCAAGCCCATGCCCAAGCAAGCACATGCACACGCACGTGCACACGCACATGCCCCCCCCCCNCAATTGCTTTGCATGTGAGTATCATATCGCTGCTGCGCACCTCAACACACCTGAAAGCCCTTGTCAGCAGTGTCGCTACTGCAGCTGTACTCCTCAGAAAGCTTCTGTGCTGATGTTGCATGCTTGCGCGCAGAGTCCCGCATGTCTGATATCATTGCAATCGCGTCTTGGGTGTAAACCAGCCCTGACTGCAAGATTACGTCTACAAGTCGAACGCCATTCCTGTCAAGTGTTACAAGCTAATGAGCAGTCGTGCACGTGTGGAACCCACCCCCCCACACACTTCCCTCCTCCTCACCTGTGAGAACACGGCAACCGTTCTCCCCCTCACCCTCCCGAACCCCGTGACGACTCCATCTCCGGGGTGCCCCTTCCCTCCCATCCCGAAATCGATGCATCGGTGCCGCACGAGCGCGCCCATCTCGACGAAGGAGTCGGAGTCGAGGAGGACGGAAAGGCGCTCGCGGGCGGTTAACTTGCCGGAGGAGTGCTGCTTAGACACCTGAGAGAAAAGGGGGAGGGTTAAGGTTAGGGTTAGGGTGGCTGTGAGGTTGAGGTTGAGGTTGAGGTTAAGTGTTTACTGCGAGATCGATAGTTGAAGCTGCTCTGCTCTTGCTTGAGTTTAGTTGTTGAAGGCAGTGCGTGCATGCGTGTGTGTTGTGAGGTCTGGATGACATGCAGATCAGTGAGCGTAGTTGGTTCAAAGGCGCTTGCTTGATGCTGGCGTGTGCCCTTTCGATCGTGGTTGTAAGACTGTGCTTAGTACTGTCGGCAACATGTCAACATGGAGTTGAGTCGTGAGCTTCATGCTGAGTTGCCCGCGTGCTGTAAACAAGTGCAGAAGTCTACATACGAAGCAACACCCGCACTCACACACATGCCATTAAAGTTGTGAGAGTATGAAATCAGCTGCACAATGCAACTGCCGTACTGGCCGTACAACACACACACACACACACACACACACACACACACACAGGCAGGCCAACTCTTTAACCGCAAACACTCCGAATTGAATTCGTGAAACTGACTCAACTGCTGTGCCACAACAGAACAACTGCACAGTATACAAATACGACATTGCGCAAGCATGCAGCATGGGCAATTAGCTGGCCACATATTCCACTCACCCTATCTGCTCCGCCGCCAGCCATAGCCTCCGCCCGCAGCTCCGCCAGCCTGGCCGCCCGCGGATCGCGCGCATTGCCGCTCAACACTGTGACGGTTGGGGCAGAAGCGGAGGCGGAGGAGGCTATGGAGGAGAATGCGGAGGCGGAGATGGTGGAGGAGGTGGTGGAGGACAAGGCGGCGAGCAGCGTCCTGGACTGCACATCACAGGTCTGCTGGGAGAGGAGCAGCAGTCCGCGGCAGCGTAGAGCATAAGCGCACACCCGGGCCATGACTACACCTCCGCACCACTCCAGCCACCAATGCCACCAATGCCGACGTGGTCGCCGCCCCGCGTCACCGCATGGCTGCTGACGCCCGTGACTGTTGGCGGGCTGGGCGAATGCGAGCTTGTGGGACACGTGGAAGTGGAGGGCGTGCCGTCATGCCCACGTCAGCCCTATTGTGTCAGCTCTGATAGAGCTCTTTGCTGAAAATAAAGGCACTTTCAGCAGGCAATGTCCAAGACATCATCAATGCATGCTCAATGCAGCATGAACTAGCGCTCAAAGTATGACAGTACCGCGCTCAATGTCAATTATCCGTTGAACAGTTTCATGACATTGAAGCTATGTTGCGTAAAAAACATGCTAAATAATAATAGATCAATGATATGTGTATTATTATATAGCATGTTTTTTACGCAACATAGCTTCAATGTCATGAAACTGTCCACATATCATTAATCTATTGTATAATTTACACCCTTTGGGCGCATATTGTTTATCCTCCAAGATCGTATGCTCTTGGCGAGGTCATTCTCTTGCCGCCTAGCATTTAAGAGCATAATATGCTCTTGAATGCTAAAAGTGTACATCTTTTGTGTATAACAGATGCATGTTATTGTGTACCATACGTATGCCGCACACGAGGGTTGTTTGTCACGTCACGCAAAACACGTCACGCTCATTACGCCTCGTCCATTATGTCATCACGCTAAGCACGCATCACATCTTACTCATCACGCCGTATTCATCATGCTCAGCACGCCTTATGCCATACCCGTCACGCGTTGCTCCCCGACCTTGAATTATCGCTCATTATAACTTGAAAGAATTACATAAAGTAAAACTATGCTCTTCGCGGTGAGTAAATTCTCTTAATCATTAACATTTGCCCGTAGAACGACTCATTATCTCACATTCCATGTTATTAACGGGGTTATTCTCTTGGAGTGAAGTATTCTAGCAGGGGTAGACTGAAGAACTTACATTATCTCATTCTATCAATACAACATTGGTACAGGTACTTCAACGTTGAGGAGTGGAAACTAAAGTTTTAACTCTGTATGTTAAGAACTACCAACCAAGATGAATGCCGTCATACATCGCGTGTGCAATTGGCAATTGTACAATAGCAATTGTGCACACCGTCGTTGATTCAAATAAGTTGTACATATTGTAAAAGGCTGATGCGGATGGAAAGCCATAGTAGTAACCATTACTTACTACTTACTTACTATTTTGTACTAGTATGTACTACTTACTATGTACTACTTCTAATAGCAAGATAATTATTATCTTTTTAATTAAGCGGATGGCACAATCAACCTCCAAACTTACAAGCGATTAGCCACACATATCAATCCCACATAACTTTCGCAACATTTCGTAGTATTTGTATATATGCAGTCATGCATATATAGGTACATATATAAAACGACTGCTGTATGCTCACAAGTATGTAACTGTAAGCTTACTTAAGCGTATAGCATTCATGTTCCTTTGTGCAGCAATAAAGGTAGTAGCTTGCTATTAACAGGGGTAGACTGATGGTGCTTGCATGTGAGGGAGGAAGACATATTGTTATGGGTTATGACGGATTCAGCTGCATTAGATTAGGCAAAAAACCTTAAAGCCATCATGATGTAACATGACATGTGTTGAATAACTGTTATTGCAGGGGTAAGTACCGGGTAGTTGTGGCTGTAATATGCCAATTAGGCAACGCAATCAACAGCATACAAAGCAGCGGTGTATGGAGGCTGAAGTCTTGTGCGCATGCGGCTCTGACCTCCTACAATACGCATCAAGAGCAGTCCACACGACACATGCATGTGTAAAAACACATGGTTGCTACAAGCATTAGGTGTTACATTGGCATCCTGACATTTAGCCTTGCAGTATGTGTCTGTCCAGAAGGCAGTGCGCCAGAAGCATGCCCGTGTGCAACAAAGTCTCATAAAGATGGTGGGTGGGGCCTCAACCTTGCCATGGGTCTGTATGTGCTGCAAGCTTGCATGTCTCTGTGTGACACTGCCTCTGTGTCACACAGAGACACAAGAGTTTGCAGACGTCGTCGAGGGAGTTCACATTCACATTCACCGTTACCGCATCATGGCATGAGCAGCAACAAACAATAAACACAGTCCCGCAGAAATGCCCAACAACTAAGCTTAGCTGATTCGAAACAGCTCGGAGTCGAATCGGCAAGCAGGCTGTGCTTGGTGCTTGTTGGCGCCAAGCAACAAGGGGGCGGCAGTGGCGGTGGCGGCGACATGGGTTACTTGCTCAGCGACGAGATCGACGACACTTATACATGGTGACACATTCGCTGCTTGTGGGTTGCCAGCCGCGGGCTTCGATTCCTGGCGCATGGGCACCAGGTGGGCAGTGCCTGTTTGTGACAATGCAGCCATGCTTGTAACGCACAGTGCCTCGCAACCTTCCACCACTGCTCATGTCCTGATTGCAGTTCTGTGTCACTGCATGTGCGTGTGTTGCAGAGAGTGTTGCGCAATCCTCTTCAGCGGCGGCCAGCTTGAGTTTGCACGGAGTAAATATGCTGTACAAACAGTCCTTATAACAACTTGCAGACTTACTGCCAGTGGTCTATTTGGAATCGAAGTGACGGCTTAGCACCCAGCAGAAGTTGTGTAACAGAACCGCGCTTGCAATAACAGCCGAAGACAACAACGACAGCACCAACATCACCCGGTAATGTTGGTGCTGTCGCTATTGTGGCTGGGCCACCCACAACAACCACAACAACGCCAACAATAGTGCTTGCGTTCCTTGTTCTCTTGGCATGGCGGCAGTGGTCACGGACGTAAATCATCTACTGCTAGGTGCAGACCGACTTGAACACTACCAATGGCGCCATATCTGAGGTGTGAGGTGCGAGATGGGACACCCACTACAGCAAACACATACTTGACAGTGCTTACCAACTATAGTTGTTCACTTTTCGCAATAAGGTAGCATAAGTTGGCGTGTTGTGCCCGTCAAGCAAGTCCTGTTGTTATGGTTTGGCCATACTGCGTCTGATGGCCTGTATGAGTGAGATCTGTTGCATGTTGTGCATGGCAACAACTCCCCTCCTTTTTATGCACGCTGACAGCATAATGGCTGTGCCCTGACTGTGTACTCACAAGTAAACTGTACTATTGACATATTCTGTGTTTTCGTAGTCGGCATTGCAGGAAGCGCCACTTGTTCTCGCTATCACCAGCGCCAGGTGGCAACACTGCAAACGTCAACCCAACATCAAGTGCAAGGTATGGTGGTGCATATTGTACATTGTGGTGCGTAAAAGATGTTGCATGTGTTTGACTGCAGGTTGGTCGGTGGTAAGCTGGTGTATCCGGAGCCAACCAACCGTATTCTCTAGATAAAAAATAGAAAGGGAGCAAACAGCGGCGGCTCGCAGCACCGGAAGTGTCTATGGCCAAACACAAGCAGGCGCTTGGCAGCTGATGGGACCTGCGTCAGGTGAGGACTGAAAGACACATGCATGTGCGCACAAACACGTGTATACACACATGCACGTGTGTACACACGTGCATGCACACTCAAGCAGACTGACGCACGCATGCGCACACACGCACACGCGCCGGCACACCCGCACGCGCACGCCGACCCCGACGCATACACTCTTCACGTCTGTGGATACATGCATACATACGCTTGTGCACACACCCACACACGCCCAATTTGCACAACGGTGCCTCACCAATATTTCAACGCAGGACGGATACCAAACTGACGGCACGAGAGCATAGCACGTGGTGAGCAGAAAAGATGCCACCAGTGCAGGCAAAACGCTCACCAAGCGCACAAAATGCTTGCTTGCCGAGCCCAAGGTTTGGCGACATTGCAGGTGGTTCTGATCACTTTAAACATCGCAGCTCACACAGTACGTGCAAGTGCGCTTGACCTATAGCATGATAATCAGAAGGCTCATACAGTCTATCTCATATTCTACACTGCATCATGTTCTACATCAACGCGCTTAAGCTGCATAACATCAGAGGTCCTACCTTTTATGCCTGACTAGCTCGTATCCCGTTGTCGCAGGCTTAGCTGTTGGTGTCCTTACAGCGCCTCCATGGTAATTCTCTAACACTGTCGATTGATACGCAATGATGCTATACTGCTGCATTTGCCTCGTCCAAGTCTCCCGTACTTGGTGCAACTGGAGCTTATTTGGTCTGTATTTTGTCCTAGAAGACGCTCGACCTCCTTCGGATCCGAGCCTCTCAATCACATCGTTTAGTTTTCTCTCCATTTGAGACCAGAATGCTGATAACACCTGGAGAGTCCCTGACAAGTCTTTGGTTGCCTTCAGGTACCTGGTGGCTTCCGTTGCTAGCTGCTGAAATTGCTCAGCTGTGTAATGGGAAGCTGCAGCACATGAACACAGCCATGAGGATATGAGCGCCCGTCCATTTGCACGTTGAACAGCACAGTTGCTGCACGAGACAAAGAGTGCAACCTACCACATTCCTGCTTGTAGCCGTGAACAGCAGCGACAACTCCAACGGTACCAAACCCCATGCCAGCGAAGGACATTGCTAGGAACCCCGTTGCGACGGGGATCCCCATAACGGGTATGAACATGAGGCCGTAGCCCAAACCCCATAGTGCAGCGCCAGACGCAGCTCCTGCCATGCCAGCCTTTTTGTACCAGGCACCGTTTTCCTTTGCCTTGCTGCTTGCAGCCACTTCCGCCAACAGCGTTTGCATTCTCGTTCCTACAATCTACAAGAACACAATTGCTTTGCATGTGAGTATCATATCGCTGCTGCGCACCTCAACACACCTGAAAGCCCTTGTCAGCAGTGTCGCTACTGCAGCTGTACTCCTCAGAAAGCTTCTGTGCTGATGTTGCATGCTTGCGCGCAGAGTCCCGCATGTCTGATATCATTGCAATCGCGTCTTGGGTGTAAACCAGCCCTGACTGCAAGATTACGTCTACAAGTCGAACGCCATTCCTGTCAAGTGTTACAAGCTAATGAGCAGTCGTGCACGTGTGGAAAGCAATGAGCGGGAGTACTTACTCAAAGAACTGGATTCCATCCAAGGCTGCTTCTCTTGCTTGCTTAGTAGTGGTGACGAAGTTGTCGCGGGCCCTCTCAACCTGCCGCTGTCCCCTCCGACATTCCGCATCCGACAACTTGATGGTATTTGACAGACTGAACAACTCCCAGGCTGCGGTGATTGCGTCTCCTGTTTGCTGTACCATTTGCACATCCTCGTCTCGCAGAACTGGCAAGAAAGGGTCATTGGCAGGCGATCTGAAGACGAGAGCCCACAATGGGCTGGGACGGGCTGATGCAGAGCGGTGCCTGCTGCTTCCTGAAGCGCGCACACGCATACCCCACAACCCGACAAGCATGCAGAGGAGAACTGCTGGCACTGCCGCCATGCAAGACCACCACGATGACCACCATGGTGCAACTGAGAGGGAAGGATGAAGAGCGAGCCCGTGCTGAGCCACAATAATATCGCCTTGCGTGAGAACCTGGAGTTCAGCCTGCAGACAATATGCGTGTGTGACACAGATTTACCAGCAGTATGCATGACCCGTGTGAGCTATTTAGCATCTTGTAACACCACTGGCATGGCATGCTAGAGCCCAAACAGCTGGCACTCGGCTTGAAAGGGCATGGTTAATGGTAAATTTTTACCTGAGCACGGTCATGGGCAACTACAACAGCGAACTCCCAGGAAGCCGATAGCGCTACTGCTAGCAGCCAACAGTGCCCTCTCACCATCGTGCACTGCAGGAAGGAGAGGAGTTGAGCACACACCAGACTACAGCATGCAATCATTCACCGACTGCCTGGGGAGCAGTGCACGCACCCTAGTTTGCCCTCGCCAAGACATGCAATGCTCACCTGCGTTTAAGACTACAACACACGGCTTGAATGGACAGAGAGGAACAGGAAGGGTGGGGGCAGCTGTGCCCACCCTTTACTGCTCTCACACACCTCGCAGCAAACCCCCTTGCATTTGCCGCCCAAACAACCTACCTGAGTGCAGTTGTACACAAGGGTCAAAGGGGGGGGGAGGGGGG
>RHPI01003124.1:317031-370466 GCA_009103225.1 Chlorokybus atmophyticus
CTCTCCCTTACTACAACACCCCCGATTGAAAAGGTGAGGGGTTGGGGCGTGTGTGTAAACCCCCTTTTACTCTCATTTTCTACCCCTAACACAACACCCTCCATTGTGTGTTTTTTTTTTGGTGGGGTGGGGGTGGGGGGAAGGGGAGCTTTGATTGTAAGGGGCTGTATTCGACAAAATATGGTATGTTGCGTCTGACAGTTACGAATTGGAATGTTACGACATATCATTCTCAGCATATGCGTTGTAACCAGACCAATTGTACAAGTAAAGCACTCATGAAGGACGCGAGCATTTGTTATGTAATATAACCGTTCGTAAAGTGGTATCCCTTCAACAAAATTGCCAAAAATATACTACATTCAATACATTATTTTGTTTGAGCCGGCGAGGCTTGTATTTAGGCAAAGGTGTGCAATAAAGGTGTCTCCCACCCTCTGGTCTAGCTAGTGCACGTAGAGCAAGCATAGCGGGTGCCCACCTAGTTTTTTGGCTTGTTGTTTGCGTGTGCTTGTGCTTGTGCTGGTAATGCAATCTGCCTTGTCCCATTAACTGGCCCCTGCCGTTCTTCACAGCCAATTGCTATATCATGTGCAACAACAACAACAACATGCGTTGACTGGCTTGGCAATGGTGTGCAATAATTCAATGATGTGATGAGTACATGGTCCATGAGTAGTAGTAAACTAGGCTGAGCTGAACAATCCATTGCAAGATAGCACGACATTGCATAGTGTTGCCTAGTGTAAATGAGTGTATAGGAGTACAAAGTGGCTGTAGCAAGATGCCAACCACGCACCCATATTAAATACAGACCTGCATCTGTGTCCATGTGTTTGATATTTAACCAGGCTGCGCTGTACAAAGACTGTAAATATTGATTGATGCGCGTGCATGTGCGCATGCGAGCTAATTGTGCTCATGTCCAGAGCACCAACACGCAGTGAAAAGACTTGGCTGCTAACTATCCAGTGTCGCATCAGCATCGTCACTCTCAGCCTTATAGTATTTATCTACCAGGTAGTGCGCCACGGAAGCATGCCCGTGCGCAACAACAGACTTGTAAAGCTGTCCGGTTGGACCCCAACCCTTCTTGGGTCTGCATATGCTGCAGTTGCATATGTCTCTGCAGATGGGACAGACCCACTCTGCATTGGTGAGGGCCTCGTCCACGTTCTCGCCGTACCGCATGAACAGACAGTCACCGCAGAACTGGCCCTGTTTGGCTTGACAACGTGAACACTCACTGCGCTTGCCGAGCGTCTTCTGCCTGCACTGGTGGCACGTCTTGCCGCTCACCATGTCGTATACTCTTGTGCCGTCGGCTTTGTATCCATCCTACATGATAGCACAGTGAGCTGTTGTGCAAGTGTGCGTGTGGGTGTGCAAGTGGGTGCATCGTGATAGGTGTGTGTACGTGAAGTGCACATACGGTCGTATGTGTGTGTGTTCGCATGTGCGCACATGCGCGCGTGCGTGCATGTGCTTACTTGAAACAGGACCCAAGGAGTTGTATAGCTGCCAAGCGCCTGCTTGTGCTTGTCTGTATACACTTCTGGTCTGTCCCCTGACGTGAGTCGCGGCTGCCTCACTTTCTTTTCGTCGACCAGCGCGTCCGTTGGATTAACATACACCGGCTTGACACCAACTAACCTGCAGATGCATAGCAGACACATATCACAACACCTGTTACACGCCACAATATGACAACAGTATAAGTCACCAACTACCTTGCACTGCGTCGCACAGGCTCGGGCGGTGTCAAGCTTAGTCGCCTCACAACACCGGGCTTTGATATTGGGTTGGAGTGGCTGATGTTGCCACCTGGCGCCGGCGATAGTGAGGACAATCGGCGCTTTGTTTCTTGCAATCCCAACTGCAAACGCACATTGAAGTTGGTATGCATGCTGACATAGTGGGTCACTTGTGAGTACAAAGCCAGCACAAGGCCTTCGTGCTAGCAGCTTGCATGAAAAGGAGGGGAGCTGATGACACACACAACATGCAGCACATTCCACTCATGCGGGCCATGAGATAGACGGCCAAGAAGCCATCAGAGAGGTCTTTAACTCATGGCAACATGTGCTTACATTGAGCACAGCACACCAACACGCTTCGTGACAAGCACTGTCCAGCACTGTTTGCTGTATTGTGTAGCACCCATCTCACACACCTCAGACAGGCGGCGTTTGTTGCGTTCCAGGTTGGTCTGGCGCTGCACCTCATAGTCGCTGGCCACCGCCGCCATGCTGACAGGCACAACTGTTGTTGTTGTTGTTGGCTGTAGTTGTCAACACTGGTTTGGCTACAGCATGTTACACAGCTGTTGATGTGCCACTGCCGGTCAGTAAGCGTCGATCCTTCATCGCAAGAAGATCACTGGCAGTCGTCTGCAAGCAGTGGCAAGCTGTTCAGGGCAGGGCGTTGCTTGTACAGCAACCTCACTGAAGCAGCTCAAGCTGGGTGCAGCTGGATTAGTAACGGGAAACGTGCATGCACGCACACACTCACGCGTATGTACGCACACTCGCAAGCACCCACTCACACATACAAACTTCAGCTAGGATACTGAACAGTGAGTCAAGAAGGTTGCAAGCTATTGCGCATGACAAGCAGGGCTGAGGCAAGCTGCATTGTGCCACAGGCCGGCACTGCCCACCTGCTTCCCATAAGCCAGGGACCGGAGTAAAGCGTCCGCGGATGGAAAGCTCAATGACACGCGTTTGAGTGATTTCACATGTCGTTGTCGCCGAGCTGGTCAACCCTGCCGCCGCCAACGCCACCGCCGCCACCGCTGCTTGGCGCCAAGACGGACGCCCCGGTTTGGTCGATCGGGCTCCGGTCTGATGCGGATCAGTCGGCCTAACGGCTAGCTGACGACTTCATCACCAGTACATGAAACGCCACCAGTAGCCACACCTGTAAATCACGACGGTAATCCTCATGGGTTCCTTTGCAGCTGTTTTGGTAAAATGCACATATTGCAAGTGTAACATCTGTTTCATGCGAAATCTATGCGGATATATTGCCAACTTGCCATACATAGGCTGACGAAATGACAGATGCAAGTACAAGCAACACTTACAAGCTTACAGGCAAAATCAAAACGATTAAGGCATGGGCAACTGATGGCTATGTGCTCTAGCTATGTGTGTGCAATGTGGCGAAGGGGCGAGCAGGCAAGCAGGCAGGCGGCGAGCATGATAGCTGAGCCTAGCAAACCTGAGCAAGTAGGCGCCTTGATTGACAGTATCAATAGTAAGGGCCGTGCAGGTAGGGCGAAAGAAGCAACAGCAAGGCAGGCAAGGCGTGGTGAGCGGCGGGCGGTGTGATGTGTTGTATACATACTGTATTTACGTATAAGCGTATACATACTGTTGCATAAAATAAGCTTAATAATATGGTACATGGTACATGCAAAGCACACACAATACGGATACACACACACACACACACACATATATATATATATATATATATATATATATATATATGTATACGCGTCGCAAAATGTTACACTTAACATCGCAAAATGTTTCCCCTGCTGGCCGACTGAATATTGGCAACGGTCGTGCAACTGAGGATACTCATTTAGACTGTCGACCTTCAGTCTACCGGCGATCTCGATACATGGACCTGAGCATAACGGCCGTCACCATTAATTGGCGGCCGTCTGCATAAAGAGATTGACCCTAATTAATGAGTACCTGTCAGGTACTCAATTGTTAAGCAAAGGGCACTTGACCTAACCAATAGGTAACTGACCGGTACCTATCAGTTAGGTACCGGCGACTATACGCTAACTGAGCGAAATTGTCAGGTACCTTAAGGTACCAATCGTTAATGATGTGTACTTTTATAGGTACCTGCTGTTACCGCTCAATCATAATTGGGTGTCACACATAATTGTCGTCATCAGCTGTGCAAGAATGCGTGACAACTAATTGGAAATAAGAAAATAAATAAATTACAATGTAATATACTGAGCTACTACTACTACTGCTAGTACAAGTATACTACCACTACTGCTACCAATACCACTACTGCTACTACAACCTTAAGTACTATTGCTAGTACTACCCTTGTACTAAGCTGCGGCTTTTGCACCGCCCGCTCCAGCTCCGCCGCCGCCGTTCCTTTTCCGCCGCCGCTGCCGCCGCCTGGCCTGGTCTGGCCTAGCCTGGCCTGGCCTGGCCGCCCTAAGGCAAGGAGGGTGGTTAGATGGCATGCGGTGTTGCGCGTAGTACAACATCAACCAGCCGTTGCCGCCGCCGCCGCCGCCCACAACGCTCTGTTCAACTTGAAGCCATTGAGCGTTTGAATAACTTGGGCAGCCCAAGTTATTCAAACGCGTTGTCGAAACGTGACTCGCAACGGCATTATCGTATTAGTATAATGGTATGAAAGTACCATTGTCGCAATGGCATTATCGTACCATTAGTATGGTACGATAGTGCCATTGCGACAATGGCACTGTTCGTACCATTAACATAGTACGGCGGCTGCATTGTATGAGCGTCTCGAATTGCCGNAACTGAGGATACTCATTTAGACTGTCGACCTTCAGTCTACCGGCGATCTCGATACATGGACCTGAGCATAACGGCCGTCACCATTAATTGGCGGCCGTCTGCATAAAGAGATTGACCCTAATTAATGAGTACCTGTCAGGTACTCAATTGTTAAGCAAAGGGCACTTGACCTAACCAATAGGTAACTGACCGGTACCTATCAGTTAGGTACCGGCGACTATACGCTAACTGAGCGAAATTGTCAGGTACCTTAAGGTACCAATCGTTAATGATGTGTACTTTTATAGGTACCTGCTGTTACCGCTCAATCATAATTGGGTGTCACACATAATTGTCGTCATCAGCTGTGCAAGAATGCGTGACAACTAATTGGAAATAAGAAAATAAATAAATTACAATGTAATATACTGAGCTACTACTACTACTGCTAGTACAAGTATACTACCACTACTGCTACCAATACCACTACTGCTACTACAACCTTAAGTACTATTGCTAGTACTACCCTTGTACTAAGCTGCGGCTTTTGCACCGCCCGCTCCAGCTCCGCCGCCGCCGTTCCTTTTCCGCCGCCGCTGCCGCCGCCTGGCCTGGTCTGGCCTAGCCTGGCCTGGCCTGGCCGCCCTAAGGCAAGGAGGGTGGTTAGATGGCATGCGGTGTTGCGCGTAGTACAACATCAACCAGCCGTTGCCGCCGCCGCCGCCGCCCACAACGCTCTGTTCAACTTGAAGCCATTGAGCGTTTGAATAACTTGGGCAGCCCAAGTTATTCAAACGCGTTGTCGAAACGTGACTCGCAACGGCATTATCGTATTAGTATAATGGTATGAAAGTACCATTGTCGCAATGGCATTATCGTACCATTAGTATGGTAGGATAGTGCCATTGCGACAATGGCACTGTTCGTACCATTAACATAGTACGGCGGCTGCATTGTATGAGCGTCTCGAATTGCCGTCCGGTACCGCCGTCCCGACTTGCCGACCTTTAGGGATCGGCGGTCACTTGCTTATCATACTTGACACACAATAAGTAGGTCGCCGCCGCGTTAAGTGCACTACCGGCGATCGGCCGTCACTTAATAAACGCGGTAAGGTCACCTGATCGGGAATAACGGTGACTGGCTTGCTAAAGTAGGCAGGCCGTCGCGCATACTTTTCGATGGTCAGGGTACGACCGTAGGTCGGCCGTCATTGTATGTGACCAAAACGTGACTTATCTACTATACAGATAGGTCGCCATCGCGCAAATGGGACGACCGACAATCGGCCGTTACCTTAAAGTGGTGTTGCCGTCACAGGCAGGCCGCCGTCGATTGTACTTATTGGTCGACCGCTTGCCGTCGATATATGTTGCTTGATAGTAACGGCCGTCCAATAAAGTCCCTTTATGGACCAATCCGTTACGTCAGGTAGGGTCAGGCAGGGTCAGGCACCCGTCAATTCCTTGGTCCCTTGTCAGTCACTGTGTAAAATTTGCGACGAACGGCCGACCAAATATACTGGACGTAAGTGGGTCTGAAGATACTCATTTAGACTCTCGTTATTCCGTCTACCGGCGATCTCGATACAAGCGACTTGGTACAACGGCCGTCCCCGGCCGTCCACACAAAAAGACTGACCTAGACGGACAGGTTCCTGACAGGTGCTTATCAGTCAAGCAAAAGAGACTTTGTCTAACTAACCGGTACTTGTAAGATACCTATCAGTCAAGCAAAGGTGACTTAGCCTAATCAACAGGTATCTGACCAGTACTTATTAGTTAGGTACCGGCAACTTTGTAGTAGAACTGTCCCTACTTGCCAAATACCTACTAACAGTCCCGTCAGTGATGATTAGATGCATTGAATACCGCGCTGTGTGACATCTACTGTGCAAGACGGCAATCATATATCACAACTCGATTACATCACACAGTCATATACATGTGACCTACATAGTACGAGCCCCACTATTACCATACTACGGTATACTACTACACTACTACGGAAGTAGTGCTACCAACTACACTACACTTTGCCGCCGCCCCTGAGTCTTGTGCTGCCGCTTGCCTGCTGCCTCCGCCCTCCTGGCCTGACCGTCCTGAGGAAAGAGGGGCGATCAGCTAGGGCGGCGCAACACAACATATACACACCACCACCACAACAACAACATCACCAATAACAGCGCACCCGCTGTTGGCCACCACCGCCGCTGCCGCCGTCTGGCCTTGCCTGGCCTGGTGGCTGCTCTGCATCACGAAGGGTCGAAAAGTGGTCAGGCTGCGCTGCTGTGCACTACTTGACAAGATATACACAAGCACACAAGCACATACCTGCCGCCGCCACCGCCGCCGCCGCCACAGCACAACGCTCAACTTTGCAAGTTGACTTGCACAGTTGAGCGTTATGTTGCGGCTTAGCGGTTGAATTTCCGAGTGGGCCGTTGAGTTTGAAAAGTCAACGGCTTCCCTTATCAGTTGACAATGGCACAATCGTACCATTAAAATGGTACATGAGTACCAATACAATGATACCATTGTAATGGTACTACTGTACCATAACAATGGTACAAACATACCATCATATCATATTTTCGTAGCTGTCCTAACTCACCACCACCGCTCGTCCCTAAGTTGGGACTGATAAGTCACTCCCTTGCCATGTATGATACATCGCCGTCGTAAGTGCTGTACGACCGGCGGCATTAACCCTGTGAATGTTCAGCATCATTTGTCGCCATTGGGGGACTGAGAGGTGACTTTATTGCCAAAACAAGTAGGTCGCCGCCGCGGGTGCGGTACGATCGGCGGTCGGCCGTCAATATAAACTACAAGTAGGTCATGACAGGCAGGCAGCACTCCATTTTTTTTACAATGTACGATAAACCATCTTCCGTTAATTATGCTCCACAATATACACTGGCAGTCCACTCAGTCCCTTTATGGCCCAAGTCATCAGGGTCAGGTAGGGTCAAGTAGGGTAAGGCAGCCGTCAGTCCCTTAATCCCCGATCATTCACCGTGCAAAATTTGCGATGTCTCTCTCTCTCTCTCTCTCTCTCTCTCTCTCTCTCTCTCTCTCTCTCTCTCTCACTCTCTCTCTCTCTCTCTCTCTCTCTCTCTCTCTCTCTCTCTCTCTCTCTCTCTCTCTCTCTCTCTCTCTCTCTCTCTCTCTCTCTCTCTCTCTCTCTCTCTCTCTCTCTCTCTCTCTCTCTCTCTCTCTCTCTCTCTCTCTCTCTCTCTCTCTCTCTCTCTCTCTCTCTCTCTCTCTCTCTCTCTCTCTCTCTCTCTCTCTCTCTCNCCCACCCCTGTTTTTACCTCCTCTCCCTGCTTGTCCTCTTTGTGGTTGCGGTAGTGTTAGTGAAAATGGAAATTGACTATAGGCTTGGATTGCGCTAGGTATGCTACTTGCCCGTGTCTAGCTCTTTGCCTGTCCGTCCGTTGTGCCCTACGCCTTGCATTCACTTGAATAAGCGCATACATCTAGCTTGATTGTCATTGCTGGTTGTGATTAATTGTATCCGCCTCTATCGTTGTGAGTGCTGATGTGCTTGTGAAATTACGTGTGCTTGCATGCAAACTTGCATCAACAATACTTGGTCTTCTTGCAAGAGCTTACAACATTGGAGATTGAAGCAGCGCCGAATATGAAAAAAAAGGATGAGCACCTCAAAATATTGCACTCCCGTCATCTACCTCCCGAGTAAAGGAGTTTGGTAATTAATAACCACAGCTGTAACATGAGAACATTGAAGGCTTTTGAACATGACACTCCGCATGCAAATGGCTCAGTGATGGGATCAATACACAATGCTTATCATAAGACTCCACATGTATAGCAAGTGATGCTCTTTATATTGCCATACTCTTTGGAATGTGCGTTATCAATCCTCAAATAAAAGCAGCAAACTACCCCAATAGTTTGCATCGATCTCACCTTTGGTCATCAATTGTGCATTCGGTTTATTTGCATTTGATGGTGTGATCAAGCTATTAACTTCAAGAATGTGTGCATGCGTATAGTGCACATAATGCAAACAAAAGCATAATTTGTCAATAACCACCTAATCACTATGACTCACCATTAACCATTTTATTGTAATGATTAGCTGTAACTTGATTGTAACTAGCCAGCGAGAATATTACACACGTCGCTATAAAGTTGCTATAACACCCGAGCTACATGATATTATTGTAGATCATGCCATAAGCAGTTGGCAAGGCTCAATAAACATGCAATTCCATTTGGAATATGTAATGATACATCTTGTGTATAAACCTTCACAAAATAATTATTCAGCTTCAAGAGCATACGTTTCACCAATCTCAATAATAGCTGACTGCTATTCTATCAGATACACACCAATCATGGCGATTACCTATCAACATATTTGCGCAAGAAGGAATATTAGACATACTAGACCTCATGATTGTAGTTGGTCAATTTTCAACCAAGAATGACAATTCGTTGGTTTATGCGTGCATTACATGTACATAGCTTACATTACAGGGGTAGGCCTACTCACCATTAGAGTCGTGACTCACGAGGCCAGCTTGCTACGCAGGACTCCTGAGGCAGTGGGCCACGTTGGACCTCGAGTGGCCCATTCGTCATGCGTGACGGCCACAATCAAGCTGTGTGCGTGACCTGCGCGTGACGGTACGGCGTGGGCGGCGGCGGCGGCGTCGTTGTTGTCGTTGTCACGCTGCCCGGTGGCGTTGGTTTCAAGTCAGTTGGAGTCATGCGAATGGAGCGGTAATTAGCCTAGAGGAACATCTGTTTCTGTTGCTGGAATCTTGCCTGTGTCCGCCGTGGCCTCAGGGAGGGTGCTGGTTTGCAAGCTACTAGGCGCAGGCCAGGCCAGGCTGCTGGGGTTGAAGTGCGCATGCTTGGAAGCTTAACGTTCGGCCTGGTAGCTGCTTTAGTGTACATGTGCGACAGAGCTACGGAGGAGTCCAAGTGGCAGCCTAGGCAGCTGTAGCTGCTGCGTGCTGCTGAACCGCAGCTGTAAGAAACTAGATGGAGGAAGAAGATAAAACCCCAGTTGGATTGAGAATAAACCTTCTGGACAGCGATGGCATCATCATCGGCGACATCAGGTAGGGCTCTCTTTGACATGACACTCGCATTGTGTGAAGATGAATGCCACTTCAAGCATTGGGCATCTACAATGCCCAGCATGCAGTGAAGATATATAATGCATATCTTACTGACAGACCTGCCTATGTCAATGATGTGTCCGCAACCATGCATGCATGGCATGTGTATCACACGCAAAACCCGGGAGGCATTGCGTGCTTTTTCTTGCATGGGCATGCCACTCACGTTGAAATGTTGCTGGTAGCGTATAACCCGCACACACACGCACGTACCGGTGCTGCAGTGAGTAAGTACAAGTACTTTATATCCTTGCAGTGGGGATTTGGAGGAGTCCTTCACGCTGGACACGTTTGCCTCATTGGCAAAGGCGCATGCTTATGCTGGCAAGGTCAGCACTGTGCCTTAGCATCGCAAGGGAAGCTCCATTTGCTGCAATCTGACTGGCTTCAACAACAACTTCAGTAACAAGTACACATTGCTGTGTTTTGCAGAGTTTCGTCATCGCTGAAGTTGTCACACGCGACAAAGAGCGCCCAAACCTCATCCATCGGTCATACTACAGCGCCCACCATCTAAACAAAATCCTCTTTAAGTAAGCAATTTGTCAAAGGCGCTTGCACACACACAAACATGTGCACACAAGCATGCACATCGGCATTGTGCTATCAAGCAGGCTGATTGCTTTGGCAACCTTTACAGGAGGGGCCGCTATGGCGAACAGCAGCACCGATATCACCGCAACTTTCCAATCACAGTCATAAACCCTCTGACAAACTCCGAAATCCTCGGAGAGGTAAGGACACCCTTGAAACTCAGTACCTTGGGACCAATATATTGTGTAGAAACACATTCAAACTTGATAACAGTTACCGTAGCAGACAAACAATACGACCACTAACCAACATGTGTGCATGAACGCGCATGATCCAACATACTTGTCTTTGCAGGTTGCATACTACTCAGTGGCA
Organism: Chlorokybus atmophyticus; assembly: GCA_009103225.1. NCBI lineage: Eukaryota > Viridiplantae > Streptophyta > Chlorokybophyceae > Chlorokybales > Chlorokybaceae > Chlorokybus > Chlorokybus atmophyticus. The sequence goes on from RHPI01003124.1 coordinate 327,610, forward strand.
TTCCCTCCACTATCCGAGCTCGACGCGATATCTGAGTTGCCTTCCTCTCCCGCCAGCTCCTCGCCGGCATTCATGCTGAGGTCTCCCACAACAGCCTCCTCATCCGTCCCGCCTGCAGTGTCATGTGCAACCACGCCATTGTCGTTGTCCACGCCGTCTCTCCCGCGCGCGGCCTCGGCCATACCCGTTCACATGCCTTTCTCCTTCGCACCCGCCTCATCAGCTGATAATAGTGCTGCGGCCACGCCCGTGTCAAGTCGAGCTTTTCATCACAATCGCAACGACTCGCAGCGGTTGTCTGAGAGCAGCACACCCATGTGGCATCAGCATCATCATCATGTTGGTGGAGATGGTGATGGTGTTGGGAATGAACCCAAAGCCAACAATAGTAGTGTTGGTGTGGTGTCGGTCCTGATTGAAGACCCTGTGGCTGAGGGAGGGTGCCAAGCTGATGATGCGCAGAGCGCGCAGCACCAGGATGACTACGACCAGTTCAGCCGTTGGCCTCGTAACTTACTCACCGCCAAGTTCATTGGCACGGACTACAACTTTGTGCACTCCAGGTGGGCTGGTGTTTGACGTGCGCAATGTTGGTGTATCTACATGTTCTCTGTAGATAGCTTGAAAGGCAGGTTTCACATTGTTTCTCATGTTGTGCCCGATCAAACCAAAGGTTTTTTCCACAGGGTTCTTCGTAAGATATTTGATGATAACGCGTTGACGCCAAGTCTCCGGACCTTCATTGAACCGGACGCATTGCGGCTAAGTTCAGGCGACCGCTCTGATGGCAAGTGCTTGCTTGATATCAAGCGCTCACATTTGCGATTGTCGGTTTTCGGCACAATATCAATCCCTTTGCACTGCAGGTGCGGATTCGTTGCTCAGAGCTCTGGCCCGATTGGCCCCGCAGGTGCGGATTAATTGATCTCATGCGGCTTCATGCCACACTATCCGCTAGCATTGTGTAGCATTGTCTCATTCAAGTGGTTGTGTTTGTTGATTAGATGGTGGAACAGGGTGCAGTGACTCCCTCAAGAAGATCTGTCATTCGTGTTCCGTATGGCCGCGCTGTCATACTCGGCAGGTATTAGGCTCTCACCAACCATTCACCTTTGGTTGAAACAATGTGATTGTTCACCAACTCAACCGCTTTTCTCGTCTTCACCACGCAGCATTGCGAGCCTTTACGTGTTGACCTGCATTATCATCCTTACGGTCGCCATCCTTAACCTCTGCACCACAGAAAGCGCCCGCCACGTAAGTATACAAGCTTTTGGCGCGCATGTGAGTGTGTGCGTGTGTCCGTGTATGCCTGTATCTGATAGCTTGCACGGTATGACAGACGGATTGGTACTGGAGTTTCCTTCCACTGTTTTCATTCACCACCGACAGGGTTACGGCGTTGGTGTACCAGGTGTCCGAGCCTCGCGCGGCATTGCCAATCAAGTTCCTCTTGTGGGCAGTGTACATAATCCTCCCCACAGCCATCCTGAACCTCACCACCTTGCGAGATATCCTGAACATTGTGTTTTCCGTCACCTTTCTTTGCTACTCATTCATGTGGTACCTGACGCTAGGCAGGCACAAATCACTAATATAGTAGTCAGCTTGTGGTTATGCGAGCAACATTATGATTCTTTACTGCTTCTACGTATGGCTGATTGCGTCTCAAAAGCGCTATGGTTTGCGCTGCCATTGGACCATATATACAGCTGATTGCAAGGTCCAACCTGGTGCTTAGGTGTGCGAAACATCCTGGCTATCCTCGCATGTAAAATCACAAGTTGGCATGCACAAAGCAAAGGGAGTATGCGTGCATGCATTGTCACAGAGTCTCAGCCAAGGATGTGGGCTAGCTTAAACCTGTAGCAAACAGCAGGCAGCACATTACAATGACTAGAAGAGTTGGTTGTCGTATCCAGTACCAATTCTAGACCCACTTGATGCAAAGCCACATTGTGCGTTTGCCATAGGAACAGCCGCTCAGTGCAGCCGCCAGCCTTCAAGTCAAGTAAGTCAGGGTTTGGGAGTTCTTGCAGGGTGTGCAGTACTTTCTCAGCAATTAAGTTGCGGGGCAATGGTACACAGCTACATTCGACATCACAATCACACATGTGCCGTGACATCCACTCTCACGTTTACCTCTCTCCAATGTACACAACTACCAAACAGCTACTGGTCCTGTCACCAATTCTACTCCTATGCTATGAATATACACATATGTCTATAGATTGGCCGCTTGCTACCAACATACCAACAACCAACACTAGCCCTCAACCCTCAAAGCCCAACAGCCCCAAGTGCTCTGCAACACAGGCAACGATGATGTGCTTACAACCAAACTAAAACACAGCGCTGGTTGACATGACTCGGCGCAGCTGACCGTTCATGTTGAGTTTGGAAGGCGGCACGACAATGCAGCCGGCATCATCCTGGTCCTCGTCGGGGCTGGGCTCACACTTGAGCATGGTCATGCAGCCGCTGCTGGCGCTCTCCTTGATGCGCTTGCGCATGACGCCGAGCCTGTCCATGCAGTCCACCCCAGACTCCAGCTGGCTGCGCTGCCAATCGCCAACGGCCGCCCAGCCGTACCGATACGCTCCCCTCACAATCTCTTCCATCCGATGGTAGTCCAGCAAACTGCACATGACCACAACACCCACATTACTTGTACGAAGGCAGCACGACGACAACAAACACACAGCGCATCACACTGCAACAAGTCAAGAACAAAAGCCATGGGAAAGCAGTGTACAACAGATTAGTGCCAATGTCATCGAATGAGAGTGCATGCAAGTAAGCTGCTTGCCAGTTAGAAACAGGTATGCACCTGTAGTCGTTGATGCCTGTTGGGCGAAGGTACAAGTCGATCTTGTTCTGGCTTCTGACAGATCGCAGCTGCCGCATGTGAGAGACGTACATCAGCGCAGACGTGAGCTCGCTGTACTTGGGCAGACAGATGCGCTTTTGGCGGAAGGGAATGAGCCTGTCCAGCAGCAGCCACCACCCGCTCACTCCGCCGTCCTCTGATAGCACCGCCTGAGACATGATAGGTGTCTTATATGAGGTCATATCCTCGCTGCTACATGCTCACGAATGCACGCATGCACCCAACTGTGTGTGTGCGCGCGCGCGCGCACACACACGTCGACAAAGAAATGCTGACGTCTCACATATTGCCGGAGAGACAAGTAGTAAGTATTATGCACACACACAAACAATGCAAACCTTTTCAAATGCGCTGTTGTCTTTGTCTTCAACATCCACGACAATGACGGTCCGCACGCCCATGCGGCGCATGATGTCCACAGGGACATTGTCCACATACCCTCCGTCCACGAGCAGATCGCCCTTGTCATATATGGGTGGCAACAAGCCAATGACTGTCATGCTGGCTCTCACGTACTTCCAGAGATCACCCCTCTCATGCACCGCTATATCCCCCTTTGTGACATTCGTGCTCACGCAAAAATATCTAAGCCAGAGGTCCTCAATCTGGGTGTCGCCAAGAGCCTGAAGGTGATACATTATCAGACAAGCCTGTCTATACTCAACAGCTCTACCCTAGCCTGGCCGGGGACACTGTGCAGATGCTATGCACAACAACAACGGGGATGGTGTACACGGTGTACAGTATGTATGTGGTGACGAACGCTTACATGTTTGATAGTCTTTGTGAACCCAGTGCCGTGGAATATGGCAAGCACAGGCAAGGTCAAGTCTCTCAACAGGTGCCACACGGAGCCGAGCTTGGCAGCAAACTCACGCACTTTTGGGACCTGCGTCATACCGTGTTACCCTGGAATGTCTACCAGAACAGCACATTAGTCAGTATAAACCACAGCGCACCATGGCCTGTGAGGTGAGGAACTTTGCATACAGCGCTCCCATGAAAGCGCCCTGGCTGGTGCCGCCAACACAATCGATGGGGATGCCGGCATCCTCCAATGCACGGATCACGCCGAGATGAGCCAACCCTCTGCTGCCGCCACCAGACAACACAAGTCCAACGGACCTCCCGGCTAGGTAGCGCGCCAGCCGTATCATGTCCGCGTCCACGCCAACACGCACGTGGTGATGGCGGTGGCAACGCCGAGGCTCTAGCCAGGCCTTGCTGCCGGTGGGCATCATGTGGACATACTGGTTCTTGCGCCCGACGGGTACGGGCTGGTGCAGCAGGACGAGCTCGGCCCGGAGAAATGAGTGTGGAAGTTTGCGGTGCATGGATCGCAAGCGCTCTGCTCGGTCCCACAACATTTTTTGCTCATGCGGTTGTACAGTTGGATTTTGCTGAGCCATCCCCGCCACAAGCACAATGTCTGCTTGCGTGATACACAGATGCGTCCATTCAACAGCGTGTGGGTCCCCCTATCCAATTAGATATACGAGAGACGTGGGCAGTCCACAGCAGTAATCCAATGCAGAGCTCACACACATATAAATAATACCAACTCTGCGCTCTTACAAAGTTGGAGTGTGCAACATACCTGGAGAACAATGAACCTGTAGGACTCCTCTTGGGCTGCCATCCAAGCCGTGAGCTTGCTTCGATAGAAGGGTATGTGCAGTTTGGCTGCCGTAGCATCGCGAAACTGCATAGCCACATCATGGCTGGAGAGCTGCAGTGTGGGTCCCAGCAGCTGCAAGGCAACGCACAGCTGGTCCGACAGCGGCTGCAGCTCGCAGCTCGCATCTGCAGGAAACAGCGCAATGGTGACGAGTTCAGATGGCTGCCCACGCTTTGAGCCGCTCCCTTCCGCTCGCCCTGCTCGCCTCAAGCGACGTATCAACGAGTCTACTATGCGCGCAACCACTGCTGGGCTCTCCCTGCAAACCTTCTCGAACGCAGGCCTGCACACAAACAACAGATCAGCTGCTTGCCGTTTTCCCTGCTTCAAATAGCAACGTTGGCCAAGGGACTCACCGTGACATGCGCACGAGCTCTGCATCTCGAATACAGAGTGCTGTGTGGTCGTGTGTACCACCGCTGATCAGGCTTGCCTCGCCCATGGTACCTCCGCGAACAACGTCATCTTGCCGCCACTGTTCTGGTACAGGCAAGCGAGTTTTGTCGCCGTCGTGCATCCTGTCTGGCAGCCTCTCCTCTTGCATATCGCGCATCAGGTGCACTCTCCCACTGTTGAGTGAATAACATGGAATGTCAGCACGGACAAAGACAAGCTGGTGATTGTTAACAATCAATTCCCCTGTCAGCCTGCTTTCGCCTTGTAACAAGCAGTTCTGATGGCGTAACATTTAAACAAACAGGCCTTGAAGTCTGATTCAACATATCACCTTATGAGTATGAACAGCGATGTTGCTGGCTGACCCTTTTCATAGACTGTTTCGCCCGAGTGATGCCATACTCGATTGAGCCCGAGCGTAATGAATCGCCGGATAAGCGCTGCTAGCGAGCGTGCTGCCAGAAGCATGATTTGAAGAAACAGCTGCGGGGCTCGTTCTTGCAACCGCTCGAGGTCCTCATGGCTGAAGATGGCCAGCTGGCAAGCCTCAGCTGCGCGTACAGTTTCTCTGCGCTTTGTGCTGGTTAGAAAGCTCGCCGCTCCAATGATGGCGATTGTGGACACCTCGCTCACATGCTTCCAGTTGTTGACCACAGGCCAGCTGTCGCGGCTGTCGGAAGGCCGCAGGAAGTTGCTGCTCGTGTGCGTGGAGCCGTTTGTCATTGGAGCACGTGGTGTAGGCGGGGGTGCGTCCACAACCAGCCGGCCGGAAAGCAGTACATGAAAGCAATCTGCCGAGTCGCCCTCAACTTGGAGCAGCGTGCCGGCGCGTATTGTCACCTTGCGCACGAGCTCACTCGACCATATTGTTTGGCAACAGCTTTCTACAACTTCGCTACGAAGCACGTCAATTGATGCGGGTGATGGTGGCAATTGGGTTTCAACAGTCTTGACTAACTCCAGTACAGTGTTCTGCGCCTCTTCAGGTATTGCTCTCGACATCTCATTCGCTGGGTCGGTAAATGGAACAAAGTCCACAGCTGAGTCACCCTGTAACATAAGGTACTGCATGACAACGAAGTGTGCCACACGCCACAGACGCGCGATGGCCTGTCGAAGATACAAGTCCAAAGTGTGCGGTTTCTCGGCGATGAACCTCAAGAATAACGCCCTTGGCACACACAGGAGAGTAGTGCTCTCCTCCATAGACATGCAAGTTACACTTCTTTGTGCTCCGTCAATGACATCCAGATCGCCTGCAACCCACTGTGTCAGAGCATGCTTCGCAATGCATCCAAATTATTTGCGCAACTGTTGCCCATACCTACACTCTCTCCTGGTTTCAACACGTTGACAAGTAGGAAGTTATCATCCTCAGCTGCGGCTGTGTCATCGTGCAAATAGACTCCTAAACAGCCTTCTGTACAGACATATATACCGTCTTCACTTGGATCCCCTTTCCTGAACAGCACCTGAGAGTGCCAACGATGGGTAGGTTGCACATACGGTTGTCAACCTCTCATCAGCATGGTAGGTGGCAATTACCTCGTGCGGTGCAAGTTCTCGCCATGAACTTGCTTCAAACAGCTCCTTCGACTCCTCAAGCTCAAGGCAAGCAAAGAACTTGGTGCTCATAAAGAAGTCGGGCACGCGAGACTGCTTGCTGCCGGCCTGATCACTGCTTTCTCCGCTTGCTTGCTGCAGGTCAGCAAATGTTATCAGCTGCCTCCCGTACCTGCATGAGTCACTGCAAAAATTTACAAATCTGCTGTCTACAGCCTACGCGCACCTCACTTGGCAAGCTCGTCTCATCACTCTGTTTGTCGACATCAGCGCTCTCTTTACTGGCACGCGACTCTGATGGACTGCGCAATGCGTGTGTATGCAGTATTAGCGCAACTTGATTTGCTAACGCAAGGGGCTAGCACTATGGTTGAAGGTACACAATGCCTGCGCAAGCCAACATTGCAAAGTGTGGCACTTACAGAACATCAGTGTTGAAGAAGGGAAGCGTTTCAAATGATTCTCTTCTGGCAGCTGCCAGGGCAGCTTCAATGGCAGGCTGAGGAGAGCCGCCAAGTGCTTGCGCCCAACCCTTCAGTAGGCGCTTTGCACCTCCCTGCATTGTGACATGTAAGCTGATTCACACACAACCATAAAGGCAAATAGAGCAAGTCGTGAGTGTTGAGTTTGCAGACAATGTTGGCAACAGCTTTGCTCGCTCACCTGTGTGTAAGCGTCATACCATACAAGCGCAGCCGCTGCGGCAGCTATGCCAGCCACCACAGCGGTGCTGCGCCGCATGGTTGGGCGGCGTGCCCACAACGTCATAGGTGTATGCTACAGTCAAGCGCACATGCGCGGCATAGATGCATGTTGGATATCCTGCGGATGTATAACAGTGTTATGATGCTGTGCGTCTCGTGGGTGAAACCAATGCATAGCGTGCGAGAAGATTCATAGGCTGCCCAACAAAAGCAACACACAACTGACATCGCAACTCAGGCTGTTTTGACAGAATGATAATGCTCAACTGCCACACAGTAACATTGTCGTCATCGAGGTAGGAAGTACTTTGTTCTGAGGCCCGATTTTTGTATGCTTTGCTACTACTTTCAGGAAACAACACAATCTAGTGGTTCCACACGTGATTTCACGTGTGGAACCACTAGACTGTACAGACAGACGCACCAACACACCTAAGTATGCAAGCCTGTTCAGAAATGTGCCACTGGTTACGCCGCAAGAGAGCAATTGGACATAGCGTGGCTGGCCCCGGAGGCCACAGTGAACCACGCCCAACAAGAGAAGCAAGCTGGCCAACATCATGGCGCTAACACTTAAGTGTTACTAGTGTCTCATGACAACAAAAGTAACGTTCCGTTCCCAGGAAGTCGCAAAGCAAGCTTCATCACGCAGCAGAATGCACGGCAATGCACCATTGTCGCCATGAGATCAACCTTACCTCTTCACGGCAACGTCACGTCAGCCTGCGTGCAGCAACGGATGCACATTTGACCACACAAGCTCAACAATTACGTTCGCTGGCTTAACGCTCCCCACGCGGACACCAACACCGCCGCCGTCGCCGCCGCTTCCGCTGGCAGCAGCTTTGTTGGCAAATTCAACTACGCTTTTTGCGCCCAGGAAAAGCCACCACGCAAAGCTTTTTTGCCCCGGCACGCTTTTGAGCTCGAATTGGTAAGCTGACTGCTGCTCACGTCAGCAGCCAGCACATGTGGCCCGCTGAAGTGAAATTCCTGGACATCCTTCGAATCCCCGGAAACTGTTCTTCCGGTCTATCGCAGCCTCGAAAGTGTTGTCAAGATGCGCGTAGCAGCAAAATAAACCCTAAGCATTTGTTAGGCGGTGGTGTTGGTGGCGGTGGTCGTCGTCCTTGTTGTTGTTGCTGTTGCTGTTGTTATTTGGAGGAAGTCCATTGTTCTTGACGAAGGGGTTTGTAAAAAGTTAGCAGCTATGCCGCTCTCCGTGCAGGCGCGTAACTTTGTCACGGCGAGCGTGCTCGGTAAGTCATTCTCCAGCAGCTTGTGCATGGCTGTCACTTAGCGTAGTTAGCAATGGCACTGGACTTTCTGAGGCTCTTGTTGCCTGGTGCTGATCTAGTAGTGAGACGACACGAAGATACCCTCTTCGGCTACAACATGTGGTCGTATGTTTTGTGGTGCATGACATCATGCACAGCTGCGAAGCTCAATCGCAGCTTTCGTTGCGTTTCTGCTGCTTGTAAGCGTTGTTGGGTCCAATTCTGCAGTATGATTGCACCGTTATGCCTACCCGATAAGTGTGCACTTGTTTGTTTTGCTTCATCGCACCGCTTGCGGCAGGTGCGTTTGTGGCGGGTGTGTACTTGTACACTATGAAGGCCGTGTCGCACGATGAGCTTGCGGAAGCCGATCGGGCGCGGCAAGCTCAGAGGGCTGCCAAGTAGAGAAGGCTTGAGCTGGTTTGCGCGCAATGGGAGCGCCCATTGCCAGGCAGGCCAAAGCGGACAAACACTTGAGCCGCAATGTAAGGCGGCCGGCAAGTGTTGCAAGCCTGCATCCTTTTGCGTGCAAGGTTTAGAATTGACTTGACAGTGACTGGGGCGATAATGCAGGAGCTTCTTGCGTGGTTGAACGAGTTGCTGCAAACCGACTACACAAAACTCACAGACCTGGCAGATGGTGAGCACATGCGTAAATGCTTCTCATTGGCGCTGGCGAGCTCAAATTCTTCCATGCAGTATGATTCTTTTCGTCCTTACTCGTTTCAACTGGCAGGCGTTGCAGTTTGTCAGGTGCTAGATGCAGTGTACCCGGAACAGGTACGACAAGCAGTGCTCAGCTTGTTACTTTGCATCTAGAACACTTGTAAATAGGTCGTGGTCGTTGCATACGTGGGTTTATACAGTTAGCACTAGTGGTCAGTTACTTGGCGTGCAAGTTTCACACGCCAGTAAACTCAGTGTGAAAGCACAAGCATGCGCAGTGTTGCACATCCATAGAGAGTCGCATCTGCTGCCTGGCGTTGTTGGAACACAGCTGTGGGCTGCCCCATGCTCACCTGCCCTGTTAGGCTGTGCGTCTAGACCGCGTCAACTTCTCCGCCAAAACTTCAGATGCCAAGTTGAATAACTGGAGGCTGGTCGCCTCTGCGCTTGATCGACAGGGCTTGTCCAAGCAACTGAACCTTGCAGCGCTCTCTCAAGGAAAATTAAATGTGAGTTATTCTTGAGCATTCCACAGGCATTCTAAGTTTTTAAACAATTTTTATGGGTGTTTAATGGCTAATCTCATGTACTGTGGCATCTTGCAGGACTTGCAGGACATCTTGCAGTGGTGCTATGCGCTATGTCAGCAAAAGCAGCCTTTGCGCAGCTACAATGCGTTTGAGAAGCGCATGCAAGCGCAGACGCTGCAGCTTAGCCGCCTGCCAGCTCCAAAACTGCGGATCAACGTGAATCTTGTGCCCAACAGCTTGGACGCCGTTGCAAGAGTGGAGCAGCTGCAACGGCAGACACCTGCAAAGGCTCCAACTCCTGTGAGCCAATCCCCTAGGTACAACCAGTTGCATGTGCATGATTTTGTCTGCTCGGGGGCGCACGGGTGCACACCGGCATGCGTGCGTGTATGCAGCCTGGCATGTCTACTTATTGCGTGTCCATTGGCTTCAGTGTTTCGCATTGCGCATTGAAGATGACCATGGTGTACTTGTTGCTCAGTATGCTATCGATTCCCACACCGCGATTGACACCAGCTGCATTGTCTTCCTCCGATGCGGTGCCGCGGGTAGAGCACAAGTTGGAAACTTTGGAGATGCAGTTGCAGTGCGCTCGTGAGCTCGATGGGTTGGCCGACAGTTTGGCTGCTGAACTGCATCATCGCTTGCATGCATGCTTGCAGCTTGAAAACGACATTGCCACATCAGATCGAGAGCGACGATTCTATTTCAACAAATTGCGGCGGATCGAGCGCGTGTGTGATCGAGCTGCGGCCGTCGTCCCCACCATGCCTGGCGTCCTCGATGTGATGGACATTATTGGTGATACGGGTCGCCTCGGTGTTGATTTGAGCTGCCTGCAGCAGCGTGCAGTGCCAAATGGAGGCACCTGAAGATGTCGACAGCTGGCATAGCGAGTACCATTTGGTGTGTTGTGCAGCTGACGCTATCGCGAACATTGTGTACAAAAGATGCAAGGCGGGTTTCATGCATGCAAGGCACACCACATTCATCACATACATGCAGTCAGTAGATCATCACCAACACATGCAACAGCTGCTAGTACAACAGCATCGCTGCCGACAGGGCAGGGCGCAGGGGCGGGGCAGAGGGGCCCTCAGCCAGGGTTACAATATGCGCAGCTGTGTGGGAATGGTGGGAGTGAGGCTGTGGGTGAAGGAGAACGGGAGAGGGAGAGTGGGAGTCCGTCTGCTGCTCATGCTCCTGGCTGCTGCAAAGAACTGCAAGACTGCACACGCGTGCAGGTATTGAGCAAATGCATGCATGTATGTCTGATGGGGGTTGAAGTCAGTAGTTACAATAGTCAGTAGTTACAATAGTTACGCGTTGCTAGTGTAGGTAGACCCGTCGGTAAGTAATTACTGCACGATGATGAGCTTGGTGAGCAACGCATGTGTCATGCATGTTGCATGTATCATGGTCACTTGCATTTTCTGTACACTCTCATATGCAACGCCACCGAGCTACATGCTAACCTATTGCTAGCCACTAGGTACGACACTAACTTCACCTACCCCATTAGACATGCATGCATGGTAAGTCAAAACCGTTGTTACCTGCATGCATGTGCAGCTAGTCTTTCTTGCGGCAGCCAGTGGCATCAGCAGTACGAGCAGCAGACGGACTCCCCCTCCCCACTCTCCCGGTCCTCCTTCACCCACACCCTCCCTGCTGTCCACCCCCTGCGGTCTTGCATGCTGTAACCCTGCAGGGCCCCTCTGCCCGGCCCTTTCGGCGGTCGTGTGCGCGTGCTGCTCAGTCAGCAGCTGCTGCCAGTGTCCATGTCGCTAGTTAGGTGGTGCTGGTGGGGTTGGATCTGCGTATCCTTCGCACGGGCAAGCTTGTTTACCAATCAGCCTGCTCCCATGCAGTCGTTGCAGTCGTGCTGCATAGGCTGTGCGTTGCTGTTGCAACGCCATGAAAACCAGCTTATACAGCAACGACGATGGCGTGCCGTAGATGTACTTGTTGTCCCGCAACATCTTTTGCCGCAATGTGCTGTTGTTGCTGGGTAACATGTTGGGGTAAACGTTGGGCTGCGGCTGCGTTAGTGCTGGGCTCTGTGCATAGGTGTAGTGTTGTGAATGATATGAGCCACGCAATTACTATTGCCAAGTTGCGGTGCTCCAACATGCGGTACACGCGCACGACTCACAATGATGTACAAGTTGTCACATGTGGAGAAATAGGCCTATCGCAAAAGACATGCAATGCAGGCAACGTGCTCTCTTCATTGCTTGCATTGCATCCGCATTATTTGTGAGCTATCTACATGGAACCACCGTTTCTCGTCAGTCAGTAACAAGAACTACATGCATCTAAATGCACTTAAACCTTTTGGCAAGCACTATATGGCAAGCACTATATGCACTTAAACCTTTTGGCAAATTGAAGTTTACTGGCACCACGGTGTTGCAAGCCGCATATATAGTCTAAAGCCGCTCTACCAACTTAGAGGACTTTGGCCAGGGGAGACTTACTTGCAAAAGACAAATGTTGTATTGACATCTTTTGTCAGGGGCTTGTTATCAACCAAATTTTGGTTTCACCCCCCCGAAAAAGTCTCCGTATTGTAGCTACCTACCCAGTCATAAGACAGAGCTATGAAAACATATCGGGAAATCAAACAGAGTTGACTTGGCGCACAGCACACTCGATGTAAGAACACTCCCCTATACTGACCTTGAACGAACTAGACAATCCAGGTTCCAAAGCTCTACGCTCCGTCCACACTCCATCTTGCGATCACGCGATTGATTGACAGCAAGCACAACACGCATTTGCACTAGACCAACCAGGGTTATCAGAGTAGCAACGGCTTGTGCCTTGCACCGGCTCGAATATGGCTGATCAGAAAACCCTGGAAAGAGCGGCACGCGGGTGGCAAGCTGGCGTTGTGTTCACGCATGCAAGCAATGAGCTGAGACACTGCTGCAGCTGGAAGCCTGATGTCTTCAGATCTGTGCATGGCTGCCCATTTTTCACCCTCCCTGGGTACGAGAGAGTTTGTCATCAGGTGTTGATGCACCATAATGATGGGCAACTGGCTAACAACCCAACCTGATAGCACTGCTGTCTTCTGAAGTCAAGTCTTTGTACAACAACTTGACTGCTGGTGCTAGAAAAAGCCCTGTTTGTGAGATACAAGAGCATCAGCTTGTACTATGGCGGCTTTGAATCATCAATGACAAAATAAGTACGCTGCAAGGACAGCACCTGTATCTGCAAATGCTTGCTGCGCTCACCGTTCACGCCTTGTGACCCTTGTATAAATATGGATCCAACGACGCTTTTCCAATTCATGACCACAACCTGCTTAGAGTGGCTTAGTTTAGACTGATACTGAAAACGTGTTGGTAAAACACAATCAAAATGCAACAAAGAACAGCCGCGCCTAATGCACAAGGCGATGCTGACATCAGGAAAGATGATGCACGCAAGGTCTATGGACAATAAGTGGAAAGCGCAGGAGACAGCATAGGTTTTGAACTCAGCAATGCCTATCTATGGCTGACTCATGTAATATTCAACTTGCATGTGACGATGACTAGCAACAATATGGATGAGCAGGTGTGTGCAACACCAACCTGCAACAACAACCTTGCGCTGCCTGTGTCCCGAATGGCAAAGCGATGACTTTGCTGTTCAGCGGATGCTTCCAGCAACTCCATAGCAAAAGCACCTTCTAGCGTCCAATGCTCGCTGCTGCTCAGTACACCGCACGTTACCTTGTGAGTGCGATGCAATCTCGCATTCAATATGACTCACGCAAACCAAGTACAAGATAACTGCGTAGCATTACTATGTAGTACAATGTGACCTGCTGGGCTTACCTTTCTGGATCGTCTTCAACGCCAGGAATACGAGCTGTAACTGCATGCTTGTACAATTGCACTTCAGGTCCTGTACATAACGTGTCACAAGAGAGTAACCCAACTAAACACCAACATGGCACACATCATTAACCAGCTCAGCACTAGCACGTTCACACGCATTTGCGCACACATGCGCGCGCACAGATATAGTATTTCAAGCCACTGCACTCACCCGTCTTCCTGGCTTCGCCCAAGACAACACCGCATTTACGGCAGCTGTTGCTGCGATCTTGATCGTCGACACGTTCGCGCATCCGAACATCGTCGTTATGCAAAGATATGGCAAATGCAGATACCACAGCGCGGCTTGGAGCAGCTTGCAATGACGCCTGTTGGTGACAAAACACGACAAGTTGGCAAGAGATGGGTATGCGCAATTACGAACATGACACGCTCACCATGACAGTGTCATGATGCAATGTTGATGGCGCATGTTTCCCGCAACATGTCGCACAAAAGGATCCGGTGAGCTCTTCCCAACCCGCGGACGGAGGCGCGATTGCACGGCTGAGATGAGGCGAGGACACAACTTTGTCACCAGAGTTGAACAGTTGGTCTGCGCATTGCGTGCGCTTCAGCACGCAACACAACAAGCCTGCAGGGCATGCACACATACATATGTCTACCACCAACAGCCAGCTAATGTTACCTGATGGGATTGCTTGTGCATGGCGAGCCACATGAGCTGCAACTGAGATGGAAGCCGCCCTTCATTGCGTTCAATTCACGCACATCTGCGGGCAAAAACCCCAGAGCAGCGATGAGAATTCAGTAGGGTTTCGTGTTTAACAACTGTCATTGCCTTGCAACCCTGCTTGCATGCAAGCACATAGCAATTACACTCGCAATATGACAAAGCATTCTACATGCGATACGCGAGTTGTACGCTCATGCAAGCAGGTCTTTCAACACAGCTTCATCTATGAAGCATGCAAACAACTCTTCAAGCTGTATGAATGAACGTGTGATGTACCGTCGTCAACAGTGCGGTGCTGCCAGGAGCAGTCCACGTGCTGCGCCATCCTCAGGTTCACTTCAACATGGTCAAGTCGCACAATGCAAGGCAGTAAGCATGCACCACCATCACAGTCTTGTCTCACAGCAGCATTAGCTACAGGCACACCCACTGCCACACGCTCCTCCGACCCACTCTCTGCAAGGAGGCAGTGCAAGTAAGCAACAACTAGTCAGCTGACAATGCATTGCCGCAAGCACATAAGCATAGCATTGAGCTGAGAACACATCCTCTCGCTTGCCTGCAGTTGAGACCACCTCTACAAAAGAGAGCTGAGGCTGACTTCCTAATAGGGAGGCTGAAGCTGTGACTATTGCCTCGTCGTTGTCCACCTCCGCCTCCGCCTCTGCCTGGCCGTCGTCGTGGGTGCTGCGCAGCAGGAGGCGGACGGTGCGCAGGTGCGGCACCACCTCGGCGTGGACAGCCCACCTCCTGCCCTTCTCCGTCCCGGACGACCCCATCGCCACGGACACCGCCATCGACAAGGACAATGAGGCCAACAACATGCACATGTTGAGGCTGAAAACCCTAACGCAGGTCTGGGCTTGGGGGCGGCGGCGGTGGCGGGAGTGGACGGCTGCCGCCGCCGAGGGCAGGGAGGGACTCAGTGAGGATCTAAACGAGGAGGACGACGAGGAACAGGAGGAGTGCAAGGAGGAGGCGCCATGGCGCCGGCAACTACTGTAAGTATTGCTTACCGCTATTTGGTTTTGCTTACTAGCAAGCGTCGTTGTGTAGTAGCTGAACAGTCAGACTCATGCTTAGGCCTGGGGTTAATGTGGAAATGCCATCCTGGGTGCTAGTGTACGAGTGTATCTGTAGGGATGAGTACATTGGTGACTTGACCATGAGGGGGCCACACAACCAATGCTGCATGTGCTTTGCTCGGCATGCTGTTGCTATCATCATCAAACACTTACTCAACTAGGTAGGTTTCAGTAATTACAGCAACATGACTCTGAGCAGCCCATGCATAGCTGCTCAGAATCAGTCTGTTGCTGCACAACCTGTGCTGTTGGTATTCAGTGAAGATTGCTCCATAATCTGCGTGGTTACATGCTGAACATTTTCTTCGCTCTGATTATCCCTGTCATTGCAGTCACCATGTGTCCGCAATTCACAGTACATGATCCGTGATATAATCTGATTCACGGATCAACACGAGTGACAACATGATAAAACGTCCAGCACACAACCTCTCTTTACCAACGCTACACTGTGAACTCACGCAAGCTGCGGTTGGTAACCTCGTATGCATTGCTCTGCGGTCAATTGCTGGTGAACAACATGCATGCACGCACAGCATGGACTCAGGCGCGTGCGAGACGCAAGACCTGATGCCATGGTCGAGGACGCTGAGTGTCTCTGTGCGTTTTTGCTGTGTGGTCCACAGGCGACCGAAGCGGAGATGAAGGCTGCAAAGCTTGATATGATGTCGCGGGACGCGTGCGCGGGTCTGCTGATTCCGCTTAACAAGTGCCGGCGAGCGACATTTTATGCGCCGTGGAAGTGTGAGGACCTACGCCATTCCTATGAAAAGTGCGAGTTTGACGAGTTCATGAAACGTGTCAAGGAGGTCGAGGCGAATCCCTCACTCAGAGACACCAAACTGGCTTAGGAGTTGATTCATTGATTGTTTCGCACGCACATGCATTGGTGGTTGTCGTGTAACCTGCACAAACACCTAGCTTACTATTGAAGTGGATCACTCTATTAAGACAGCCAATGCGGAGCAGGGCATTGTGGCTAACCACAACCACATCATGGTTTGCAGCAAACTGTTGGCAGAAAGACATTATGTGATTCGGGCATACACTGCCAGTTGCAGCAGTAACCATGTCTGCGAAGACATCCCATAGCATTACATTTGTGCGGGAAGCACTGATGCACACAACCCGTTGGGTCCCTTTGTCAGTTTGACTCCTTGTGCAGCATCGTGTTGGTACAAGTATTACAACAATGCCAGCGAGTGCTAAGGTTTCAGCAACTTTTCAAATATTGCGCTGACATGCTGAGGGTTTGCTCGGCCTCCCGTCTTCTTCATGACTTGTCCTACAAAGAAGCCCAACAGCCGCACCCTCCCCGCACGCACTTGGGCAGCTTGAGCAGGGTTCTGATTCACCAGCTCCTCACACATGGCCTGGCCGGTGACATAAGGTGTTAACGTTAGCCTGTTGTTGACTTGGAGTGCAACGAGTGAAGCGCAGGGGCACACAACAACAATATCTGACCTGAAGAGTGTCTTCATCCGACAGCTGCTCGCCGCCACAGAGCTCCCTAACAAGCTCTTGCATAGCCCGAGCATCTTCGCTCATCATCGCTGCAGTCACGAGCTTCGATTGACGACTGCTAATGACGCCGGAAGCCACCATCGCCAGCAGCTGCATGAAGGTTACGTATTGTCATGTACCAACAAGCACAGTAGAGACACAAACTACACTTCTCATTCTTGTACATACACTCGTGTGCTCAACCCCCCACCCACCCCACCCTCACACCCGACTACTCCAACACACCCCTACGTGTGTGTGAGTATGTGCCCGCGCGCACACACGCACGTGCACATGCACCCACACAAGCACACACCAACCCACCTGAGCAGCACGTTGCGGCGAGGCTGACCCAGGCAAGCGGCTGAGACTCTTGTTGGCAGCGCGGGCGGCTCCGCATGCGTCGCCCATGATCCATTTGGCCACAGTTGAGGGGTTCAAAGGGCTGCTCTGCTGCTGCTCAGATAGGATGGATCTGAGGTATGAGACAGCTCCCGGCTCGGCCACGAGTGTCGTAGAGAGCGAGTCGCTCAAGCCGAACAACGATTGCAGTTGAAGAACGGTTTGGCTTGGCAACTCAGGAGTGGATTTGCGCAACTGTTGGAGATACTCCTTCGACAACACCTGAAGGCAGGGACATACGCATACGTGTGTGCGTGCAGGAGTGCGTATCTACACTTGTATGTATCTTTCTGCATCAGCGCACGAGAGTGTGCAAGTATGTGCACGCGCATGCACGTGTGTGCACATGCATGCGTGCGTGCGTGCGTGCGTCCGTGCGTGGTTGCGCGTGCATTTCTGCATACACAGTGCAAACTTGGATGCGCAAAGTTACACAAATAATTACGAATATGCCATCACGCACACACGTGCGTCAGCAGATACATCCATGCATGGCTGTCAAAGCAATCAACTGCTGTGGTAACATACCAAGTGAGGCAGGTCGGGCTCAGGCATAAATCGATAGTCCAGAGAGCTTTCCTTGGTGCGCATAGATACTGTCCGGCCCGTAATGGGATCGAATGACCTCGTCTCCGACTCCACGGCAACACCTGCCAGAAGTGCATCGCTGTGCCGCTGAGCTTCAAAGTCGATGGCGCGGGCAATATTGCGAATGCTGTTGAGATTCTTCACCTGCATTGTGGATACGCAAAGTCCGAACATGGTGCTATCGTACATGGGCTTGTTACAGTTCCAATATGAGCGCGTGCGCGCGTATGTACACGTGTACACACATGTGCGTGTGCTTGAAAACCATACCTATGATTGTCAATCAATCAGGGTATATGCGCAGGAGCTTGCGCATGCACACGCACACGATTGCGCATGCACATGTCTTATCGCTTACACAGGTACACTCGCAAAAAAGAAAAATGTCAACGTGCAGTACCTCACAGCGTGCGGTATGCCGCCCATCAGCAAGCTTAACGGACACATTTACGTCAACCCGCAGGGAGCCCTCCTGTTCCCAGTCACACAAATTCAATTTACATGCTGGCAAAGCTTCTTCAAAGCTGGATGACATTGACACCAACCTCCATGTTGCCATCGCTTGTGCCAATGTGACGTAGGAGATTTTGCATGTCACGCACGAAAGCGGCTGCATGCGTGCCGGACCGCATATCCGGTGCCGTAACAATCTGATTGTTGCAGTAGTGAAGAGCAAGAACAACAATGTTCATGGACTTTGGGGGTCAACTGTATGCATGTACCTCCATCAGTGCTGTCCCGGCCCGGTTCAAATCAACTAAAGCATACTGCTGGTCGGGCTCGTAGCTACTTTTTCCTGTGTCCTGCTCCAGCTGTCCTAAAGCACAAGCTTGGGGATCATACATCATGAAATTGGCATGCATGCATGCATGCATGCATTGAAGGTGGACTGAGGTGCTATGCTTGCCTGTACTCTCTCAATTCGGACGGGCAAGGCAGGCTGCCCCTTGTCTAAATGGACTTGAAGCGAGCCGCCAATTACAATTGGAGAACGCTGCTGTGTTATCTGGTACCACGAAACCAGTTGTTGACATGTTTGTACATATATCTACGGGCAGATGGCTGTTTGTTGCACTAATCACCACTCAACTACGCGATTGCATTGTGCGCTGGTGTGCCTGTACACGTGTGCCCAAGCTTACACCTCTAAACAGTCAGTAAAGCACAACATTGTGCAATGCATACAACCAATATGCAGCTAAGGAGTGTGCGCTGCGGTGGTCAAGGCTGTTACACCACCATATACATCATGCACACCTGGAAACCGTGCGGCAAGTCAGGGTAAAAGTAGTGCTTGCGGTCAAAATGACACCTTTGTTGCACTGTACCGCCGATTGCGAAACCCGTGCGTACTGCTGCCTCCACGCACTTGCGGTTGAGAACCTGATCACCATCATTGTAGTGAACATCATGCAACTTTGATTTTTGACACAACATTCACACATGCACACAATCCAATCTAGCAACACCTACAGGCAAGGTGCCCGGTATCGCAGCGTCAAACAAGGCAACATTGCTGTTGGGCTGTCGTCCAAAATCAGTTGATGCACCTGCCATAGAAAATGTGCCAAGCTCAGTATATACTCAAACAAGTCAAACATGCTCCAAACAGGTAAGCATGTGCGCATTAGCTTTGTGTAAATGGCATGGCGTGTAGGTGTGCATATGCGTGAGCGAGTGTATGTGTTGGCAAATGCGCGCCTGCGAGCGTGCACATGCATACATATGTGTGCATTCTCGTGTGTGGGCGTGTGTGTGCTTGCATGTGGGGCAAGCGTCTGTGCGCGTACCCGAGAATAGCTTCTGTCCAGCTGCTATTTGGCAATGAAGCTCCAGACCAACAACAGTCTCTGCAGCACTGGATGAAGCAGCGCGATGTAACCACTTTTGCAGGAGCAAGCTTGTTGGTGTTCTCTGGCACAATGCAGCAAGCATGCTTGCTGTTGTGCAAGCTCAGTGAAGACCTTCAACAACTCAGCTAGCTATCATCGCCAGCTGGTCCTGCATATTGAACGATCCATGCTCAGACAACATTGAGCAAAATCCGGCACAAACAACGTGCTGGTGAAAAGTAGGCTACTACAAACGCAGCTCGTACTGTGCATTGCAGTAGAGTAAACAGCATGAGTGCGTGCATGTTCGAGCAACTGCTTCGTTTGCATTGACTGTGAGCTAGTAGAACTTAGGAAACAAAGCGAATTGACAGCTTTCAGCGAGTGCAACAAGAGCATGCATGCTAAGAGCTGTGCGAGTGACGTACTTGCAAAAGTGCAACGCCAACAACGAGCTGGCGACCAACCATGCTCCTACCTGGTTTCATACACCGCGCTTCACCCAGCTGCATGAAGCATTGGTGCTTGAGCCGCTCATCAGCGCCCAACACAGCAAGCAGTAGATTTAACCATGCACAGATTGCGCGCAGAAACTTCAGGCTCGAACCTAATAGTCAGCTGTAAACATGGGGCGGGAGTGGCGGCGGCTGGTGGTGCCGCCGTCGTCTTCGTCGTTGTCGTTGCTGGCGCTGACGGCCTGCGGTGGGTGTGGGCTTGCAATCGGCGGAGTTGGAGCAATGTAAGGTGGCACCAACCATCAGGCAGTTTTGTGCATGACCGTGTGTGCTGAGCGCAGTTTCATAAGCCCGTTCACAAGCATCGTCAGTTTGGCTGGATGGCACATTGCAACATCAAACGCTGCATTGTTGACACAGTAGTTGACTCTATGCTTGACACAAGCATTGGCATACACCTGCAAGTAAAGTTAAGTAATAAAAGCTTGACCTATGCTCACACACACACATTTATCGCGGGACGCAGCATTCTGCAGCAGACACAAGCAGTCAGCCAGGCGACAGCAGCTACGCCCTGCAGAATGGAGGCTGACTCAGTCTCAGGCAATGCCTTAACTGGCACTTTCATAAACACCGCAGTGGAAGACAGGCGTTTTCCCATTAAGTTGAGAGCATAATTGGAAGCATTGTTAGGCTCGAAGTGACAGACAGTAGGTTGTCTAATTTTATGTGCTTGCAATTTGACTCAACAGTCCACACTGTACTTTGTGCAAATGTTGATGTATATATGCTTTCTACGGATGGCAATGCCAGGGGTCTGCAATTCCGGACATGATCAAGCCTGACTTTGCCAGCAGTCAGCAAGTAGCTTTTGCCTTTGCCACGCAGCAGTGAAGCAAGACGGCGTCAAGCTCGGTGCGCATGAGGTGGTTGTTGCGCCCTCGCCTATTGCTGTTGCTGTTGATGCGTCCACCAATGGAATTGACACCGATGAGTTCACCTCTCGCGGCCTTCACAACATCAACGACATAAACGGGATCCCACTGAAGCGGATGCGCCGGTTCTGTTTACAACCTTTCAAAGCCACTCAGACTCCGAGAAGAAAGGCCCTCAGGTGTGGCTGCACGCGCGCTTGTACGTGTGTGTGTGTGTGTGCTTGTGTGTGAGTATGCACTTGTTCTTTGCAAGCAACATCACATACAGCAAGCTGCAAACTGTACACAGCATATAGTCATCCTTGCTGTCTGCAGGCTCTCACCATTGCTGTCTCAATCCCGGGCTCTCACCACCTGCATGGAACACCCGAGCGGCTGGTGGCGTTGCCACTGACCAAGGGTGAGGGCGTCTTGCTGAGCCGTATCGCTGTATGTATGGACAACTTGGACGTCTTTGAGCACCTTGTAG
Organism: Chlorokybus atmophyticus; assembly: GCA_009103225.1. Taxonomy (NCBI): domain Eukaryota; kingdom Viridiplantae; phylum Streptophyta; class Chlorokybophyceae; order Chlorokybales; family Chlorokybaceae; genus Chlorokybus; species Chlorokybus atmophyticus. The sequence goes on from RHPI01003124.1 coordinate 349,155, forward strand.
ACTCTCCGCTCTGGCTGTTTGGCTCCGTATGACCCAACATCCACGCATGGGGTATTCAGGCTCAACGGAGCCGAGATGTGGGTGGAGGACGTGTCAAGAACTCTGATCACCTATGTTCATGTATGCGCGCGCGCGTGTGTCCAATTTGTTGTGAACGTTATGTTTTTGCTTTGCCTACATAAGTTTGCGTGCAACAGGGTAAAGACTCGCTTTGGGTAGCCGAAAAGATTGTTCCGAATTGTTTTCCATGTTGGGTCCAACTCCATTCGAAGTGTCTGCACAGTACGGGCACATTACTGGCACAAGCATGCTGCAGTACTTCTCCATCGCCAGCGCAGACGGAACCACCGTGAAGCCGATGGCAATGCAACTGAAGCAGGTTTGCAACATTGGGTTGCATTGTGGCGTGTTCGGCAACACGCGCTCTCATCAGTTGTCTGCAGGCTTTGACGAGCACAACTTGCCTTGCGACGTGCTGTGGCTGCATATTGAACACATCAATGGCAAGAAGTACATGACATGGGAGTCCCATGGTGGGACTCGCGAGCACTTTGACAGCCCGTGGAGATGCAGCAGGTAACAGCTTTGTCTGCATGCCGTTGGCATTCTGCCAGTAGTTGCTTGATGATTTGCTAATTGCTGCTAGTCGTTGTTGCTTATCACTGCAAGTTAGTGATCATCAATCCCCACGTAAAACGGGACAGCAACTTTACATTGTATTCGAAAGTTACATCCAAAGGCTACTATGGCAAGGATGCCGACGGCGACGTAAGGCAAACCACATGAATTCTCACTCATGCTAGTCATTGCACATCTGCTTCGTGCATTCGCATTTACATGATGAAACACTGACTATCATATGTCGATGCAGGAGTATGACAGTAAGGTGGTGCTGGCCAGGCTTAAGCTCTTATCTGGATGTGCTGAACTCGACCATCCTGGTGGGCAGACAAGTCCCTCAGCTTCTACCAAGGAAGCACCGAGCATCTGTACGTATGGAATGAAAGAACTGTCGGCGGACAGTGGATAGATGCGGCAGCGCCTTGCCATGGACAGACCACCTGCTGCTCCCCCCTGTGCTCGCGAACGACTGCATAGACAATGCCGCTGACAACGAAGACGAGGACAACTGGCACGACTGCACTCCCCAATCCTAGCACAGCGCTATGTGCTTATGCTTGGCGGCGGTGGCGTTGGAGAGGGCGGCTGCCGCCGCTGTCGAGGGCATCGGAAGGGGATCAGGGAGGCCGGCAACAAGATCGACAAGGAGGAACAGGAGGAGTGCAAGCTCGAGGAGGAGGGCGTTTGCATACAGCTGTTTGGAAGCAATTTGGCCTGCGTTTTTTGGTTGTTTCTATTCTGCTTGTCCCAAATCCATGTCCAGGCTAGGCATGCATTGATTATGCCAGTACGAATGCTTTGAGCATGAATACGTCTCGTTGAGCATGGGAACGTTGGTGGTGAGTTGATGATCATGAGAGGGGCTGACAACCAGTGCTGTGCTTTCCTTGGCATGGTGTCCTTATTATCAAGTGCCGCTCACACGATTTGAGGATGGTTCACCGCAGCGTTTGAATAAACATAGGTGGCAGCAGCCAATGCATATTTGCTCAGGCTCATAATAGTATTGCACAACCAAGTTGTCTCGATACCATGCGGGTTGCTTGTGCTTACACATGCTCAAGAGTCATCAGTTTTATTGACCATTGCCGTTGGATGCATTGTGTATACGCACATTGTACACTACATGTCCTCTCATGTGGAGTGCTCGGCTTGTATAGCACTACATGTGTCATGTTCGGACTCATAGGACAATCTATCTGTACAGGACACAGCCTCTCGTTATCAGCGCTACGTTGTTCTTATGCAAGCTGCATTAGTGAACTAGCACACATTGCTCTGCGGTTAGCTTTATTGAAAGACTTGCACGGCATGAAGCAAGGCACACGCACTCACGCCAGCAGTTGTTCAGCGGAATTAGCAGCGCGCGTTCTGCACAACATGTCCAGCTTTGCCGCCTTCACCTCCTCGTCAATCACCTGCGGGAACAGCCAGCGAAGAAGATGGACACTTAGCCTCATCAACTGTAATCTCAGGTCTTGCTCAAGTCTCTCATGTGTGCATGTGCCTGTTCCCATGAATGGTGCATCTGTCTTTCAACGGCAACTAAGTTCAGAGCGGTGCATGCTGCGTTGCTGGCCACAGCTTGTGTGCGTTGACAATGCTGCACTGAGACAAAACGAGCCTGTGTGCTGCACAGCTGGCAAAACGTGACAACTATCATTCGTGTTGAGGCAACATACTGTACAAGTTGTGCAGTTTGCGTACCACGTTGGTATGTGCGATGATATGATTGTGCACCTACTAGCAGCAAACATCATTGTAGATTACGATTCGTAGTGGCTTCACGTTATACCGACAGCATGCCACGCACAGCTTTGGCGTGTGCCCCTCTTGTAATAACGTCACATCACAAATGCACCCATGCTTGAAGGCTTAATGACGCTGTTTCACTAAGTGACTGTGTGACAGATCCACGACCAAGCCTAGTTCAAGCCTAGTTCAAGCCTAGAGTTGGCTGTTGACAATATGGATAGGTTGCTTGCCAAGCATGACAGGGAAGCACTGAAAGCCGCCCACTTTAACGCAACCAACGCCGCCGACGCCAAACGGCGCTGCGTTAGGGGCAGCACCGGATTGTAAGAGAGGACCAGTTGCCTCCTGTTAGAAACGAGGCGAGGAGGGGGTGGAGACGGGGGTCCCCGCTGCCGGCGGGCGGGGCCATGGCGGCCGACGGCGGCTCTGCGCAGAACGACGACGCGGCGAGGTGAGACGGTCTGCTCCCGCCCACCCTTGCTGTTGTTTTTATCGGATTTTCCGTCATGCCCGCTCGCTGCGTCTCTCTCTCTCTCTCTCTCTCTCTCTCTCTCTCTCTCTCTCTCTCTCTCTCTCTCTCTCTCTCTCTCTCTCTCTCTCTCTCTCTCTCTCTCTCTCTCTCTCTCTCTCTCTCTCTCTCTCTCTCTCTCTCTCTCTCTCTCTCTCTCTCTCTCTCTCTCTCTCTCTCTCTCTCTCTCTCTCTCTCTCTCTCTCTCTCTCTCTCTCTCTCTCTCTCTCTCTCTCTCTCTCTCTCTCTCTCTCTCTCTCTCTCTCTCTCTCTCTCTCTCTCTCGCGCGCGCGCTCTCGCTCTCTCGCTCTCTCGCTCGCTCGCTCGCTCGCTCGCTCGCTCGCTCTCGCGAGAGAGGGAGAGAGAGAGAGAGAGGAGTAGGGGGACGGAGGGGGGAGGGGCAGAAAGAGGGGGAGAGGGAGGGGTGCATTCACACTGCGTGCTGCTGCACAACCACCCCATTGCGCCGTGCATCCGAGTACTAATGCTGCTACTGTGCTGGACACAGGTAAATACAATTGCGTGCATGCATGTGTGTGTCACGGGGCAATAGTGAAGGTAGGTAGGTAGCAACCAACCCGGTGGTAACTGTGAGTGTAATGGTGTTAGTATGCGGTTTATGCATGTGGGTGACACGTTTAGCATAGGGCTCATGCGTGCCACAACCCCTGCATCCCATATGTTGTACACCCCATGCCCTGGTTGGCGCCGCCGTCCCATGCCAGAGGCCAGCTCGCTCATGCTGTTTTGGTGAGCGGCTACCCTATGCTAAGGCATAGGGCGTGCATGTCGCCTTGAGTGTGGTGTAAAGTGCTAGTGACAGTGTATAGATGCGTGGTTGGTGGTCTTGCATGAGTGTGGCGTGGTTAGGTGGGTGCTTGACTGGGAGCACCCTGCATGTGTAAGTGCTTGCATAGCCGTAGTTAGTGCCCATCCCCGACCATACAGAGCATTGTATAGACGAGACAGGCATCATGTCATCACCAAAGTTGATCTGGCAAGCCATACAAGCTCAAATGCTGGACGTGCATTTGCATTGGCAACTACCAGATGCTGCGACGCATACGCAACAAAGTGAAGCGCATTCTGCACACTGCCTGTTCCTGTCCTCAATTCAAGACCATCACGTCATCCGCGTCATCTACTTGCTCAATGGTTCCAAAAAATGCTACGTGGGCATGACAGTCACTACGGCATTCAAGCGCTTCCAAGGGCACTGGCGTGCTGCACGTCACGACAACGCTACATTGTTAGAGCTGACAATGCGTACCCTGCCTGTGGATGCATGGGGTGTTTCGCCATTGGAGTCCATACCCCCTTGGCCGAGAGAAAGCAATACAGCCTGGCACCACCGTGCTGCACAGAACGAGTGGCTCTGGACCCAACGCCCAAGGACGGCTGTGCCGCGCGGCTACAACGTAGACACGCCCCTTATAGGCGTGCCAGACTGCCACACTGGCGGCGTCAACAACTGCGTCACCAAGTATAACCACTGCACCATGAACAGCCTGGCAGAGTGTTCGGCTACAGGGACTTTTTCCATCGAATCCAACGGCTAGCTGAACGTATGCAGACAGCTCAGTTTACCCTCGCCACCCTACTCAACTTTAAGCTGAAAAACTTACACAACCTGGTAACGGTGCTGCAGCAAACAGCACCAGAGGACCTGCACGTGCTGCCGGGCCGTGCGCAAGCTTTGAAAGGAACAAACCACCGCCTGCTGCTGAACTATCCCACGGCACAAACCGCCTGCTGCTGAACTATCCCACGGCACAAACCCGCAATGCTCGCTTGCTGGTAGCATGTCCGTTTGCAAATGGAGCGGCAGACGCATTGCAGCTGCAAACACAACCGTCACACCCCACGGTGCTGGACACATTGCCAAGACAAGTACAAGGACGACTAGGCCAACCCCTAGTGGTGTGGCGTTGCAGCCAGACAATAGGGCGCATGCTATGCAACCGGACCAAAGATATACCGCAATCCACCGCCCAGCAACAAGTGCAAGTCATGAAGATGGAGGACTGCATCTGCACCTCACTGCGTTGGAGGGAGCAAGTACATGCACAGTTACATCACGTGGTCACCTGCGACTACAACAGGCTGACAGAGTCACAGGTGCTGCGTGACGCGCTGCACAGAGGCAGCAAGTTCCGCAGCCAGATGCCCGCAGATACGGACGTGTGCTTTGCCAGCAACCTCGAGGATCACTGAGGACAGCCGTTCATCCTGCAGCAGTGGCAGACAACGTTCATGGCCTTGGTACGACAGCGTGCAGCGGAGATCACCGCCTCCCCTTGTGATTAGTCCCAAAGCAGCCAATCACAGACAGTGACAACGTGGGATGCTGTGGTCATTGCGACAGCTGCAGCGTCACTTCATCATCACAGAAGTGGACAAATGCAGCGGCACCCTCGTCGCTGTATGCAAGAAGTACTATCTGCTGTGCTTGACGGAGGAGCTATGTACAAATACATACGAGCGTGAAGATGCACCACCCCACTCGGTGTTGTAGCAGCACGCTGACTGCAACAACACCCATAATTTCCATACCTCCAAGCCGCAGCAAACCCCGAAGCTACCGCATCTGTACATGATGTTTAAACTGCACAATGACCCACCAAAGCCCCGCTTAATAGCGGCAGCCTCAGAGACCTCTTTGACAGATGCCAGCGTGTGGTTGACAAGGGCGTACCAGAGCATGATCCCCATCTGGCATGACTTGTGGGCGGAGACAATAGGTCTGCCCGATGTGCCATACAGCTGGATGATCACTGACCACCTGGCATTCGGCCGACTGCAATAGGTATTGAACACCACTCGCACAGCCAGAGACAAGCGCCAGCATCTGCAAATGCAGACTTTTGACTTCACTACGTTGTATCCACAGATTCATCACCAAGATTTGCGGCACCGCATGAGGCGTTTGCTGATGCCACGTTCGACATGCAGTGGAAGCGGCGGCATGCAACCCACTTGCATCTCAACGTCCAATTGGATGGTTCAGTTAAACAGCAATGGACTGCAAACGCGCATTACCACACAGACGATGACGCCGCAAGGCGCACATGCACAGCGCAGTCACTCAGTGATATGCTGCACTACGTGCTGCAGAGACGTCCGTACAAGTAGCGAACTGTACAGGCAGCAGCGAGGAATACCATGGGCAATACCGCAGGAGTGCATTTAGCCAATGGCTATTTGCTAGTGTACGAGCTGGACTTCATTCACCGCCTACGCATGCAAGGTTACGCGGAGTTGGTGGGACAATGTGCACGTGGCACCTCTGCAAACATGTGAAGGCTGAGCTCAGTGGCGCTGCCAACTATACTTTGTGGCGGGCCTACACGAGTGCGGTGTATTGGCAAGAAGACCTTGTGCAGGAACTTGCAGCTCTGGAAGTCAGCGGCCTCACACATCGCAGCAGTGGCCCTGCTTCAACTTCAACATCCGCGCAGTTCAAGCACATGCGCGCTGCCCACGCCGTCGTGCGAGTGGAAGACAGCCCCCTCTAAACCACAGTCACAGGTGCGGCAAGGAGGGGCACTTCATGCGGGTATGCCCGATGCCACGCGCTGATGCTAGTTGCAACCACTGCGGCATGGAGGGGCATCTCAAATATGTTTGCTACACGTTGCATTTCAAATGCAACGTGTAGCAAACAAATGTGAGAGCTGAGGGAGGCTCTGAAGGCAAAAAACCTCTTTTGTCGGCACTGACGCCGAACACAAAAACATCAACATCAACACCAACAACCAAAAACAAAAAAAAAAACAAAAAAAAAAGACAAAACAACAATGACAAGTGGAAGGGTAAGGGCAAAGCCAGCCCTCTCAACGGCAAAAAGGCTGGAGGCAAAGCAGCAGCCAAGGTTGCTGCCTTTGACAAGGTCAATCCTGACCTACACAGCGAACGAGACAGCCTCTTGGCAGAAATTGAGGACCTCTGCAGTGGGAGGGACGAGCTTGAGGACCTCCTCAAATATGATCAGCTGGCAACTTGCCGAGCAGGGCCCGCTCAGCCACCCGACCATTGTTGGCTCCCATCTCAAGGAGATCCTTGCCCTTCACGCGTTCTGTTGGGGCAGCTCGTTGCTCACTCCCTCGTTCGCCACACAGCCGCTCCCCTTCCCCACCATCACGACGCATGCGGATGGGGTCACCGTCAGCCGAGGCCGCCACCGCCGCCACCGCCGCCATAGCTGCCGCAACGGGCGCCGGCACTACCGCTACCTAGCCCGACACCGCCACTGCTGATGCTGGTGTCACCAAGCTAGCAGCAGCACCAACCGCAGCAGCCATCAATGCTGCCGCTGCACCAAGCTGCTGCACATGGCGGTCCACCGCCATTAGCCCAGAACCAACCAATTGGGGGTAATTGCAATTACCCCGCATCGGTCACCTACCCTTCACCTACATCAGCAGCCCCAGCGGAAGAATGGGCCGCACTGCTTCTGAACTCGGCGCAGACAAGACCACCACCACTACCAAGATACTCTGTTTTAGTGACCAGCGTAGAGGGGCATGCGCAACAATGGGGCGAACTTCAAACAACCTGGCGGAGTTGATCTACATCAATCCAAGGCCTTCGTTCTGAGACCTGCCCCGTAATGAGGAGGCTCTAACTGAGTGGGTGATTGAGTTTGCGACTTAACTGGCCTAGGCTTATCATCCCACCACACTTGGGCCTTTTTACAACCATCACCTGAAGGAGCTCATCACCAAACAGATACGTGAGTGTCATGCGAGGGACCCTCGATACCGAATGACCTCGGCTGATTCTCCTTGTCAGTGCACACGCATTGGTTAGAAGCATATATCAACCGCAGTAGTCGATCCCGAGAAACTGCATCAGTGGCACAACGTGGCCGACGGAGGAAGGTCAAGCGCCGCCGATATGACGGACTGACCAGAGCAGAAGCGCGCGGACATTATGGCGGGAAACTCGGCACGCAGCTGAACAGGCGCAAGGAAGAGCGAGAGGCTTCGGAGAAGTACGGCCGTGGCGTTACAGATCCTTAGCCCAATTGTTGCTAGTGTACTATTGGTGCGGCAGTCGAACTGCCAGTTGCTAGCTCGGACATATATATACTATGTATATATACTATGTGCAAATGTATTATTCCTTAGTGAGACAGCAAGTGTTTAAGTGAAACCGGAGTAACCCAGCTATTTTGCCATATCGTGAGTCAGATCCTTTCTGTGCTTGCGTATGCATGCTGGCTTCGCTTGAGTGTATTCACGCACATGCGCATCAATTTACTATGTACTTGTCCTTGACTGCTTGCACTGTCTTGACTGTCTTGCACTGTCTCGCTAGCTTGCGCATGTGGCCCGACAGGTTGCATGAGCCACGCAAACAACTAGGCGCTCTAGCCATTACATGGCTTATAGCCCTTACCTTGCGGTATGAACGGCATCACCCAGCACCCTCGGCCCCACCGCGACCAGTGCACGACTATACCCTGCCGGACTTCGACCCATACACTAGAGATGAGCTTCAAGAGCAAGCACGTGCAGTAGCGCAGGACTCCGGGTACATGGAGTTCAGCATGCTCCCTTTTGCCCCGCAGCAACTCGTACCCCTGAGGTACCCACACCAGCCCGGCTGGTGTGGGTACGTCCGGCGGTGCATTGGCACTTCACAAACTTTGGTGACGCACCCGTCACTCTGCAAGAGCTGCAGCTGTACACACAGCACACTGCATCATTATAAAGAGCATGCGATGCTATCAGTGCTACACCTTGCGACCCTAAGCATTACATGCGCGAGTGCAATCGGTTGCGCACCGCGCTACAGCTCATCCCGCTCGGTGAGCTGCGAGGAGGCATGATCGGAATGCGTGACACCCTGGACATGCCTGCGGAGCGCTTCGACGGTGAAACCCAATGGATCAAGGCTATGGACGAGAACACGGCCTCCACCATGGAAGATGTGAGAACCAGCTCACCGCGTCGTCCATACTATGGACGCCGGCCTCTCCGCATGCCCCACGCCTTGGTTAGTACGGCACGCGATTGTCAGACCAACATGCGCTTCTTGAACCTACAACAGGCAGGTTTTAGAACCCCGCCACGCTGCAAGAGGAGGATTTGCATGAGGCACTGGTAATTGCGAACCATGACGCGCTGCTCAGACGCATGCAGGCATTTCAAACTTCTTTACGTTTCTCTCACCTACACACTGCCAACGACATCCCAACATAGCTGTCACAGCAGGGAGAGCACATGCGGCGTGAGCTGTACCTTCTGCGCACTCGTCAATTGCTGCTGGGCACTGACAGTGAGCGCTCCCTCGCTGAGATTAGTTAAATGGCACGGTTGCACAAAACCCTCCTCGTCCGTGCTGAGGGGGGGTATGTAGATGCAGTTGTTCAGCACAGGACGCGTCAAGTTATCGAATTTGCTAAGGATCCTCAGCCGACCTCGATGACTTGTTGGCGCAAGCCATCATCGACCATCGAAGGACTTCCCGTGACCATCGTCAGGCCGATGGGCTTGCTGAGAGAATGGTACAGGTGGTGAAGAAGGGGCTTCGCAAGTACTGTCTCAACCACAACAAGAGAGACTGGGACTTGGCGTTGCCATGGCTGGCGATGGGCTATCATATGACGCGGCAGGCTGCGTTGAGCTCATACAGCCCCTACTTTTTGTTGTATGGGAGGGAGCCCATATTGCCAACATCAATCCGGAAACAGGTTGAGCAGGAGCTTGACTTGAAGGATCCCAATGTGTGGGAGAAGGAAATGGCGAAGCGTGAGGAGCTATTCCCGCGTGATGCCCATCGCACTTGGCAACTTGCAAGTGGCGCAACACCGCGACACGTTGCGCTATGCCAAAGTGAGGAGTGGCTTTTATAAGTCAAGACTGTAGAGGTTTCAGCCAGGTGACTTTGTCTACCTGCATAGAAAGACTAAGGACACGCTGTATACGAGTGCGAGTCGCACCATCCTTCGTGTGAAGAAGCTCCTCAACAACGGTGTGTTGTTGTTGGAGGGAGCTGATGCAAGAACCACCAAGGAGCACATTAAGAGCTGCACTCCTTGTCATCTGCCAAACGTGGATGACAGTGTGGATCCGGCTCTGGCAATACCAAATGTGGGCCACCGTTGTGAGCAGTGTGGTCGAGCATAGGGCTGGGACACCATGCTACCATGCGACGCATGTGTTGCCGGTTGGCATGGAGTGCCTTCGTCCACCACTTGAGAAGATCCCTAATGGAGCATGGTACTGTCCGGTGTGTACGAGGACTACGCGATGAGCGTGTGAGTCAGCTGAAGGCGCACGAGGGCGTTGGCGCTAAGCTGCAGGGGGTGGTGACACGCATCTTTCATGTGTGTGTTTACCATGTGATGAAGGACAGTGCATAAGACAGCATGACATGGTCTCATGCTGTACAACAGTATGCAGACATGCATGATAAAATGGCTTACGACGAGTTCGAGCCACGATGAGGGAAGGCACAACAGACCTGTTGGCACAGGCGATAAGGAGCGGACTTGTAGCGCAGCAACCAACAGCAACAGCAGCGCAGCGTGAGAGGGCGGGCGTGGGTGCTGTGCTGTGTTATGCACTGACAATGAGGCCGCCATGGCGGCTGGAGTGCAGCGTGTACTATCACATGCATAACTTATAACATGTCTACGCTGCTCGCATATAGAAGCGTGCATCACAAGACTACTAGCACTGTGGTAACATTAGCCTAGCGCAACCGCTTGATCGCAAGCGTATCGCTGAAACGGCTTCACCGCTACACTTGTTGTCCTGTCGGCTATGTTGCGTCACGCAAAACTGGCAAGTTGCATCATCACGAGGAAATGTTGCTTGAGGTTATCACATGACAGTTGCAGTCGAATAATGTCGCGTCGCAGCAAGAAGGTGCTGGTAGGCATCACACCTGCAAATATGTGATAATATACATACCATTGTGCAGCAACTATACATATGTCACTCACCTTCTACACAATCCATATTGCAGGTGAGATACCTATCACATTTATTGGCGCATGTCGTCATGTGTGCCCATGTGGTGGCTGTTGTGCAATCGTTGGCACTGGTATATGCATAGGACACGCACACACGTGCGCACGTGCACACATATACTGCCTTGATGACCGCCGCTGTCATTGAAGGTCTGCAAGCACCACAAATCTGGGTATGAAGTGTTTCCATGCATGACAATGTACTTCACTTACTACTAGTCAACAATGGCTACACAACTGTAGATGCCTCATGTAAGTCACTTCGTTTGCGCTGATCAGCAAATATACTTAGTGTACGTATGCCACCTGTCTAGAGATAACAACAGCCTGTGAGCGGCTCGGATAAATACTACTGTCTTGCCAGGTAATACCAAGTCCTTGTGCGATTGCAGATAGCACGCAACCACATGATCGTATAACAAGGTTTGCGGGAATACTCTGTCTTTGACTTAAGCTGCGACGCATGGCAGGCCTGCAGCAAAGCAACGATGGTTAGCAACCGCAACAACAACATCAACACACTCAATGCAGGAACAACGTACTGGTCGACAGCGAGAAGAACACAGGCGCATAGCGATTGAGCCTGCGGTCAAACTCGATGTACGAGATGATCTGCTTGCCAACATCGTCAAACAAGAGGTTGTTGCCGAGAGGGTTGAACAGAAACACTTTGGGACCCGCAGGCACTGCGCCGAACACAAAATAGCGCATAAGAGCTCTGTTGGTTCGTTGCCGTAACAAGACCTACACACGAGTCAAGGAGGGAGCCCAACTAGACATGCCTCCGCACGCGCGCGCGCGCGCGCGCGCGCGCGAGAGAGAGAGAGAGAGAGAGAGAGAGTTGTACCTTTGGCAAGCTTGGCGATGTTGAACCTTTTACACTGTGTTGGCGCAAACCACTCTTCCATTGGGGCAGACTGGTCCAACTTGCACTCGGTCAGCTGCACCTGCCATGCCTTATCGTCATCATAAAGCGGAGCGGAGTACGAGTAGAACAGTACGCCTGTCGTCGTTGCATACGGGTGGTGGATTACGCGCACTGCAAAGGGGACATATGAGTTAGTAAAGCGAGTAGCATTGTTAGACTGCAGTTGGCAGCAGGCGAGCTTGGTTGTGAGGTATTCGTGCGCCATATACGTAACTGAGCAGGTCACGAGCCAGCTGGCTTGTACCTCGTCAATGCTGGTATAACACGTACAGCTGCAGCTATATGGAACAGGCAGTGTAGACATTTAGGTTGTGCCTTGTCTACATAAAGTCTCTTGATATCACTGTATGCGGCTGTGCATTCACATGCATGCGAGCGCGACTTACTCAAGCTCCGGAACTTGTTGAGGGCGGGCCTGAGTGCCGCGAGGAAGGGTGCGGGTGTGCGTGCGCAGGTGAAGTCCTCCCCTCCGCAGGTGATGATGTACGCCGCTCTGCGCGGCTTGTCGACCGCGACGCGGTCGTCCACCACCCACACGACGCTGTCGCCATACACCGCCGGGCGCTCGTGCAATATCGTCGTGGCGCTGTTCGTTGCAGACCTCCAACTTGTTGTCCATGTGCCTGCGTAGAGCGCGTGTCAGCGTGGGTGTGCACGTGTAGGTGCGCGTGCATGTTTGTGCGCATGCGTGAGTGTGCACACAGCAAGACTGGTCTTGAGCATCCACATGCAGAGTCTTGTGACACCAGACCACATGCAAGCATGGTTATGTGCACGCACGGACACACACAGGCAGGTGCGTATCCGCGGGTTGTTGTTGCTGTTGTGCAACTGGATTGCTTACCGGGCGCACGTACGGCCTTGCACTGCGGCTGCTGCAGTGTGGAGAAGTCGGCGTCGCAGCGGAAGAGAACAGGCACGGACTTGCGTTGTGCGCGGCCGTTGACAATGACATACTCCTCGCCGGTGCCGTAGACATAGTCGGCGGTTGGGGAAGAAGCGAGCGGCGACCTGATAAAGAAGGAGGACTGTGTGCCATCGGCGTTGGTGCCGAGGAAGAACCCGCCCTGGAGTGTGGGCACGCAGTCTGCTTCTAGCTCGCCAGTGTCGGCGGACAGCGTGCACGCGAACTCGCCGTACCCATACGGATCCTTCTCCCCTTTCTTGGTGTAGTCCGCGGCCAGGTACAGCCGACCCTTGGCCAGTGACGTGGCGCCGTTCAATTTCGGGGAGCTCACGATGCCAGGGTCTGTGCAACGACACGTGCACGCACGCACGCAGCATCAGGGGAGTCAAGGCCAACACACACACAGTTGGAAACGAAAAGATGTCAGTCATGAAGACTCACTTTTGGGTTCAAGGGCCTCGGCGATGTTGGCTGGGGGAGGGACGCTCTTGCAGTTGCTGACATCGGTGATGGGGCAGCGCACGAGTTGGAAGTATGTGCATGGCGGGTAGTCGCACGTGTCATCTCCCAAGTCCAACTCGACAGTGAGGAATACATAATCCCCGAGCGCCTGAAAGCCGAAGCCGTTGGTGATCGCGTGTCCATCAATGTTGGCGGGGCCGTGGTTGACGCAGTCGCTGCCGTCTGTATTGCATCCAAGAATCCCAAACGTGCCGCTAAAGGTGTCACCAACCTTGGAGAACACTTTGCCGTTGGCGGTGAAGACGGGAGCTGAGCAGGTGTGACAACCGTGTTAGTGGGTGTACATGTGTGCGCACTTGCACTTGCATGCATGTGTGTGTATGAGAGAGGGAGAGAGTACTTATTGGGTCGTTGAATGCGAGGAAGTCTTGTGTTGAAAGGCGATTTTTGACAACGGTTGGGGGATTGCTGTCACTATTGCAACCTGTGGCGCATGACAGTCACACGGTGTTAGCGTCGGTCTGTCGAAGGCCTACACAGTGTGGCTATCATGGTGATCAGTTGTCAACCCTGCAGGTGTCAAGCACAAGGAACACAACAACAACAACAACAACAACAACAACAACAACAACAGTGCACAACATTGCATAAAAAGTCGGCCAACTGCGACACTGTGTTTGAAGCATGTGTGCACATGACAGCCTCAGAACCCCAGCAGCGTAGTCGGCACTGTGCCTGGCGCATTTGGTGTTGTCTTGCAGGAAGGAACGCACACGCGCACAGACAGAACCACACCTACACTGCTTTTCTGCACTCACAGAGAGCTACACCCGCGCTGCCCGTCCTCTGTTAACAGACGCATCAAAGCACATCCCCCCCCTCTCTTCTCTCTGTACGCCGTGCCTCACCAAACAAGCTAATGTCCAAGGGTGCGTCGGGGTCCCTGGCGCCCGCATCCGCTGAGCTCAACCACAGCGGCGACGACGCCAGCAACAACAGAAACACACCACAGCGCCTCATACTTTCCAGTAGGCACACCCACCCCCAGCAACACCAGCAACACCAGCGACAACAACACAAACAACAGCAGCAGTGGAAGGCTGTAACAAGAGTGAGATGGAGGAGATTTCCTACCTCCTTCTTTAAGCAGTAAGCAGGGGCGTGTGAGGAAACGGGGCCGTGGATAAGGGCGGCAGCAAAGCGACAAAGCATGAGATGGTGCGGCCAAAGCCAAAAAGCAAACAACAACAAAAGCCTGAGATGCCGAGTTGTGTGTCGGCTGCTTGTCGCCATGCGCCAACGTGACGGCGGCAGGGGCGAACGCGGCTCCGACTTGTACGCAAAGCAAGAAAGACCGTACGGTACGTTGCCTAGAACATGCTGCGGGCCACCGGAGTCACTGTGGGAAGGGACAAGTGCAGCGCGCCGCTGCAGGTACACTACTGACGTGTAGGCGCAAGATGACACACTTTGCTGGCGGACATCCGAAGGGTCATGTCTGCTTTGGCCGCAAATCACACATGAGTCATGACGCGAGTAGGGGCTCCCAATGCGCTTGCACGCCATTGTATGGACCCATTGTTACCCGATTGCAAGCTGCAATTGACGTGATAGGCCTACGACTCGTAGGCTACGAGCCGTTCCACTTCTCGTCGGCTTCGTTGAAGGTTACCTGCGGCTACAAGGTACTTACCTACTTCTGGCCAAGATGCGGCATTCCCCTACAATGAAACAAAGCCCCATGAACCAACATCAACACCACTTTTACTTGGCATGCACACAACGGGTATGAGTGCGATTTGCTTCAGGCAGTGTTTATCTGTACTTTTATACTAGTAGTACAGCAGTCTCTCTCCGTTTTGCCCCATACATTACGCTTTAAATATAGAAGTGCAACTATTAATTACCATACAAACACCTCAGCCATACGTGACTGAAATTAATATATATAAAGTCTTATTGATATCAGTTGAAAAAGATGAAATGAAAATCGACGTGTCTTACGTCATATGTGCATTATGGAACTGCGATAAAAGTGATGAAATCTCGTGATTGCATGGTAGGCATATTGAAGATATTACGCATGTTCGACCTCAACCTCCTTATAATAAATATGTAATTGAAGAGCTTGTGATTAATTCACAACCACAGCGGCACATGATGGTAAGTGCAACTACCATCATAACAACAATTGCAAGTTTTTACATACACAAATTACACATGTGGCACTTTTGCATTTTTCACACGCATTTCATTTACATGCTGCTAGTACATATAATAGAATTGTGCACAATGCAATGTGAGGGTGCTCAATGCAATTAACTATTTTTATATTATAAATGTCATCCACACATTTACGTACTACCTAATTGTGCAAATAACATTTAACAGACACATATGCGATACTTGTACTCTTGGAATAGCGTTGGTTTTCAACATGTGACATTCATTGAAGGCTTATTATAACATTTTACGTAAAATGCAGCAAGATAGTCTTGCTGATAACATTGATCAAACTGCTGTATACTTATATGGTGTTATGCATTGCCAGCAAAGATGAGGCAAAAAATGCAGGCCTAAGGATGCATGCGCACGCCTCGAGTTGCCTGCAGATTTTGTGCAACACAGAGTCAGTGACTTATACCAACATCATGTACCACGCACAGAGCAGTGCTCATACATGGATGCATGCAATGACGCACCAACATCATGCTCTGTTTATAAGTACACCAAGCAATGCGTTGGTCATTGAGTAGTGGATGTCCGAAACCTTTAAGTGTCGGATAATCATTTTAGGGTTAGGGTTAGGGTTAGGGCTTCACAATGTCACACAACATAGCTGTTGCAACAGCCTGACTATTAACCGTAAATAATCAGCCCTAGAGTTGACCGTTTCATAGCCATGAATGCAATCCGTTTCTTTTGCTCCCCATCCTTGGCTTGCGTTTAGATCATTCCTGTGTAACCCTGAGATTTGCTTGCAATGGTGTTCGTGGGCAGGCCAAGCTTCGTGGGGAGCCCGTACCGCAGTGCGGATTCAAGCGATGTGACTGAAAAACACATGATTCCTCTATGCGATCACCGATGTCGCTTTGCCTGCCTCCACGTTTTTGAATGATAATTGTTGTTGCAACCATATGATCTATACGACCTATTAAGTGCACATCACATATTGCGCATCCTGAGCCGTTTGATCAATGTCAATGTTTTACGGACTCGTTGAGAGACACACAAGCCAACACGAGGCCCAGCACGTGTGGGGCCCATGCAACAATTATGTCAGAAGACTTGTATAGGGTGAGTAGACTGGATCACCTACATTGTTACAATGACTTCTCACTTACCTGCTGGTGAGGTAAAACACTTCTGCACAGGAACACAACTTATTGCACATTTTGCGATAAGCAACACCCCATAAGGAGTTGATGGGGAGAGCACCCTTCAACAGCTTCAGCCAGGCACCCCGCACACGAGTAGCTCCGCAAGGCCAGCAACTGATTGGTGGGATTGGTGGATAGGTAGTAGTCACGCTCTTATACTATATGCTGCTCTCCGACCTGGTACATAGGAAATCCAAGACCAACAAGGTCTTGCTTCCTATGCGCTGACCTGTCAGCACGGGCTGACTTTGTTCACCCTCGGACACATTGACATATGTAGCACACTTGCTGCATGTGCGACAATGCGCATTGACAGTGACCAGTCCAGTCCTTACTGGTAGACAGTGCCTTGTGTAGCTGCTGGTTCCGTATATACTAAGTGCATCAGAACTAACTTCATGAGCACGTATGCCAGGTGCTACACACACTATGACTATACAAAATCCTCACTTAGTCCTTCTTACGTACCACATAAGTAAGGAAATGAGAGTGACTTAAGCTAGTCTTTTGGACGTGACCCCTAATCCTCCCCACTTGCATTGCAACTTTTATGTTGCAAACTAATGGAACACAAGTCCCATGCGATGATTGCCAGCAAGGGTGGCCAGCCCTTTTGAATTACCGCACACTACGCATTAGACAAGTGCAAGTTACGGGAGTGACAACCAACTCTGATACTAAGTAACCAGTGCGCGCATGTTGGTATGGCACAGAAGACTGTTGCACATATTGCAACTGAGCACAAGCTCAAGAGCACAAGCTCCTTCAAGTGGCACCTGTGGATTTGAGCTCACTCTCAAACTCTTTCAACTTAGCAGTACAATTTGCCAAGTCAGAGATTGGCGCTCATAGATTATATTCTTCACCAAATACTCGGATCGAAAGCCCTTCCGTTTTTGAGGGGGGACACAAATGAAGGGGTGTTTATTAAGAACGTGTGGCAGAGTTGCAGTCTGTACTAGCTAGTAGCTAATACAGCCAACAATGCATTTTAAGAGGCTAGGGGGACTAGGTTATACAGATGAATACATATGGAAACAAAAACAGTAAAGCGTGGCAAAATTGCAAATCCAAGGAGAATGAGGGGAAGAACTGAGTGTCGGATGGGGGGGAAACGGGGGAATGTCCAGTGCTGGAGAAGGGGTGGGAGGAGGAGGGAACGGTAGTCAGTGCACCGTGGGGCGATAGGGGTGCTAGGTGGGACAGCACAAAGCGTTGTGGCCCCAGCTGGCCTGGAAGCGCCTAAAGAGCAGAAGTTTCTTGTCTTTAAACGAGACAGTGGCCAGCATCCGGTGCCGGTCACCCTTAGCTATCCGTAGAACTGAGTGACAGCAACGATGCACTGTGAGGGGGTCATTGTGGTGTGGTCAAAGACTGCTCGGTTGCGGCTGAGTCAATTGTGCCACAGAACCAGGGGGACAAGTTGGGAGTGGAGAGTGGTAGCGGCGACGAGGTGAGCGGGGCGTGGAGAAGGAGGAGCGAGCGTAGGGAGATCTTTAGTGGGGGGAAAGAAAGCGCGACCAAACCAAACCAAACTATCTCCACATTGTCTTGTTGAACTGGCAATCTGTGACGAGGTGGGATGCGGATTCAAGCACCAATTGTGTGCACACGGAGCAGTTGCCAGCTGCCCTATCAAAGCGTAGCAGCCTGTTCCTTGTGTACATCGACTGATGGGTTAACAACCACATGAAAGAGCGGATGGCTCCCTGCAGCGGTGAAGAATGGAGCCTCCTCCACACCATCGGCCAGCAGACTTTTTGCTTGTCCTCCTGGGTTCATTGCAGTGCGGGGATGCCGGGAGAGTGCCTTGAAGCGATGATGGCGTAGCCGAGGCGTGCTCCGTAGTCCCGAATGGATTTGACTGTGGGAAGGGGGGGGGGAGGGTAAGGTCCACTCCGTCACTTCGGGTCGAAGTGCAAGATGCTGAGCGGGGCGCAGCCTACCACCTTCCCGTCTATAGAAAGCAGATCCGGGGGCGGATCCACAAGTGGGGCTGGGTTGAGGCGTATTGGGAAGAGAGCGCCAACGTCGTGGGGGTGGGAGCACGCGCAGGCGAACCAGATAGTTGTTGAGGCAGAAGAGGGCATCTTATTGGGAGGGTGCATGGAGATGGTGAGGAGAGAGTATCGGCTTCATTTCCTGGCAATTGAAAGGAGATGCCCATGCCGCGCTGGTGAAGGGTGTGCTCAACATAGACAGCTTGGAGGATGCATGGGAGGGGTCAGAAACTCCCCACCATCTCGGGTGGGGGGAGCCCACTTCCTCAAAGAGGAGCTGGCGCCATGCCGGTGGGATGTAGCTAATCAGAAGTTGAAGTTAAGATTGTGCTTGTTAAAGGGAGGAGTTCGGGAGCCACCGGTGCACATTCTCTGATGAATGGAATTGACGCCGGATGGGGCTCTAAATGTCGCGGATTGTAAGGAACTCCGTCGTCGCCCGTTGTGCACGTGAGGAACTAGTGGAGCCCAGCACCACATCCTGCTCAGCCATAATGCTGGGAATAAGAAAGAGGGGTTGATGGAAAACTGCATTGTAGGAGTCCGGCCCAAGGGGTTGAGGGGGGCGGACTGCCATCCAAGACTGGAAGATGTGTCTCCAGTGCGTTGGTAGGTGCTTGGCTGATAGCCGCAAGGCTGCTATGAGGGTTGCGCCGCTTGGCAACCAGCTCTTGAAGCAACTGACTCGCAGCCTAACTTATCCAGGTGTGAGTGGCCGAGAACCTTCCAGGCTGCCCACGAGCGGTCGGGCAGTCGACCCTTCTAGCGAAGTGCGCCACTTCTCCTACTTCACTATAAGGGCTGTGGTCTGCCACCCGGGGTCATGGATACCAAGGCCCCTTGTGAACGTTGGCAAACCGTTGGCCAATTGACCAGGCCTCCAGCTCCGCCTGTACGCTTCCATAGGAATGCACGGATGGTAGTGGTGATGGTGGAGAGAGAGCTGGGGGGAGGGGACACCACCGCAGCAAGGTGCCACATGCAGCTGCACCGCATGTGAGAACACCAAGGCTCGTCCCATCATCGAGAGGTGAAGTCTGGACCAGTCCCGCAGTTTGGACTGCATGGTGGAGATCACCTGCTCGAATAACTGCTCTTGGTGGAGACTGATGCCCAGGGGCACGCCCAGCACCTTGACGACTTCACGAGGGGGAAGCCATTGGAAGCCCCAGTCTAGTAGAGGGGAGGAAGTGGGGCCGAGAAGGATGCCTACCGTTTTCTCTATGTTCAGTTGGGAGTCAAAGGCCTCGCAATACGCAGAAAGGCCCTCCGTAAGTTTTCAGAAAGGATGAGGTGTTAAGCTCTCTATAAACTTCTGTGTCATTTGCGTAGCCTGTGTAGCGGAGCTCGACATCATGTGCGGGACCTCCTTCGGGGTTGGGGAGGTGAAGGCCTCGGATGGAGAGGACCATATGAGAGCACTCAGGGCTTCTGTGGCAAGAATGAATAGAGAGAGGGCGAGGGGGCATCCTTGCCTTACGCTACGTTAAAGTGTGAAAGGGCGAGAGATGAAGCCATTGATGTTGACTCGACTTTGCCCCCCGCCATTGAGGGTGTGTATCCAAGAGCAGAACAGAGGAGGAAGTCGTTGTAGTTTCTGGGCGAGGAATGACCAGTCCATCCTGTCGAATGCCTTCTCAAAGTCCAGGAGAAGGAGCGCAGCCGGTTGCAAGGTTTGCTTCGCGTGGGTTGTCGCATCCAAGGCAATGAGAACATTGTGTAGGATGTACCTATGCGGAACGAAGCCAACCTGAGCAGGGTGGATGCAGTAGGGGCGGAGAGGACGGATACGGTTTGCAATGGCCTTGGCAAGGATCTTGTAGTGCAGCCTGAGAAGAGTGATAGGTCTCCAATTCTCCAAGTTGACTCTGTCTCCTGTTTTGAATATAAGCACAACCACCCCCTCGCGTTGCGAATAATCCAACTTTTTAGAGTATAGCACGTGCTTACAAAAGCGAAGGTAAGCCACCCCTAACATTGGCCAAAGCGGCCAGAAGGGGGCTGAGAGTCCGTCCTTCCCTAGTCCTCTGGCCTGCCCCTCTGCCCTGCCCTTCCCCTCACGCAATGACTGTTATGTCCAACAATTGCAGATGCTGTGCTGCATCAGTGTCGTCGCTGGCATTTGGGTGCTGCCGGTGGGGTTGAGTGGTGGGGTTGATGTGGGTATCTTCGTTGTGCGGGCACTGAGTCACCACAATACCATACTCCTTTTGTACACAGTGCGCTCCTCGCGCAGTTGTCATCGGTGGCGTGACAACTCCTTCAACACCATTTGGTATAGCTGCGCCGGGGGAGTGTACTACACTCCCTAGTAGTAGATGCATACATCATTTCGCAACATTCGCTGCCGCAACGTTGCCAGCATAAGAGGATGGCTGTTTTTGCATATCCCACAGCAGCTCCGTCATTGCACCAATCAAATGATACCGGTAACAGTAAGCACAACCCCACCACCCAACCCCACCATCTAACCCAACCAGCAGCACCTAACTGCCAGCGAGGACTGCGCATAGCACAACACGCAGTGCACAATCGCAGTGCCAGGGCAGAGGGGCCCTGCCCCTCGCACAGCTACGAGGGTTACAGCGTCACCGGCGGCGGGTGACAGCAGGGAGCGGGGAGGCGGATATAGAGAGCGAGAGAGAGAGCGAGAGAGAGAGCGAGAGAGAGAGCGAGAGAGAGAGAGAGCGAGGGGGAGAGAGAGCGAGGGGGAGAGAGCGAGGGGGAGAGAGCGAGGGAGAGAGAGCGGGAGAGCGAGGGAGGGAGGGCG
>RHPI01003124.1:371070-394182 GCA_009103225.1 Chlorokybus atmophyticus
GAGAGAGAGAGCGAGAGAGAGAGCGAGAGAGAGAGAGAGAGAGAGAGGGAGAGAGAGGGAGAGAGAGGGAGAGAGAGGGGGAGAGAGAGGGAGAGAGAGGGGGAGAGGGAGGGGTGCATTCACACTGCGTGTTGCTGCACAACCACCCCATTGCGCCGTGCATGCGAGTACTAATGCTGCTGCTACTGTGCTGGACACAGGTAAATACAATTGCGTGCATGCATGTGTGTGTCACGGGGTTAGGGCAATAGTGAAGGTAGGTAGGTAGCAACCAACCCGGTGGTAAATGTGAGTGCAATGGTGTTAATATGCGGTTTATGCATGTGGGTGACACGTTTAGCATAGGGCTCATGCATGCCACAATCCCTGCATCCCATATGTTGTACACCCCATGCCCTGGTTGGCGCCGCCGTCCCATGCCAGAGGCCAGCTCGCTCTGCTGTTTTGGTGAGCGGCTGGCTACCCTATGCTAAGGCATAGGGCGTGCATGTCGCCTTGAGTGTGGTGTAAAGTGCTAGTGGCAGTGTATAGATGCGTGGTTGGTGGTCTTGCATGAGTGTGGTGTGGTTAGGTGGGTGCTTGACTGGGAGCACCCTGCATGTGTAAGTGCTTGCATAGCCGTAGTTAGTGCCTATCCCCGTTGACCATACAGAGCATTGCATAGACGAGACAGGAATCATGTCATCACCAAAGTTGATCTGGCAAGCCATACAAGCTCGGATGCTGGACGTGCATTTGCATTGGCAACTACCAGTGCTGCGACGCATACGCAACAAAGTGAAGCGCACACTGCCTGTTCCTGTCCTCAATTCAAGACTATCACGTCATCCGCGTCATCTACTTGCTCAATGGTTCCAAAAATTGCTACGTGGGCATGACAGTCACTACGGCATTCAAGCGCTTCCAAGGGCACTGGCGTGCTGCACGTCACGACAACGCTATATTGTTGGAGCTGACAATGCGTACCCTGCCTGTGGATGCATGGGGTGTTTCGCCATTGGAGTCCATACCCCCTTGGCCGAGAGAAAGCAATACAGCCTGGCACCACCGTGCTGCACAGAACGAGTGGCTCTGGACCCAACGCCTAAGGACGGCTGTGCCGCGCGGCTACAACGTAGACACGCCCTTATAGGCGTGCCAGACTGCCACACTGGCGGCGTCAACAACTGCGTCACCAAGTATAACCACTGCACCATGAACAGCCTGGCAGAGTGATCGGCTACAGGGACTCTTTCCATCAAATCCAACGGCTAGCTGAACGTATGCAGACAGCTCAGTTTACCCTCGCCACCCTACTCAACTTCAAGCTGAGAAACTTACACAACATGGTAACGGTGCTGCAGCAATCCAGCACCCTCTCTCCAGCAATCCTCATCCAGCAATCCCAATCCAGAGAAATGTATTTAGAAGAAACATGCAAGAGTTGGTGGCGACAAAAGGGCTAGTACATGCTAATCAACAGAGAACACATCACGAACACTAGTATCTAACGTGTGCCAGTGTATCTGAGGAAGAGGAGAAGCCCAAACTGTAGAGCGGAGGATAGAGTGGCGAGCCCACGAGTCCGTAAAGGCTGTGAAACGAGCAAGCTGAATGTCTTCCTGTGTCGAGGACGTGACTGGAAGCCACTCCTCCTTGGCCCGAACCTGAACACTGGAAACGAGAGAGCACACAATGACAGTCGAGGAGGGGGAGGAAACTGAGTACATCACCGAACACCTGGCCACCCAGATGTGCCAGAGAGTCAATGCGCTAAGAGTCGACCACACCGGACGGAGCTGTGTGTGAGAACTAGGAAACGAAGTGTGAAACAGGAGCTGGGAAAAGGAGAGGGGAAAAGGGGAGCCGCCAAGGCGTCTCCATAGAGCAGAGACCCAAGCCCAGACTGCACGGACTAGCGAGCAGCGAAGGAAGAGGTGCTTGGGAGTTTCAAGACATTGCAGGGAGCATGACATACACTCCCCAAAAAAGTTCATCTTCGCGAGCCTGTCACCTGTGTGCAATGCACGGTGACATTAGCCATAAAAAAGAACGGTGCTTGGCCGCCAAGGTTGTCTTGTGCAACCGCGACCAGTGAGCTGGCCACAATACAGGGTGTTGCTCAGCGTCCCATCGGCGCAATGCGGGCGCCTGATGTGCATGCGCTGCGCTGAGGAGGGTGTAGCCGAACTTGACCGTGTAATCCCATAGTGAGAGGGGTTGCTGCGGGGAAGACGCCTGCATTCCCCATACAGACAACGCCGGGTCCATGTGGAGCATGTGCAAGGAGCTCCCCCCGCTACACGCCACCCCAGGTAGCGTTGAGTGTCGGGCAATGCCAACCATGTCGGGAGCTGATGGCGGGCTTGCCTCGCCAACGCACAGGCTCTGGCAGGACCCGGATGCGCTGCAACGTGGAGATGCCAGTCGTGAACGGGGAGGGAGGGGCGAGGATGTCTCCCTCATCACCGACAAGAGGAAAGCGCAAGCCGGTGCAGAGCTGGCCGTGTGTGGACTTTGCACGCAGTGCCGCACTGACCTTGTGATCAGGAGTGAGAAGGCCCCACCACTCTCCAACAGTAGGACACCCTTTCCCGCCGTGCAGCAGCAGGCGCCAGGCTGCCGGGAGGAGGTTCCACAGCTTGGCTGCGTGTTCTTCCGCCCTAGCATCCGAGGGCACCCATAGTGCAAGGGTAGAAGCTGGATAAGGCCGACGCAGAACACTATCCCACAGGGTTGCCACCGTAAGAAAGCCTGCCTCTGCCCAATGCCGTCAGTAGCGCCTACAAGGTTGAAAGCCACCCACCACCTAGCCGAGCGCGTCCACAACGTGTGCATTGTGAAAGAGAGGCTGTCTCAAAACCTCATCAAAGTTTGTTGGTGACGGCGCAGCAGGGCGGACCTGCATCCACGCCTGAAAGATGTTGCGCCAATGTACCGGAAGGTGCCGAATGGGCAGGCCGACAGCATACAGGGCCGCCCCTTTAGGTACCCAGCGTATCAAGCGAGAAAGGTCTGTCCGTGAGGGGAGGTGCTCAGTGCCCCACATGTCAACCTGATGAAAGCCCGGCACCTTCCATTCCGCCCATGTGGGGTCCATCAAGCGGGCAGCCCACTTGGCTAGTAAAGCCGTGGTTTGCCATGTCGGGTGCAGCACCCCTAGGCCCCCAAGCCGCTTGGGCAAGCAAACAGTGGGCCAGTTCACTTGCCCGCCTCTGGCACGCCGGGGTCATGCCGCCATATGTACCCCCTACAGTTGGCGGTTAGCTGTTTATAATCTGTCGCCGGGGGAGAGGCTATCGCTGCTAGATACCAGAGACATGACAGGACAGTCTGGTTGGCTGTAAGAGCCCGCCCCACCAAGGATAAGTGCTGGCGCGATCATAGCTCAAGCTTGCGCCGCATCTTGGCTATCACCTCGGTAAATAGCTGTTCCTGGTGGACAGAAATCCCCATGGGGACACCAAGAAGAGAGACCGCTTCCCCTGCTGACAGCCAATGCACCTCCCAGTCCGGGGGGGGGGGTATCCGAGGGAGGACCTAGAAGAATGCCTTTCAACTCCTTAGGTTGAGCTTGGACTCCGAGGCCAGGCCATACAGGTCCAGGACTTTGCGAAGGGCGTGGAAGCTGCTCGAGGCGAGAGCAATGTAGACCTCCGTGTCGTCCACGTATCCTATGTACTTCAGCTCGTGGGCCTCGTCCTGCAGTTCATCCGAGTTTTGCAACCGTATGCCCTCAACCTCAGGGGTGATGCGGAGGAGAGCACCCAAACACTCAGTGGCAAGGATGAAAAGAGAGGGAGCCAATGGACAGCCCTGTTGCACACTGCGGTGCAGAGCGAAGGGAGAAGACGTTGTGGCCGTTCACTAGCACCGAGCTCCAGCTCCCCCCATGCGTACCCATTGCCAAAGGAAAGGTTGGGCCAAAGCCCAAATGCGAGAGCGCGCCATCTAGAAAGTGCTAGACTAACCGGTCGAATGCCTTCTCAAAGTCTAGCAGGAGAAGGGCACCGTGCTGCCCTGTGTGTGCATCATGCTGCATAGCGTCCAGGGCCACTAGCACATTGTCCAGGATGTACCTGTGGCGCACAAAGCCTGCTTGCGACGGGTGGACTGCCGTAGGAAGCATAGGCGCCACGCGAACTGTTAGAGCTTTAGCCAGAATCTTGTAGTGGGTGGGTAGCAGCGTGATGGGCCGCAAGTTGCGAAGGTCAGACTGTTCTCCTTTCTTGTGCAACATGAGGATGATCCCCTCTCACTGACCTTCACCCAACTGCCCTTCCGCTAGAACGTGCTGACAGTAAAGAGAATAATCCTCCCCTAAGAGAGGCCATGCAGTCTGCCAGACCGTGGTGAGGCCGTCCTTGCCTGGGGCTTTGTGCGGGGCCATGCTCTGTAGTGCAGCGTGCAACTCGAGCAGCGTCAGCGGAGACTCCAAGACCTGAGCTTGCTGAGCGGAGACCTTCCTATCCAATGCCTGCCAACACTGTCGGGCTGCAGCTGCCTTTTTTGCTGGCGGGGAGGGCGAGGAGGTGTATAGCTTGTGGTAGAATGCTGAGACCTCGTCCAACATACCACTATTGCTGGTCACCGGTGTTGGCAACGGCTCATGGGCATGAGTGACAGAATGAAGCACGTGCGCCTGAGTGTGAGGACGGCCCCCAAGCCGCAGCAAACCCCGAAGCTACCGCATCTGTACATGTTGTTTAAACTGCACAAAGACCCACCGAAGCCCCGCTTCATAGCGGCAGCCTCAGAGACCTCTTTGACAGATGCCAGCGTGTGGTTGACAAGGGTGTACCAGAGCATGGTCCCCATCTGGCATGACTTGTGGGCGGAGACAGTAGGTCTGCCCGATGTGCCATACAGCTGGATGATCACTGACCTGGCATTCGGCCGACTGCAATCGGTATTCAACACCACTCACACAGCCAGAGACAAGCGCCAGCATCTGCAACTGCAGACTTTTGACTTCACTACGTTGTATCCACAGATACAGCACCAAGATTTGCGGCACCGCATGAGGCGTTTGCTGGATGCCACGTACGACATGCAGTGGAAGCGGCGGCGTGCAACCCACTTGCATCTCAGCGTCCAATTGGATGGTTCAGTGAAACAGCAATGGACTGCAAACGCGCATTACCACACAGACGATGACGCAAGGCGCACATGCACAGCGCAGTCACTCAGTGATATGCTGCACTACGTGCTGCAGAGACGTCCGTACAAGTAGCGAACTGTACAGGCAGCAGCGAGGAATCGCAATGGGCAATACCGCAGGAGTTTATTTAGCCAATGCCTATTTGCTAACGAGCTGGACTTCATTCACCGCCTACGCATGCAAGGTTACGCGGAGTTGGTGGGACAGTGTGCATGTGGCACCTCCTGCGCAAACATGTGAAGGCCGAGCTCAGTGGCGCTGCCAACTATATTCTGTGGCGGGCCTACACGAGTGCGGTGTATTGGCAAGAAGACCTTGTGCATGAACTTGCAGCTGTGGATATCAGCGGCCTTGCACATCGCAGCAGTGGCCCTGCTTCAACTTTCGACGTCCGCGCAGTTCAAGCACACGCGCGCTGCCCACGCCGTTGTGCGAGTGGAAGACAGCCCCCTCTAAACCACAGTCACAGGTGCGGCAAGGAGGGGCACTTCATGCGGGTATGCTCGATGCCACGCGCTGATGCCCTTTGCAACCATTGCGGAATGGAGGGGCATCTCAAAGTTGTTTGCTACACGTTGCATTTCAAATGCAACGTGTAGCAAACACATGTGAGAGCTGAGGAAGGCTCTGAAGGCAAAAACCTCTTCCGTCGGCGCTGGCACCGAACATAAAAATGTCGACATCAACAACCCCAAACAAACAACAATGGCAAGTGGAAGGGGAAGGGCAAAGCCGGCCCTCTCAACGGCAAAAAGGCTGGAGGTAAAGCAGCAGCCAAGGTTGCTGCCTTCGATAAGGTCAATCCTGACCTACACGGCGAACGAGACAACCTCTTGGCAAAACTCGAGGACCTTCGCAGTCGGAGGGACGAGCTTGAGGACCTCCTCAAATGTGATCAGCTGGCAACTTGCCAAGCAGGGCCCGCTCGGCCACCCGACCATTGCTGGCTCCCATCTCAAGGAGCTCCTTGCTCTTCACGCGTTTTGTTGGGGCAGCTCGTCGCTCACTCCCTCGTTCGCCACACAGCCGCTCCCCTTCCCCACCATCACGACGCATGCGGATGGGGTCACCGTCAGCCGAGGCCGCCACCGCCGCCACCGCCACCATAGCTGCCGCAACGGGCGCCGGCACTACCGCTACCTAGCCCGACACCGCCACTGCTGATGCTGGTGTCACCAAGCTAGCAACAGCACCAACCGCAGCAGCCATCAATGCTGCCGCTGCACCAAGCTGCTGCACATGGCGGTCCACCGCCATCAGCCCAAAACCAACCAATTGGGGGTAATTGCAATTACCCCGCATCGGTCACCTACCCTTCACGTACATCAGCAGCCCCAGCGGAAGAATGGGCCGCACTGCTCCTGAACTCGGCGCAGACAAGACCACCACCACTACCAAGATACTCTGTTTTAGTGACCAGCGTAGAGGGGCATGCGCAACAATGGGGCGAACTTCAAACAACCTGGCGGAGTTGATCTACATCAATCCAAGGCCTTCGTTCTGAGACCTGCCCCGTAATGAGGAGGCTCTAACTGAGTGGGTGATTGAGTTTGCGACTTAACTGGCCTAGGCTTATCATCCCACCACACTTGGGCCTTTTTACAACCATCACCTGAAGGAGCTCATCACCAAACAGATACGTGAGTGTCATGCGAGGGACCCTCGATACCGAATGACCTCGGCTGATTCTCCTTGCCAGTGCACACGCATTGGTTAGAAGCATATATCAACCGCAGTAGTTGATCCCGAGAAACTGCATCAGTGGCACAACGTGGCCGACGGAGGAAGGTCAAGCGCCGCCGATATGATGGACTGACCAGAGCAGAAGCGCGCGGACATTATGGCGGGAAACTCGGCACGCAGCTGAACAGGCGCAAGGAAGAGCGAGAGGCTTCGGAGAAGTACGGCCGTGGCGTTACAGATCTTTAGCCCAATTGTTGCTAGTGTACTATTGGTGCGGCAGTCGAACTGCCAGTTGCTAGCTCGGACATATATATACTATGTATATATACTATGTGCAAATGTATTATTCCTTAGTGAGACAGCAAGTGTTTAAGTGAAACCGGAGTAACCCAGCTATTTTGCCATATCGTGAGTCAGATCCTTTCTGTGCTTGCGTATGCATGCTGGCTTCGCTTGAGTGTATTCACGCACATGCGCATCAATTTACTATGTACTTGTCCTTGACTGCTTGCACTGTCTTGACTGTCTTGCACTGTCTCGCTAGCTTGCGCATGTGGCCCGACAGGTTGCATGAGCCACGCAAACAACTAGGCGCTCTAGCCATTACATGGCTTATAGCCCTTACCTTGCGATATGACCGGCATCACCCGGCACCCCCGGCCCCACCGCGACCAGTGCACGACTATACCCTGCCGGACTTCGACCCATACACTAGAGATGAGCTTCAAGAGCAAGCACGTGCAGTAGCGCAGGACTTCGGGTACATGGAGTTCAGCATGCTCCCTTTTGCCCCGCAGCAACTCGTACCCCTGAGGTACCCACACCAGCCCGGCTGGTGTGGGTACGTCCGGCGGTGCATTGGCACTTCACAAACTTTATGGTGACGCACCCGTCACTCTGCAAGAGCTGCAGCTGTACACACAGCACACCGCACCATTATAAAGAGCATGCGATGCTATCAGTGCTACACCTTGCGACCCTAAGCATTACATGCGCGAGTGCACTCGGTTGCGCACCGCGCTATAGCTCATCCGGCTCGGTGAGCTGCGAGGAGGCATGATCGGAATGCGTGACACACTGGACATGCCTGCGGAGCGCTCCGACGGTGAAACCCAATGGATCAAGGCTATGGACGAGGACACGGCCTCCACCGTGGAGGATATGACATACAGCTCACCGCGTCATCCATACAATGAACGCCGGCCTATCCGCATGCCCCACGCCTTGGTTAGTACCGCGCGCGATTGTCAGACAGATATGCGCTTGTTGAACCTGCAACAAGACAGGTTTCAGAACCCCGCCACGCTGCAAGAGGAGGATTTGCATGAGGCACTGGTAATTGCAAACCATGACGCGCTGCTCAGACGCAAGCAGGCATTTCAGACTTCTTACAGTTCCTCTCACCCACACACTGCCAACGACATCCAAACATGGCTGTTACAGCAGGGAGAGCACATGCGGCGTGAGGTGTACCTTCTGCGCACTCGTCAATTGCTGTCGGGCACTTACAGTGAGCGCTCCCTTGCTGCGATTAGCTAAATGGCACGGTCGCAGAAAACCCTCTGCGTCCGCGCTAAGGGGGGGGGGGGGGGGGGGGGGGGNAGTTGTTCCGCACAGGACGCTTCAGGTTATCGAATTTACTGAGGATCCTCGGCCTCGGCCATACCGCAGCGTCCTCCCTTTTACCATTTTGCGTAACCTCACATCCCTTTCCTCACGAGTGGGCCCCTGGGGGGATGCCTGCACACAAGGCATGGAGCAGCTCCGTCGGCAAATCGCTCGCCGTGAAGGGATGTGGCATGAACTCCTGCCCCTTGAACGTGGCATCCCCAAAAGTATTTAATAATAATAATAATAATAATAATAGTAATAAGCTGCAACGACTGGTCCTCTGACTTATTAAGCAGCAGCCCCTGGTGGACAACACCTTGGAGCCCGACCTCTTCGTCGGCCCAACTGCATGGCTGGAAACACTTCATCAGCAGGCTGCCCCGCCTCCTCGACCGTGTCGTCGACTATTGTATTCAACTCCCGCCATGGTTGCACGACAGAAGTTGCACAGGTGCCACCTCGGACATGCTTGAGAACAATGACGAGCTGCGCCGCTGGGAGGATTCATCCACCCAGCTCATGAGCACGATGCGGATGGCTGGTAGTTTTTACCGAGCCATCCGCCACTAGGAGGACGACCCTGAGACGCGCAAACCGCGTCAGCTGGTAGTGCGCCAGGTGCGAGAGGGCACCGGGCCCTCTAAGGGAGTCCTGCAAGGCAACCCCACCCTAGTCACGGAGGAAGAGTGCGAATTGATGGCAACATATGTCAGCCTGCTGCCTATTCTACCCGTTGCCTCCTATGGAAACCGTCAAGGCCATCATTGGGAGCAAGCCATCAACGCCAAGACGTTACGCTTGGCCATTATGGCCAAGTTCAAAAGTGCAGTGCAGGCCGCTACTTTTTATGTGCCTCACTGCAGTCCGCATGCCCCCCAGCCGGCCCACCTTCTCCACCTGCTGGCTCGCCTGACTACCCTCCTTCCAAGGGGCACCGCTCTCCATCCCCCGGTTCCTTGACTAGCGGGACGGATGTCTCCTTATACTCCCCTCCGAAAGAACACACCCCAGCAACCAGCGGGGACATATCACCTTTGCACACCATCCTTGGTCGCCTCGCCACTTTCTGTTCAACACCGGCGCACACCTAGTCATTTTTGGCATGCGCATTGCGGAGCGTCTTGGCATTGACCTTGATAACTATAGACAAGTTCTCACATGAGATACGCACCGCTGAAGGCGGCCTTAAGACCCATACGGGGGAGACACGCCAGCGCATACCTCCGCGGTTTGCCAGGTACCAGCAAGAAGAGACTACGTTCTTGAGTGTGTGCTGCCTTATCTCTAACTTGAAGATGTTTGACAGTCATGTTGGCATAAAGGCCCTATTTCCCATTGGTGCGGCAATTGTTACGTGTGGACAGATTACGCAAAAATCCGTGGACGCTGGCACCAAGGAGATGGCACACCAGCAGCTATCACCCTGCGCCTTCGCACCTCATCACAAATTCTTCACAGCCATCCATGTAACAGTCAGGGCCAAATTCTGTGATTTTCATGGCCGTTTTAGGCCTTATTTGTGAGGTACATGTTTTTAATGACTTGCGGATATCGGCGAGTTATGAGTCTGCCGCGGATATCGACCGGGGCCCCAAGACCAGTCCGGAAGGTGCCAGAAAACGGAGGGCCAGTCGAGAAGGGCTCGACCAGATTTCTGGAAGGGCCTGGCGCCAAGTAGTATAACTTGACCATATGAGCAGCAAATTAGGAGATCTTTGGTGCGTTGGAAAGGTCTAGAAGTGTACTACAAGATTCTGCAAGAATATCTTAGCTTCTAGTTCCGTCTAGCGCTAGAATCGTCTAGACAGTAGCATGTGCAGACTGGTAGGTATAAAAGTGACATTCTACAATTTGCAATACAACCTTTAGCTCCCTAGTTTCTGGTGTGCAAGCTTGGTGGTGGTTAGCAGGGGTTGCTAGCGTGTGGCCACCGGTGTGTGCTTGCTTGTGTGACGATCCAAGGCGCTACACAAGTCGGTGTAGCTTCGAGCGCATGCGCGTGCGTACGCGAGTGGCGGGGCGCGTGTGTGTGCTTGGCAGAGGGGGCAAGGTTCCGGTGTGAATACCGTGTCTTGGTGAGAGGGTTGTGGATTGGACCAACTCACAGGTGACAAGGCACGAGCACCGTCACAACTGGTATCGGAGCACGGTTTACGAAGGTGAGAGAGGAAGTGTGTGGGCGTTTACACTTTTCATTCGGAAGCGGAGTGTAGTGTGTTAGTGGAGATGGAGGATGCTCGCATGGAAGAGCTTCAAGCTGCCATCTTGGCACTGAGGGAAGAGCTTCATCACACTCAAGCGGCGGCACAAGCACAACGCGAGGCGTATGAGCATGCGATGGCGCGTGTACAAATTCCCATGGCATCAAGCTCGCGCGTGCATGTGAAGGTGCCAAAGCCCAAGCCATTCAAGGGTCAACGTGATGGAGATGCAGTGGATGAATGGATTTTTCAAGTATCGTCTTGGTTGAAGCTCACGGAGGTGCCCACGCATCTGCACGTGGAGGTTGCAGCGACATTGCTTGAAGGTGCAGCACTTGTGTGGTGGAGGCATCGATGTACGCGTGTTGCAAACGGGTTGGCGCTACCATTGACCACCATGGAAGAGTTGGCACTGGAGGTCAGGCATCAATTTGTTCCCGTTGAGAGCGTGAAGGCCGCACGCGACAAACTTGCAGCCCTTGTGCAAATGGGGTCGGTGATGGCGTACACGGCCGCGTTTCAGCGATTGGTGATGTCCATACCAAATATGACCGAGGAGGAGCAGTTGGACAGGTATACACGTGGTTTAAAACCTTTGGGGCGTAAGGAAGTGGAGCTACGGGACCCGAAGACACTCGCGGAGGCTATACGCATCGCGGAGCGTGTCGACGCGTTGTACTTCAAGTCCACCACAAGAAACACTGACTGGAGGCAAAGGCATGGTGATCAGCCCCGGGGAGGCTTTCAACATGCATGGAGACGAGGAGAACCAAGTTCAGCACTTGCCTATGAAGGTGGAGCTGACTCTGGGCCTGCACCAATGGAGGTGGGTGCCATACACACACAGGGATGTGGGGCGAAGCACGGCGGACGTGGTGAAAGAGGTAAAGGTGTGCGCAAGTGTTATGCGTGTGGGTCGACGGAGCATTTGGCGTACGGATGCCCCAAACGAAGCACGCAAAGGCCAACACCGGATGGCAACCCTCGCCGTGATCGTCGCGTCAACACCATGGAGCAAAATGGCGTGGAGCAGGAAAACGACTTCCCCCAGTAGGTGAGGAGGCTACTGCTGGGGATAGGAAGGAGCCTCATGCACGGACGGATGCTGTGACATTTCCATTAAAGAAGCAAGAAGAGATGGCTTTGAACGCGCCAATGGTGGTGAGTTATGCAAACGAGGAGACAACAAAGTACTTCGGGCTTCGAGCACACATTTGCTATGACCAAGGACAATGGAGAGAGTGTAAGCTCACGATTGATAGCGGTGCCAACAGCAACTTTATGAGTATTGATATTGCGCGGCGTTACGGTTGGCTTTCGTCATTACGAGGAGGTGAAGTGAAGCTCGCTGATGGAGAGCCACCCTCTGGAGGTGATGGCGCTGCGTTTATGACCAAAGAGTTGTGCGTTCGCATTGGGAAGATGAAGGAGAGCATGCGATTTTGCTGCATCACCCTACGGAACGGGTTTGATGGGATTTTGGGACTACCGTGGCTATGGCAACATAATCCAGCCATCAATTGGAGGAAGCGCGTGCTCACCATCGAGCGAAACGGTGGAGAGTCCATTCAAGCTGCATCGGACGTCATCGAGGCGCGGCACGCACAATTAGGTGGTACGACAATTGCCCAGATCTCTTATGTGCAATTGAGGAAGTTATTGTCTCCACGGAAGGCAAAGGCTGCATGGTTGTGCGTGGTGCGCGAAAACACTGCAAAGTCAGCACCGGAGCTGAGTGACGATGTTCAGACGGCTACTATGGACCCCGAGGTGTGTAAACTTGTTAAAGAATACCAAGATACCATGGTGGACGGACTTCCATCTGGTCTACCACCTCCACGGAGCGTAGACCACCGTGTGGAGCTGATGGAGGGCGTGCACAAGCCACCGTATCGACCCGTATACAAGTTGTCACCTTTGGAACTGGAAGAGGCCGAGAGGCAGGTGGCGGACTTGCTGGAAAGAGGCTACATCAGGCCTAGTAAGTCCCCCTATGGTGCACCTATTTTGTTTGTACGAAAGAAGAACGGGAGCTTGCGCATGTGCGTCGACTACCGAGCTCTCAACAACATCACGAAGAGGAATTGCTTTCCACTCCCACGTATCGACGAGTTGCTGGAGCAATTGCAAGGTGCGCAGTACTTCACAACACTTGATCTTGCTGGAGGTTATCACCAAATTCGCATCGCGCCCGAGGATGTGGAGAAAACAGCTTTTAACACACGTTATGGGCACTACGAGTGGTTGGTCATGTCCTTCGGACTTACGAACGCACCGGCAACATTTCAAACGCTTATGAACAGCGTTTTTGCTGACTTGATTGGTAAGGGAGTCCTCGTGTACCTCGACGACATTTTGGTGTACGCGACAACAAAGGAGGAGCACGTGGCACTTCTACGGCGCGTGTTGCAGCGTTTGCGCGAACACAAGTTGTACGCCCAGCTACAGAAGTGCAAATTCTTGCTTCGAGAGGTGGAGTACCTAGGCCACATTGTGTCGCATGAAGGCATCAAGCCGGACCCCAACAAAGTGCAGGTGGTGCGCGAGTGGGCTGCCCCGACCAATGTAAAGGAGGTGATGTCCTTTTTAGGCCTTGCGGGGTATTATCGCAAGTTTATCATGGGGTTTTCGCGCATAGCTGCTCCCTTGACTACCCTACTCAAGAAGGGAAAGCATTGGAGCTGGTCAGCAACAGAGGAACATGCATTTGCTGCGTTGAAGAAGGCGCTGACGGAGGCACCAGTCCTGGCTCACCCCAACATGGAAAAGACATTTATTTTGGCTTGCGACGCGTCCGACACAGCCGTAGGAGCTGTTTTGCAGCAAGACCATGGCAACGGCCTTCAACCAGTAGCATTCTTCAGCAAGAAGATGAGTGGTGCGGAGCTGAATTACCCCGTGCACGAGAAGGAACTTTTAGCGCAAGTCATGGCGCTACGACAATGGCGTTGTTTTCTGGAAGGCAAAAAGTTCGTGCTTGAGACGGATCACTCTCCACTGAGGTACTTACAAACACAACCTCATCTGAGTCGCAGACAAGCTCGATGGCTTGAGTTCTTTCAACTTTTTGACTTCGATATCAAGTACAAGCCCGGTACGTCAAATGGTGTTGCTGACGCGCTGAGCCGGCTTAATGCAATTGAGGCACTCGCTCAAGTGCAGCCCGAGTGGACCGACCAGATTCGGCAAGTGCTTCGTGAAGACACGGAGGGTATGAAAGTGTTGCAAGAGCTGAAAAATACAGCTACGGACACAAGTGGGCACTGGTCACTGCGCGACGGGCTGCTGTGGCACCATGGGCGCTTGTACATCCCCAACGTCGCGCATATCCGTGTGAAGTTGCTGAAGGAAGCTCATGACGTGCCCATTGCTGGTCACCAAGGGTTGGAAAGGACTTTGGCAAGCTTAAAACAGCGTTTTTACTGGCGAGAGATGCATCGCGATGTGCGCGACTACGTGGCGTTGTGCGACGCATGCCAAAGGGTGAAGGCAAGCAACCAAAAGCCAGGTGGGTTGCTGCAACCTCTCCCTGTGCCATTGTCCAAGTGGGAGCAAGTTACCATGGACTTTATCACGGGGCTACCAAAGACAAAAGAAGGGTACGACGCTATACTTGTGTTCGTCGATAAAACCAGCAAAATGGTACGCTTGGCACCGTGTAGTGAGTCTTGCACGGCACCGGAGGCAGCACGCTTGTTCGTGAAGCATGTATTTCGTTCTCATGGATTACCACGAAGCATTGTGAGTGATCGCGACCCGCGCTTTACAAGTAAGTTTTGGGAGGCGCTGCATAGTGCACTGGGTACCACACTGAAGTTTAGCACGGCATTCCACCCGCAAACTGATGGGCAAACGGAGCGGGCCAACCGTGTGATCGAGGACATGCTGCGTTGCTACGTTAACGCGCGACAAGACAATTGGGAGGAGCTGCTTGAGTTGGTTGAGTTTGCGATCAACAACCACCACAATGCAAGCACAGGTGTCACTCCCTTCCTTATGAACTACGGGCAACATCCATTGACACCGTTGACGGCATGGACACCGCGACGACATGACGTGCGTGTGGAGGCAGCTAATGACTTCCTTACAAAGTGCGCGGACATTAACAAGGCAGCTAGGGATGCGTTATTGGTGGCACAAAATCGGCAGAAGCAGTACGCGGACGCGCATCGCCGACACCTCACGTTTCAGGAAGGCGACATTGTGTTACTCTCCGCGAAGCACGTCCATGTGCGTACGGGAGTTCGCAAGCTGAATGAACGCTGGTTGGGACCATTTAAGGTCAGCAAAGTTATCTCGGACGTGGCGTACAAGTTGGAGCTACCCGACACCATGCGTGTGCACCCCGTTTTTCACGTCTCCCTTCTGAAAGCATATCGAGGACAACCGCCAGAAAGGCCACCCCCCGAAGTTGGCACGGACGGTGAACCCGAGTGGGAGGTAGAAGACATCCTTGGTGAGAAGTTTGTGCATGGCGTACGCAAGTTCTTAGTGAAATGGAAGGGCTATCCGTTGCATGAAGCATCCTGGGAGCCAGAGGCACACTTGACTAATGCTCAAGACGTTGTGCGTGCCTATCTTGCTCGACGACAACCTCGCGAGCTTCGAGGACGAAGCTCACCTGGGGGCGGAGGAGTGTAACAGTCAGGGCCAAATTCTGTGATTTTCATGGCCGTTTTAGGCCTTATTTGTGAGGTACATGTTTTTAATGACTTGTGGCGGATATCGGCGAGTTATGAGTCTGCCGCGGATATCGACCGGGGCCCCAAGACCAGTCCGGAAGGTGCCAGAAAACGGAGGGCCAGTCGAGAAGGGCTCGACCAGATTTCTGGAAGGGCCTGGCGCCAAGTAGTATAACTTGACCATATGAGCAGCAAATTAGGAGATCTTTGGTGCGTTGGAAAGGTCTAGAAGTGTACTACAAGATTCTGCAAGAATATCTTAGCTTCTAGTTCCGTCTAGCGCTAGAATCGTCTAGACAGTAGCATGTGCAGACTGGTAGGTATAAAAGTGACATTCTACAATTTGCAATACAACCTTTAGCTCCCTAGTTTCTGGTGTGCAAGCTTGGTGGTGGTTAGCAGGGGTTGCTAGCGTGTGCCCACCGGTGTGTGCTTGCTTGTGTGACGATCCAAGGCGCTACACAAGTCGGTGTGTAGCTTCGAGCGCATGCGCGTGCGTACGCGAGTGGCGGGGCGCGTGTGTGTGCTTGGCAGAGGGGGCAAGGTTCCGGTGTGAATACCGTGTCTTGGTGAGAGGGTTGTGGATTGGACCAACTCACAGGTGACAAGGCACGAGCACCGTCACAATCCATGTCCATCGCGCCAACGCCGCTTTGTGTTGCAGCTTACCTGTTTTCGAGGAGGATCAAGCTACACCTTATGCATCACGCGCCAGTCAGGAAGTGAGTAGTAGATAGTAGTTGAGTTGAGGGGGAGGGAGAGTCTATTTATCCACTGGCCTGATAGTGGGCCTTTGCCGTTCTTTCTTTCAACACTTGCGTAGTTAATCTTGCAATTCACTTATAGTCAAGCACATTATCAGCTCGGGGGNNNGGGGGGAGGAAAGGGATATCTGTTTATACAGCGTCAGCATGGCATCCTTGCACTCATCCTCGAGGGGACTTGCGCAAGCAGAGCAGGCAAAGTTTACTATTGCCGCTTCTACACCAAGCATTCCACGCTTTGGGGTACGTGGTAAAACATCAACTCCACCAACTGAGGCTCCTCGTGAATTCACGAGTTTGACATAGCCAAGCAAGACCCTACACAGCGCTTTCCGCTCGCTCAGGCCATTGCAACCCGAGTGGCAACCGCTCCGATTACCTCGCCTCCTGTGCTCGATGATCCTCTATGTCGGCTAAACCTTTCAACCGTGTATCGGACACCACAGCGACGCCGCGACGGCATGAATGTCTTGAAGTTGTTTAGAGGAGTCGAAAGCGGCTTGGCATTGATGCTTGTGTAGTGTGGGCATCCCAGTCAGCACGTACTTCTACGGTGACCCCAGCCTGGCGGCGCAAGCACAGACAGCAATGTCTCACCACCTACTGCATATGCGCAAGAGGAAACCACTGCTGGAGCCGTTCGCAGCTGCAGGCAGCCTGCGTGCCTTGCCTCAGGACCTCCGCCTCATTACAGAGGAACACCTACTCCCATTAGGGGGTGTTGACCTCATCATAGCAGGATGAGAATGTCAAGGACACTCACGAGCTGGCAGGGGACTGGGCCTGCAGGACCCAAATGAATTCGTGGGCCTGCAGGACCCATATGAATTCGTTCTGGAAATTGGTCCGCATCATACATATATACAAAAAGAGCAACCCGACAAGCCTCCCGCGTACACTTTTGAGATTGTGCATGCACAGAATGACCAGCGTAGCAACGTACGCACCGATTACCCACAATATTGCACAGTGCTCGGCACACCTGTTGTCATCGATGCTGCGGCCAATGGCTCCCGTGCGCACCAATCGCGCAGCAAGTGGACTTTGTTTTACCAATGTGAAAAACTTAACAGTAGCACAACTTTTGTTAACTTTTGTTTGTTGGGCCTCTTGGCTGCTGAGGCTTCACCTCAATTAGTCACTCGGCCAGACTACAAGCACTTCCACCAATGCAGCAAGGTGGGACATACTATGGCTGCCTTGCCAACATTTGTGGCCTACCCAGGCTCACGTTCGTTTTGCAATGGCCACATTGGTATGGTTTGAATAGCAGTCTCAAATGTCTTCGCAAGCCTCTAGCTACTGAGCGCGAGTTGGCAATGGGTTTTTGGCCTGGTGCCATCACACATGCTTCTTGGCTGGCGGAATGCGATTGTCGCGAGCTACTTGATCGCGCAATGGACCAGAACAGCGATTTTGTTACTAGAGGCATGCTTAACCCTTCAACACAGCTACCGGCCAAGTCCACCACCCCGATCATACGCGCGGGGAGGGGGGGGGGGGGGGGGNGGGGGGGGGGGGGGGGGGGGGGGGGGGGGGGGGGGGGGGGGAGAACCTGCTAAATTCAGGGACCTATCATTTGTCGCCATGGCTTCTTACGGCGTCGAGCTTGAAGCACTTAAGGAAGCACTTGACATCCCTCACAGCTACGAACCTGAGCAAGAAGGCTGGCGCATCGGCTGAATGGCCTCTGGTGACGTCGAGGACAAGTTAAAGTCCCTCCTTGAAGAGCACAAGACACAGCTCGCTCACTCTCTCTAAGACTTGAGCAAGTGCAACTTCTACGAGTCATTACATTTCGCTGCCTATGGCGATCGCCCCTGGGCATAACAGCCAAAACTTCTGGTGGTTAATGAGTCATAAGCCACCTATGACTCATAATTCGTGTTTCGGCGATAACTTTAAACTGGCGGCAAATGTTTTTTGAGCCGTGGAAACCAAAGTTGTAGACCTCGTCAAGGTCTACAACTTTTCCTTTGACAGCGCAAGATTTCTGGCGGCCAACGAAAGTTATCTTAAAGACGGTCAGATCGGCAGTCCAAAATTCATCGGCGCCGCACGTTTTATGACATTTGCCCCATCCGACGGTAGTGCGAGCAGCCACGACAGCGAGGGTCGCGAGCCGGTCGACTGCGTTATTATTACTTGAATTAGGGGTCGATGGTCCTAGTAGTAAAACCCTAATCGCCATAGGCAGCGAAATGTAATATTACGATTGACTTAGACACTCTCGGCCCCATCTTCCACAAGCAGCAATTACTGGCCAAAGTGGAGATGGAGCTGAGTACATCAACTGCAAGAAGCTAGTAGACGCGGGATTTATCGGGGAGGCAGCGCCCAGCATTAGTACGCAGCCACCATCGTCATGCCCCTAAAGAAGCCTTGCTCATTAAATAAGCAAGAACAGTGGACCCAGCGGCGTGTGTATGGAGATTACCGAAACCTGAGTAACCACACGGTATTGGACCGCTACCGCATGTACATCCCTGATGAGATCTTGGATAGCATCGGCACTTGTAAGTACTTCTCGGTGCTGAAAATGCCTTCCAGGTTTCATGAGATTGGCATGAAAGCTGAAGACAAGTGCAAGACCTCATTCTGGGGCAATTGAACATATATGAATGGAAGGGTATCCTCTTCGGATTGAAGATCGCACTTGATGTCTTTCAGCGAGTGATGGATAGAACCCTGCATGTGTTAGACAACTCCAGGTGTTACATCGATGACATCCTCATCTTCAGCCACCGCTGAAGCTCGCCTGCAGCACATCAAGGAGGTGTTGTACCGACTAAAGGAGCACGGGCTTAGAGCACACCCTGAGAAGTGTAACTTCTTTACTTTACGTCCTCATGGAGTGATGGTGCAGCGGGCAAAAGTAGATTCGTTGCTGAAGGTGCCACCACCCACGCACATCTTGCATCTTCATGCCTTCCTTGGTCTCGCCAACTATTACCATCGGTTTGTGCTTATATCTAGGTTGGCCAAGCCCCTCGATCACCTGCTGAAGAAAGCCATCACTTCGCTTGGGGAGAAGCCGAGCAGCAAGCCTTCAAGGCACTGAAGAGCCACCTACAATCGGCTCCCATCGTGGCGCGCCCTGATTACAGCAAGCCCTTTATATTTCACATGAATTGGAGTCGGCTTGGGCTGGGTGCGGTGCTTTCCTAGAAGAACAACGAGCGTAAGAAACAAGTCATTCCTTACGTCAGTCGGAGCAATAACGCTGCGGAAGCCAACTACAGCAGCTATGAAGGGGAGCATTGCTGAGCTTGCAGCTGTTTGGGCCATTTAGCTTTCAGCCATTCCTCTTCGGCTACCAGTTCGAAATGGTCACTGACCACCAGCCCCTGCAGTGGCTTCTCACCAGCAACAAAGTCACTGGCAAGCACGCGCGTTGGGCTTTATTACTACAAGAGTACGACTTCACCATCACCCACAAGCCAGGCATTGTCAACACTGATGCTAATGGCCTGAGTCGCAACCCCAATCCAATTTAAGCTTCGTCCCGAATGTGATTAAAATGCAAGTGCACTGCCCATTGTGATAACTGGTGGAAGGTATGATATATAGCATAGCCATATTGTAGTTAAGATCGGAGCTATGTTAGCTGTATGCAATAAAAGCCCTAGCCTCATCCGTAACTTTGTGTTTAACTCAGTACACATGATAGAATGCAAATCACAATTGGCAGTGCACTTGCATTTTCAATCATAGTTGAGACTAAGCTTAAATTAGAGCACTTGTTCTTTTGTGTGATAATTATGTTGTTGACTATTGCATCACGGTGGAGACTCGGCGCAACTCAAATTGCTTGATTCTTAAGCAGTGTTAAATATTCAATCGGCTTGCAATTGTACTACCCATGAGGTACATAACTAAATATCTATTAATAGTTGAGACTTGTTTTGGAAATTGGTTTGCATCTGCGGCTTGAATAGGTCAACGCATTGCATATTCATCGATGTTTGGAGAAATCAATAGGTATGCAATGACAGTCGGGACTTAAAGCATGGGTGCATTTGTGATGTCGTGATTACAAGAGGGGCAAGCAACCAATGCTGTGCTTGGCATGCTGTCGGTATCGGCGTAAAGCCACAACGATGATGTTTGCTGCTAGTAGGTGCACAATCATATCATCGCACATACCAACGTGGTACGCAAACTGCACAACTTGTACAGTATGACGTATGTTGCCTCAACACGAATGACAGTTGTCACTTTGCCAGCTGTGCAGCACACAGGCTCGTTCTGTCTCAGTGCAGCATTGTCAACACACGCAAGCTGTGGTTAGCAACGCAGCATGCACCGCTCTGAACTTAGTTGCCATTGAAACACAGATGCACACTTCATGGAGACAGGTACGCACACGTGAGACACTCGAGCAAGACCTGATGTCAGAGTTGAGGCTGCGTGTCCACCTGTTCCGCTGTGTGTCCCCGCAGGTGACCAACGAGGAGGTCAAGGCGGCGAAGCTGGATATGCTGCGCGGGACACGCGCGCGGGGCTGCTAATCCCGCTGAACAACTGCCGGCGGGAGACATTCGACGCGCCATGGCAAAGCAAGGAACTCCGCCATTCCTACAAAAAGTGCGAGTACAACGCGTTCATGCAGCGCATCAAGACGGTCGACACACACCCGTCACTGAGAGACACTCAACTGGCTCAGGAGTTGGCTGATTGATTGGTAGACAGGCACACGCATTGGCGGTTGTGTACCTCACCTAGCTTACCATTGAAGCAGGTTGCTTCTCAAAGCCCAGCAAAGCATGTGTGGAGAAGGGCTTTTGCGCCTAACCGCCACTGCAGCATAGTTTGCATACAAGCCAA
This sequence comes from Chlorokybus atmophyticus, assembly GCA_009103225.1. Taxonomy (NCBI): domain Eukaryota; kingdom Viridiplantae; phylum Streptophyta; class Chlorokybophyceae; order Chlorokybales; family Chlorokybaceae; genus Chlorokybus; species Chlorokybus atmophyticus. The sequence continues at coordinate 391,979 of RHPI01003124.1, forward strand.
TCAGAGTTGAAGTATCCTCATTTGATGTTCGAGCACAAACAGTTGCAATGGTTGACCAACTATGAGTGCACATGCCATAGCCTTAGCACTGATGCACAACCCAGTTGGAGTGATGTGCTTAGCAGTATGGTGCTGATACAAGCAAAACTACATGACTGCATCAGCCCTCAAGATTCTAGCAACTTCTTGAACTGCACTGACATGCTGAGGGTTCACTTGTCCTCCCGTCTTCTTCATGACCTAATCCTCGAAGAAGCCCAAGAACGGCACCCTCCCCACGCGCACTCGGGCGGCCTGAGCAGGGTTCTGCACCACCAGCTCCTGGCACATGGCCTGGCTTATGACAACAAGCTATTAATGTTGGCCTGGGGTTGACTTGGGTTTCAACAATGCAAGCAAAGGTGCGCACGATGAAAATATCAGAACTAAACTGAAGAAAGTCTTCATCCAACAGCTGCTCACCGCCACAGAGCTCCCTCACAAGCACGCATAAATGCGATCATCATTGTGCCCGTTACGAGCTGCAATGGACGTGTGCCGGAAGCCACATCGCCAGCAGCTGCATCAGGGGCTTACTTATGTATATCACAGACATCCACAACTGAGAGACAGACGCAGGCGCGCACATGTGTGTATGCGCACATGCACACGCACACTCCCCCCCACCCACAAGCGCGCACGCGAGTATGTGCGCCGGATGTGTGAGTGTTTGTAAGTGCACGCCCGTGCGCACACGTGCATGCACTCGCATAAGCCCACGCCTATGCCCTCACCCACCCACCCACCCACCCACCCGAGCAGCGCGTTGCGGGGAGGCTGAGCCAGGCAAGTGGCTGAGAGTCGTAGTAGAATTGCGGCTCCGCATGCATTATCCAGGATCATTTGGCCATTGTTGAGGGGTCCAGAGGGCTCCTTTGCTGCTGCTGCTTGGAAAAGATGGCTCTGAGGAACAAGACTGCTCCCAGCTTAAAATAACGAGAGTCGTTATCAGCGTTTTACTCAAGCCAAGAGAGGATTGCAGCTGAAGAACAGTCTGGCTCGGCAACTCGGGAGTGGACTCGCACAATTGTTGAAGATATGCTTCGGACAATACCTGAAGGCAGGCACGTATGCATACATGTGCGTATCTACATGTATATGTGCATCCGCACTGATGAGAGTGTGAGTGATTGCATCTATGCCAGCGCATGCATGTGCGCGCGTGCCTGCATGCTCGCATGTACAAGTGCATGGTTGAGTACATTGTGCAGACCTGAACGAATGGAATGATGCGTGACTAACCACTGTGCACACGCGCATCGATATGTACATACATGCGTGAGCTGAAAGAGTATTACCAAGGGAGGTATGCATCGGGCTCGGGCATGAACCGATAGTCCAGCAAGCTTTTCTGGTGCGCATGGATACCATACCATCTGATCCGTAACGGGATCAGACGACCTTGTCTCAGACTCCACAGCAACACCTGCATGGAGGGCATTGCTGTGCCATTGAGCTCAACGTCAATGGCGCCAGCAATATTGCGGATGCTGTTAGGTTCTCCACCTATTGATGTAAATGCGCTCAGTCCAAGTATAGTGCTACCGTGCTTGCGAGTTGTTACAATGATGACAGGTGCGCTCACTTCAACAGAGTACAAACGTACATGTGCGTGTGCTTGTAAACATTGAGTGTCGTTCCTTGACAGATGACAGAATGCGTGGGAGCACACTTTGTCATCAAGAAACCCAACAGTTCAAATTTTACATGCATTGCTTCACACGCGTGCGCTTTGACGTCCATCAGCAAGATTGACGGACACAAATATATAAATTCGCAGGGAGCCCTCCTGTTGCCAGTAACACAAAGCCTGCTTGAGCTGCCTGTGAAAGGTTATATGCTTGATGAAAATTTACACCAACCTCCATGTTGCCATCGCCTGTGCTCATGTGACGTAACAGTTGTTGCATGTTGCGCACGAATGCGGCTGCAGTCTTGCCGGAACGCATCTCTGGTGCCGGGGCTGATGGGGTGAATAAGCACAATCAGCAAAACTGCAGCCGCATTCGTGCGCAACATTCAACAACTCTTACGTCACACTGTTAGACACTGGGTGTAAATCAAGTAGTATCAAGCAATATGTACCTCCATCAGCGCAGTCGCAGCCTGGTTCAAGTTGACCAAAGCATACAGCTGGCCAGGTGCATAGCTGCTCTTCCGCCCCC
>RHPI01003124.1:401439-412001 GCA_009103225.1 Chlorokybus atmophyticus
GGGGGGGCTATGTTTATGTTAGCAGCCATTGGGTTAGCATGTGGATCGTATCAGGCGCGGTCCTCTGCACGCGCTTGCTTGCGGGGCTAATGTATCTTGCTGGTACGACATTTCATGTATTTGAACGCAAATAGAAAGCGCTGGCGAATGTCGCAAATAGTGTGATGCTTGGCTAATATTGCAAAAACGTCACGCCTCGTTTTGCTTGCTACAATGACCTGCTGGGTTGATACAATATATTCCTACCTGCCGGTTCAAACCATGCACGGCACTGTGATGGATGACAGCAGTACTAGTTGCACAAGATCGCACACACGCATCGGGGGGCTGTGTTTCGCACTTGCAATCAATGGCTGCATCAACGGTAGCTGAATGTGCGACAGCATTAAACACAATCGATTACATATCCCAGTTGTTTGTGAGCAGCATGCCAGATGCGGTGCATATTGAACGCGACAAACCTTGAGTGCAGGGTCATGCATTACTTATACACAAGGGGTATGCTGCGCCGGCATGCATGTGTTAAGTTATAGATGCTGACCTTGGGGCAAAGCATACCAATTTCTTGCATCCGCAAGTGGATTACTGTAGCCTGCTTTCCGTCAAGCACACGCAATAGGGATGATGACATGGACCAGCACGTGCTAGCTGAGATGTTATGCTGGCCTCATGGCAAGGGGGATTACCATCGAAGTTCAAACTAGCAAATTCTGTGCAGCAAATTCACTCTGGTGCATCGCACCAAAAGTGAACCCACCGGCCAACAAGCCCCGCGCACGGTTGCTCTGAGTGTGATGTGAAATGGTATGGCAGGGCGCGAATAAGCGCTTGATTTCGGGCAAGTTTTCTGAGCATGTCAATCAGCATGGCTATTGCAGTTGCAGGTAGAGACACACGGAGTCCTTGCATGCATGACTAGCTGCACAACACTGGCAGTATTTGGTAGTTGTGCTGCACACAAACAGCCCGCATTGTTCTGACATCGAAATGCAACAGCATTGCTGCACCTGCAAGACCAGGGGCGCGCAGGAAACATCCGCTGTCATATTATATGCGATGGCGAGCCTTATACAGTTGTCGTTGAGCAGCGACAGCAGGATGTAGCTGTTGGCAAGCGTAGCACTGTGCCAACCTAATGCCTCCGTTAGCAAGGTCAACTCAAGCACTGTTGTGCTAGCAATCGCGCAGCTGTAGGCGCATTACTGCTGTCGCTTCTGGAACTTGGTTGCCTGCCAATTGCGCAATGCAAGAACAGGTCATGCAAGCAGTTGACACTCATTGCTCTACAGTTCAAAACTGTCATGCAACCAGATTGCGTGCGTGCGCTTTGCACATCTCTTAGCTCAAATTGTGCCCTCAAATAACTTGCACCACACAGCCATTGTTCTTGCATGTTACATGATGTGGTATAGTGTAGCCAAGCATTATGCTGCTGGTCATGGGTACCTCGCACTCCAGGAGCTGTGGCCAACCTCCACTGACATGCATAGCGCAGACAAGGCATGAAACTGGTACAGCATGCCTGTAGTTGTTGAGACCAGCTGTTAACTATACGGGCTTGAGAGGTTGTTGTGAGCACACAAGCACAATGCCCTCCCACATTGCCATTGGACTTCTGCCTTCAATTGCACCAGTAGTCTCACCAACCTAAAGCAAGCGCACTGAACTCAGCATTGGCCCTTGCAGTTGATGGGCATTGCTGACTTCACATTCTGCCAATAACATTGTGTCTTCCACAATGTGGGGACAGTGCCAAAGAAGCTAGGGGTTGGAAGGAATGGCAGCCAAGGCGCCCAGAGTTGAGGAGTTGGGCGCTTCGCTCATCAGCTGCCTGCTGACTGTCCCACAGTTGCTCAGCAGGCTGCAATGTGTGGTGCACGTGGTGAGTCATCAACCATCCAGACTGCTGCCATACTGCTGGTTGGTTCATCTGCCTCGCTCCTATTGCTTTGTAGGATGATGCTGCGCGGCTGTGCGGAGTCTCCAAAGCCATGCGAGCGCTTGTCAAGGAAGACCCCGCTTTCTGGCACAAGGCCATCTTGGAATATACAAAATTGCTAGAGTTTGCGAGGTTTGCTTGCGCTAACGCACTAGTAGCAGCTCCACAAGAACTTGAGGTTGAGGCAATCCCTCCGTGCGAGGTTTGAATGCGTTGCCTTCGTGCTTGCATGTTTCTTGTCTTCAGGTGGAACTTTGGTATGAATTTCTTTCTTGGTACGCAACATGAGAATGACCTTATGCAGGGTCTAAACTGTATGAACATCGCAGGCTACCTATTTAAGCGTTTCCACAAGCTGTCAATACACCTGCAACCAGCCGACACCGGTTATATGCACCCCGTTGAGTACGGACTTTACCGCCTTGAGGACTTGCGTGGATTCACAATCCATTTGCTAGATACAGAGAGCCATCCATCAACTGTTGTGAAAGAAGTAGCCTTGATAGGGGGCGTCTCGCCGTTGAAGACACTCACTTTACAAACGGGTCGAAGGGCGGTGCTATTGATTGATATCCCCGAGCTTGACAACCTTCGGCACCTTCGCTGTCAAGGAATTGTCCAGTTCAAAGTCAAACCACAACTACCACGCTTGGAGACTTGCGAACTGTTGATGCCAAGCACATACCTCGCTGAGGCAGTCGGCTGCTTGGATTCAGTGCTCCATCATGTAAGCCTTACCATTGAAGTTGAGATGGCAGCTGATGTCAGAGAGGAGAGTGACTGAGTGCCATAGACTATGCTGTGCTTTGAGCGATGCTGGTCTGTTCGTGTCCCTCGTGCGTGCTCGTAACAGTTATTTATATATGCACATTGGAGTGCGTAGCGCGCTGTGAGCCTGGCTCTCGCAAGATGTGTTTCTTGCAGGCGGCGCTCCTGTTGCACATGCCAGAGTACATGCAAACACAGCAGCTTGTTAATGGCAGAGAAACTTAGCAGTGCCATACAATTTCAATGTCGCTGTGACATTGCTAGCTTGACGTTTCTAGCGTTGGACAACGGTAGTGGCTGATATATACAGTCAAGCAGGTCAGGTCAACCGCTAGTAGCGGTTGGCATTGGCGGCAGCAGCCATTGCATGTTTTAGCTCGTGCTGCTGCTTCTGAGCAAGTTCAAGTACTGTCCAGCAAGCGCCTGCTGCAGCATGCGAAGCTCTACGTTGAGCTCATCGACCACCACGACAGTGACTGACCTGATGACGCTTCCACATCTGCTGAGCGGTGTACAGTCAGTCACGCATGCGGTAAGTTGAGCTCATGATGCGGCTGCACTGTCACAATAAAGTGTGGCACTTTATTGCTTCATCAGCCATGTTACAGGAAGATCCTGCTCGGCTGTATTGTGTCTCCAAAGGCATGCAAGCTTGTCAAAGGAAATCCAGCCTGTAGGCACTGAGCAACGCTAGCACTGTAGCACTGTAGCATTGAGCAACGCGTTGTTGTTGCTGTTGTCGTTGTGTATCTGTACGCAATACCCCGAGTGACTGTCTTCGTATGCACGCATTGCTACTGCTTGACACTGCGCAGGCGTGGCGGTATTGCTTGCAACAGCAAGCACTCAGTTTCACACCTCCTTCAGTACTAATCCGTAGTACAATGCAGTGGCAGCGGCAGACTGTGTGCGTGCACCGCCTCTATACGCGAGCGCGCGCGCGCTCTTATGACACACACGCAGTGCGCTCTAGTGGGCGCGGGGCAACGTGTATGTGCATGCTATGCACATGCATGCGCATATGTCGCACCCACCTAGTGGGTGGGTGCGACAGTGCGCATATGTAGCCTCTGTGGTTGGAAGGAGGTTCCGGTGTTCCACCTACTAAGTGATAGTATGTTGGAGAAGCGCACACGTGTTATGTTCAAACTTGCAAGGCACCTACTTGCTGCAACATCCCTTGAGACGTTTGTGTACATGGACTTCACACAACTATACCATATACAGATGCATGCGTGTGCCTAGGCATGGTTGCGCACACGCGTGCACACGCGTGCACGCACATAAACATGGACATGTATGTGCACAATTCACACGATCAGATGTACGGACACTTGGCGCGATGCACTGAGCGTCCTAGACACAGCAGTTGGGACTCTGACGACTGATGTATAGGGACACAAGGGGGGCGACCCTTCAAGGACACCAGTTGTGTCCCTGCAGCCACTAGGCCACAGCACCGAGCGTGGCTGTCGATGGTGGAGGAGGAATGCGAGAGGAGGCGTGTTCAACGGTAGACCAACTTAGGCTGCATGTCGCCCCAATGTACCATATATGGCTGCCAGTCTGCTGCATGAACATCCCCTGGCTGCCAGCAGTAGGCACTGCTGGCAGCCAGGGGATGTTCATGCAGCAGACTGGCTTTACGGATGTGCTTCGGAAGCATATCTCGATAGCCACAAGGCCGTGCGTCGCATAGTGTTGTGCCAAGAGTTGTGCCACTTGCGAGCGCCTTGCCTATACATGTGCCACCCTGCCGAACGGGCGACACTGCTTGTCTCAAGGACTGCGACTGAGGGACAACAGTGTTGCTCCTGGGGATGCGCTGTCCCTGTGGTTGGAGTGCAACCACTGGGAGCATATACACGCACGCTTTCAGCCTCTCACATGCATGCACATGCACACGCGCCACAACTTGATATGCGCACAGCACATGCATTGATGAGGTACAATTTCTGTGGCATCGTCCTACGCACAGACAGCCATGCAGCCACATGCTTGCTCACATCACACCGCAGTGTACTTGGTACAACACGGCGCCGGTCGCTCCTCATCAGGGAGCACGTAGTACACCGAACCCCAGCGCAGTGACACACCGTCCCGCCAATGCACTAGCTACCTGCATCGCCGTCCTCCCCGCAAGTCCAAAGTCAGCGCTGCATCCGCCTCCATCATGGCCGCCTCCATGGGATGGGCACCCCGCCTGGCACCTCCGCCCTGACCTTACAGATCAGACGTGCATAGGTACGACCAGTACTGTGTAGCCTCACATCTGGTTAGTGCCATCAATTTTACCTGTGTACCCTGTGTACCCTGCATACTCTATGTATACAGCGACCTGCTGAGTCCAAACAGTTGAGTGCATGAACGAGTCTGCAACAAGCAATGCTGCCCTTGCAAGACCAGGGGCGCAGAGGCATAATTCCACCGTTGTTCTTACCCACGTTGAAAACTCGCCACATGCACCAACATGCAGCCTCCGACTTCTCCCCCCGTTCCCTGCACGACAACATGGGTAGCAATGCTCTTATGCTTAGCAGGCATAACTGCTAAGAAGCCACGCCTCTCATAGTGTCACAACATAAACTAAGTTGTTCGCTGTATACACTTCAATAGCTCAGCTACGTGCACTGCACGTAGCTGAGCTAGGAATCTTGGACTCTTGTGTCATGCTTAATACACTACTGACTTTCGTGCAGTAAAAAAAAAAAGGAAAGAAGCCACGGCTTGATCCCCTGGGTGTAATACTTTGTTTAAAACTCCACTGCTGATTGGGGGAAGAAAGTTCTCGGGCAATGGTTTCATTTTACCTCCACAACGTGACGAGAAGCTCCATCTCGCAAATGGGAATGAGATTCAAGGTGTACACTAGAATGCATGCTGCGCAAACAGCCTCTGGGCCAAAGCACGCATACATTGTATAAACACTGCTTGGCAAGTGGGCGTCAACTGTTGACCATGCCTATGCGCATACCCACCAGCGCACATGCCTACGCCGGTTGGACGCACGTGCGCACGCATACCGCGTGAGTTGTGGCACCAACGTGCACACGGACTCCAAGCTGTTGGACAGCTGCTGAATGGCTTGACACATGCAGGCAGTTGACATCATTAAAAGCATTGCAACACTAGTCTTTCAACCTCATACGCCGGCAATGTGCAGTCAGGCTACGCGCACCAGTGGTTTCAAATGTAAGGGAGCTGGTTTGGCAGAGTCATGCTCTTCATGACACGCACATCAAACACTAGTCCACACTCAGGCTGTTTCAACCGTGCACAGGATAAGGTCTTGTCGCTTACAGCACAGCACCTTCTGCGGCACTCAATCACGTCACTTGCAAATGGGAGCACATGCACACCATGTGCACTACACCGGCGTTCATTACTTCACAGCTTGGGCAACCCAAGTACACTAACGAGGTGTTAGCAGTAGTAGGTAGATTAGGTAGAGTAGCCCGGTGGTGAACTACGTGGTAGTGTGAAATGTGAGTGGTATGATTGTGGGATGGTGATGGTCGCTGTGCATGAGCATATGCCACGCGCATTGTATGTAAGATAGGCACTTACGCACACCAACCCAAGTTCGTCCACCATGGTATGTCCGACATACCATTGTGAACGAACTTGCAGTGCAAATGCCCAGGCTGTGAGTGAGATGAATGAGACTGCAATCATGGATCTCCAGATTGTCCCTTGCCTTCAGCGCTGGCGCGCCGCGACTATCAAAGTGCCTGCCAGGCCTCAGTGTCACCACCATCCGGATAAACCCCCACTTTTCTCCCTCAGAAACCGCATCATGCCTTGTTGGCATGATGCCAACATGGAAAAGAAGTTGGTGTTCAGGCAGGGTTTTACTGAACCCACAGGTAGAAGTCGTCCAAGTTCTGTATCTTATCGACAAATCCAAGTGTTGTTCGGGACACAAAGACAGTTGGCCGGCGGGTTGGGTTCACATCAATGACTTTGCGAGCAGCGCCATTGCGCAGAATGAAGGTTGGTCCATTGGGCTGCTGCTGTGCTGAACCATTAGCCACATTCAGAACACTGGTTGCACATTGCGCAATGCGCCATAGATTGGATAAGGGACATCACCCCGTCCTTGAATGGCGCCAACTGCATCCATGGCTGGAAAGCTAGCCTCCACATCCCTTTGAAGTAAAACAATTGTCTTAGCGTCGAAGCGATTGCACACCATCTTCATATGGACATAACCGCCTCGACTCAGAATAATCAGCTCCTTGAATTGATTACCGGGAGCTGTACAGGAATGCTGGGTTGAAACTGACATGATTGTCTGTCCACATTTTAAGCACGGGTGGCAGTTGAGCAAAAACCTGACAATTAAGGCTGCAGAAGTGGTTGGACTGGCGATGAAGCATTGGATGCATCACCAACAGTGTCCACTCTTGTGCTGTCGGAAGGTCTTGCAAGACCAGAGTGGCATGATCATGGACGACCTCAAGCCACACCACGAGGGTTAGACACCGTAGCTCTGCGCACTCGGAATCCCGTCCTATGGATACATGTGTGACAGCAGCTCCCACTTCAACTCCAACAGTAAGGCTTACAATGCTGCGCCAAATTCAGGTTACTGACCGCTTCAGCAAGGTAGTCTTTGCGCAAAAACAGCTCGCAAGTCTCCAGGCGTGGTAGCTCTGGCATGTCCTTGAACTGAATATTCCCTTTACAGCGAAGATGCCGAAGGTTGTCAAACGGGGGGATGTCAATGGACAGCAACGCCCTTTGACCTGTTTGCAAGTCAGTGTTTCCAGTGGCGGCATGGCTCCCCCCATGAAGGCTACTTCTTTTGTAACTGTTGATGGATGCCTTTCTGCATCCAGCAGATGAAGTGTGAACTCACGCAAGTTCTCAAGCCAATGAAGTCCGTACTCAACGTTGGCCCTGTCGATGGTGCTGGCTGGCTGCAAGTGTATTGATAGTTTCTCTAAACGCGAAAACAGATGGCCTGCGACGTTCATGCAGTGGAGATCCTGCATCAAACCACTCACTTATTGCGTACCAACAGAAGGACGTCATGCCAAGGACAAACATGCAGTCAAGCAACGTGAACACATGAATGCAGCGCACTCATACGTTAGCGCAAGCAAACCTCACAAACTCCAGCAATTCTGTGTGATTTAAGATGGCCATTTGCCAGAAAGCGGGGTCTTCCTTGACAATCGCTCGCATGGCTTTGGAGACTCCGCACAGCCGCGCAGCGTCGTCCTACCGAGCGATGAGGCAAATAAGTCAACCAGCGTGGCAGCAGTCTCAGGCAATTGATGATTTACCACGTATACCGCAGACTGTACGCTGCTGAGCAGCTGTGGGACAGTCATCAGGCAGCTGATGAGCGAATGGCTTAAGTCCTTAACAATAGGCGCCTTGGCTGCCATTGCTTCCAACCCTAGCACCCTTAGTACTGTGCCTGCATTGTTAAAAACAGTGTTTTAGGCAGAATGTGTAAAGTCGCAACTGCACATGGAGTCCTATCCCATTCACTGCAATGACCAATGCTGACTTCAGTGCGGCTGCTTTATGCGGGTGAGACTACCAGTGCAACAGAATGCAGAACAGCAATATAAGAGGGCGCAAACCACTTTGTGCTTGTGTGCTCACTACAACAGAATGATATTCGTGTTGTTTCACACCTGGTCTCAACAATCACAGGCACTGCATGATGCTGTTACAACTTGGATGGCTTAGCTGCACTAAAACTGTCAGTGGAGGTTGGCCACAGCAGCTTGTTGCTTGCCTACACTATGCCACGCCATGCAACAGGCAAAAACAATGGCTGTGTGGTACAATGTGTGTTGGGCTGAATCAGCATTTTGGCTACGACATGGGCAATGCACAGGCACGCAACTTGGTTGCATGGCACTTTCGAGGCAACGGGTGTATGTCTACTAACTTGGTTGCATGCAGTTGAAAGGAACCAACCAGCATTAAAGCAGCGACAGTAGTGAATGCTCCTACGGCTGCTTGATTGCAATCAATGCAGAGGACCAGTCTACCATCCCAACCCGAGGCATGCCATACCTGACTGTCGGGTGGCACAATGCTAAGCTTGCCAACAGCTGCATGCTGCTGTCGCTACTGCTCAACGACCTGACAAGTCTTACACAAGACGGCAACCAAGTAGAGGGTGCTGTGTAACGAGCATACAGCTGCAGAACCAACTTCCATCAGCTGAGGCCGATGATTGCTTGCCTCACAAGGAAGCCCAGCGCAGCCTGGGGACTCACTCGTCCAGGCGCAGGCCCGCCAGTGGGCTCGTGAGACACGTGTGCAACCGCACCCCTTGCGACACCACCACCACCGCCGCCAACGCCGCCGCCGCATGCGCAACATGCTCTTCGCTCAGCGTCGCCTATGTTTGGCCCTGCTGAACCCACGCTGATATCTGTGACGCTTACCTACAATACACCACGGTTTCGCAAGAGTATATCTCAACTAGTACCGATATCATCAGGGTGCCACGCAAGCGTTCTGCTCTCTGTGCAGCTGCGGCTAAGTGTAAGGCGGCGGTGGCACCCTGATGTTTGGCCTGCCTGCTTGACTAGGCTCCGACAAGCAGCTGCAGTCTCAGCAGCAGCCCCTCATCGCCCATTGTGATTGTGTGTTGTTTAAAGAGCCTGGGGGGAGCCACAGCTGACCTGCTCACAGGTGCACTTGTAAGCAGCTGTCATGTCAGCGAGGATAAGCTTGCCTTGCCCTGTCCTTGTGCGTGTGTTCTTGCCATATCAAGCGTACAACAGCAACTCTGCTGCTTGTTTGCTCGTATGGACATTGTCGCCAGTAAGTGGCTTTGCAAGTTGTCGTTGAACAGTAGCAGCAGCCAGAAGGTGCGCTTGCTTGCAAAGGTAGGCGTCGTACGAGCATGCAATGGCGATGTAAACAAGAGCATCTAGTTTGGTTGCGACAACAATCAGAGTTGGTGCCAAGAAACCTTATTGTGTGCTTGTGCTTGTGCACCACATGCGCGGGCTACCTTGCCGCCTGCAGTGTGTCTCTGTATATCAACGCATTAACCTTGAAGGCGCTGAGATAGTGCACGCACATGATCTGCAAGGTGGCTATAAAAAGTTGTCTTGCTTGATTACATTGCACGCCGCTTACTTTGTCACAGACCGGGCGGTGCTCCCTGAAGGCACTGGTTAGTGAGCAGCTCTCAGCCTGTTGCCAAACATGACTGGTCCTGTTGCTCTCGGGGACCAAGACGCGTGTCAAGGTGCCGCCGGCAATGCACAGTTCATGTACATAAGCCTTGATGACCCATGATGCACTGCGTCAAGACGCATTGACCTTGTCATCTCTGCGGTGTGGTCATGCACGGAGCCATGGCTATTGAACCACTGAACCAGGCTGAATGCTACATGCAAGCTGTTTAATGCATCACTCTCAGAACACGCCACCCCCCCACCCTCTTTCCCCCTTTTGTGCTTGTGACCGTCACCCTTTTTCACAAGCACCGATGACAAGGTCTCTGGCACGCGCGCATGCACAAAGTGCACATGTGGGATGCCACACACACTCATCTCGGTGTGGACTACCGCGTGTGCTACGGCAGCAGTAATAGTAATAGTAGTAGTTGTTGTGGTAGCGATAGCAGTAGCAGTAGCACTACTGCACGTACGTGCACCGACCAATATGCTACTCAGTGACTCAACTACTGAGTAGCATATTGGTCGGTGCACGCACGTGCACACCTACGCGCTCGCGTGCATGCGGCGGTTGTAACGCATATCACTCGCAAGCACCATGTCGACGCCATCACAATAACATCTAGAAATGACCCCTACACCAGTCCGCCCGTAAGTTAGGCTGTTGAGTGCATGTGTGTACCGCGCGGGGG
>RHPI01003124.1:412482-452127 GCA_009103225.1 Chlorokybus atmophyticus
GGGGGGGGGCGGGCGCGGGCGCGGGCGGCAGCACCAGTCAAGTATGAGAAGCAAGGTATATGCACTGCTTTCAGTTCGACGTTGGCAGTGTGGTACTGACAGGGAATCTCCATCACCTGTACTACATATGTGTCGAGCACGATTCTTGACAAACGCATGCGCAAGTGTCTGATTGATGCTGCCCCATACTGTCATGCACCTGTGTGCGAATGCCGTTTTATGTGAGAGCTCCTATAGTGTGAACAACAACATTGGCCGACACTACGAACTTCACTTGCTCTGCACTTGCCATCTCATAGTGGCATACATCGGCACAAGATGTTTGCGCTTACAGTTACGGGCTTGACTCAATCAACAGACCAAACACAAAGCCAAACCTCTGCTGCAAAGCAAAACATGACATGCATTGTCACAATGCATTTGGCACGAAGCACTCGCCAACACCTTCAGATGCCGAAATGCTATACAAGTGATACAACACATTCACTGTCACCAACCGCTACCGACAGTACAAGCACTACAAGTACATGCATGTCACACACTCTACATTTACACAACACAACACGACAGTTGCAAGTGTATCATCCAGTGGCTGAGCCCGCAGTCAGCTTCAATTACTACTGCCGCATCCCGTATTCACTCTCTTAAGGGCTGCCCGACGGCGGGCCGCCACTTGGCACAAAGATGTCCGCATAGGGTCCAATGGGTAGCCCTGTGCCCAGATTGGTGATGTTGAAGCCGGGGCCGTACTCTGCACCGGAGGCCTCAAGCTGGACCACCTCGGAGGCCGGGGCAGGGATGATGATGTTCTGGTTCAGCAAGTCTGCTTTGCCGGCCTGTTGCAGAGCCAAAGTACGGGTGGAAGAAAGTACACGAGCAGCTACGTGATGGCTTTGAGTCATGGAAACAGTGCTTACCTGGCTCAGGGTTCTCACGGTGACGCGGTTGCCTGGGTAGCCTGCGAAGCCGTTGGCCTGGTCGGCAAAGCCAATGCTGTTGTTGATCTTGCCGTTTATGCCATTGGGGAAGAACCCGCCGCTGGTGCCGTTAGGTGCTCCCAAGATCAAGATGTTGAGAACCTGCGACGCATTGCGCGTTAGGCGTACATGTCTGTGTGCGAGCGCGCGCGCATGTGTGTGGCTCTTTGTGCTCAAACTGCGTTCTCCTCCAACACGCGCACAGATGATAAGTACCTGCTTGGGCGTGCGGCTGAAGGTGAGGCCGCGGATGTCGGTGGGTACGTTGTTGATCTTGAGGGTGGGTACCGCAATGAAGTTGGTGTCAAAGTTGTACAGTCCCTGGTCGTCATTGATGGGCCCGTCAAGGGAGTTGCGGAGGTGTGATGCCGCCTGCACAACCTCAAATACACGCAGGCCGTACTCTTCGATGGTGAAGTTGCGGCGGTCCCACAGCAGCTGCCTGTCCACCGCCGACTGGTAGCTCGCTGAACACGCCAGACCCGACACCGCATCCGCAAGCCCCGGGTTGCTCATCAGCAAGATACATCCCTTCGATCCAATGTGCCAACATCAGTCATCACTACTGTGAGCGGGTGCATTGGCACGACTCTTTGGAGGTCAGCAATCTAGCAGACGCAGTGCTGCGAACGCACGCACGCATACACACAACGTCAGGGGATGTGCTTACCTTGTCTCCAGTGGCGCCAATCTCTGCAATGCACACGCAGATGTAAGGACAAGTGCTGATGTTCACAAACAATGGTATGGGACTACCGTAAGGCTTCAAGCAAACACATGCACATCTGCACGCACAGGCTACCTTCCACGAGCCATGTGCACAGCAGGAAGCGGATGTCGTCTTTGTAGCAGTCGAAGCGGGGGTTGCTGACCTTGCCGACAGCGGCGTCGAAAAACTTGGTGAACCCGAAGTCGATGTCAGTGACGGGGCACGGCACCGAGCGCCCTTCCAGCACCTCGCGAATCATTCTGCGCATGTGCAATTAGTTGTGGGTCAACTCGCTTGCTACCATCTGCATACTGGCGGCACAAAGTGCGTCACCACTCACCGCACGTGGCCTTGCTCGTCCAGTGCCACCTCTTCAGCCCAGGGCTGCAGCTGGTTGCTCAGGGCTGCCTTCCTGTTTGGCACAGTTGCACTCGACAACAGGACAGCGTTGATGACGTTGTGCTGATCAGCACAACGGACAGATAAAGCACGTACCTGCCGCCGATGGCTTCACCGAAGCCCGTTCCGTTGAAGGATAGCAAGTCGAGTGGAATGTCCTGTCCGAATGCTGCAAACGTGTCAAAGCGCGCCTCCAAGCACTCCATGTTGGCCAAGAAGTTGAGCACATCACTGTCGAAGATGGCCTGAGAGCCGGCCTTGGCAGCGATCGTAGCTGCAACGCATGCAGAGTGAGAGCTCGTCGCTGGCATAACTGTACATTACGCAACCCACGAAGCTGACAAGCACTGCTGCAGCAACATCACACCTGCGCGCATGCGGAGAGAGACAGACACACAGACACACAAGTTTGCGCGCGTACACACACAAGCGCCAGGACACACACAAACAGAGACACTTGCACGCACACGCACGCCCGTACACACCTTGCACTTCAGCTTGCTGTTGTTGGGGGACGAAGTATGGTCCGCCTTGATCCGTCGTGGTGAGATCGCCGAGGGGAAGGAGACCAAACTTGGTGGGCAGCGCACCGAGACCCCTCCTGCGAGTCCCGCCAGCACCAAGTGCGTAGCTTCCACAACAAGAGATGGCTAGTGCCGCACATAGCAACAGCGCCCACACCTGTGGACAAGGGGATAGGCACAGCCGGTTGGTGTCGTGGAAGGTTGAATGCATGCTGTGAAACAAGTCTCAATGGTGAAGACATGACTCGCGCTTGCCTTGGACATGTTTGTGGGATTGACTGCTACTGGGTGCTACTGAGCAGAGGAAAAGCGTCCGAGCAGTTGCTGGTTCTGAGATTGTGAATAATATGCCTGACCTTTTATACAATCCCCCAACCGCAGTGTGCCTGAGGACTGGTAATCCAAGATGACCAGGTGCACTCCACAGGACTCCGAAGACTGTGCCATTACCTGCTCTACTGTCACAATCAGTGCGTATGGCTACTGCCTGGTTGAGCAAGCGTGAAGCTGTCAACGTTACAAGCAAAGCAACGTCCAATGTGCGTGTGCTTGGATTGACGACACACAGGCATCTAGCCTTGATCTGTCAGCTGCTGACTGTTTCTGCTGCACGTTACAACCCTGTGGATGCCCAAGCCTCGGCTGCTTGCTTTGCTGACAAGGCGTTGACAAGCATGATTCTTTCTGCACACAGGCCAATCGGCGAGGCGCATCCCTGCTAGAGCGCATGAAACTGCATTGACTAGTTCCCAACATGCATTCTTATTGCTGAGCAGCCCCTTCAGTTCAAAGCTTTCCAGCAGGCATTGGACAGCAAAGTGTCCTTGGTTTGCATGCTGCGTTCTTACCTAGCCAATGCCCACCTTAGAAAGCTGGCAGTCAATCCAGCTGTGGGTGACAGCAGCGTGCCAGCTGCTAAGGCGGGTCGCCTCCCCCATGACGTCAAGTACCCCCTCGCCTCTACCGCCTCCAGCTGCAGCACGACGACAACGACAACGACGACGACATCGTTGATTAGGACAAGCAGGAGGCTAGCAAAACGGCGGAAGAGACGGCGAGGATGTGGACCGCAAAGAGGGGGAGAATGATTAGGCAGGCGGCAAGTAGGGCCAGCACGACCACGCTGTTGTCTGCGGTTGTGTATGCACCGTGCGCTGAGGCGCAAGCAGGCGGGACGCTCTGATTTTCCTCCCTGGGCCACCCTGCAGGTGGGGCAGTGCCGACCGAGAGAGCAAGAAGAACAACACACAGGCCCACCCACGCAATCTCGCTAGCATGAGTGGCCTATGTCTTCTCTCACTGACTGGTTCTTGCTAGCCCCTGTGCCGCAAGTAGCCGGGGGCACCCAAGCTGTACCGTCTGTACTTGTTGTTGCTATCTTGCAATGTGGGTTGTTGATCTTTCATGCACAGCTTGACACCAGCACGAAACAACCGTGCATAGGCCAATTCCGAAACACTACCACGCAGTGCATGCGCGGCTCCATCCATTATGTCCTTGTTAACTGCATCCTGCGTGTCAAGCAGACCCTCCTGTAGCTGGCGTTATCAAGCCAAGTGTGCATGGAAGTATGCTCAAAATGTGTCATGTTCCATTGTGCCGCGGCCAGTGCAACATTCAGCTTGATTAGCTGTGTTCGAGTGTAATTATGGCGTGCAGGTTGATGTTACAGCACTGCTGCCTGAGGGAGGTTGTGCTCCCATGCGCGTCTGTTGCGTTGAGCTATTGAGTCGAGAGTCGCACTCTTATATATGCAATCTACTACTTGGCAACAGTGCAAGTGTCCCCGAGCACGCATACTTTATGGTGATATGGTGATATGCGCCGCCTGCGTTTGTCGCGTGATAACCAGACCTGCTGTCCTTCTGCTGCCATCACTGACTTTGCAGCTGTCATGACACATGGCTTCTGGTGTTGTGCACTTAGTACAACTTGCTCCGTACGTGTATATGATTGTGGCTGGGAGTTTGGGGAAACATGAGTGCATGTAGCATGTTAGGCGCCTGATCTGTATACATTCATCGTAACATGGTGTCACAACGATTGGTGCCGGCGTCACATGTACCTGCATTGCATGTGATGCAGACCATTCAGCTTGGTGTACATGACTGCATGGTGCACAGCCCACTGCTTATCTCCTATTCTTGGTGCATCCAGCCCGGTGACCGTGGGTCTTTGCATGTTGAGGGCTTATACATTAGCGTTCTGCGTGAAGCTTCCCGGCCTATGATAGCAACGGTGGTTGAGCGGCGCATGTCGCTCAGACTGGAATTCGCACTCAGCCTGCTGCAAGGTATGCGTTGTGCATGAGTCGTCTCTCTCTCTCTCTCTCTCTCTCTCTCTCTCTCTCTCTCTCTCTCTCTCGCTCTCGCTCTCGCTCTCGCTCTCTCTCTCTCTCTCTCTCTCTCTCTCTCTCTCTCTCTCTCTCTCTCTCTCTCTCTCTCTCTCTCTCTCTCTCTCTCTCTCTCTCTCTCTCTCTCTCTCTCTCTCTCTCTCTCTCTCTCTCTCTCTCTCTCTCTCTCTCTCTCTCTCTCTCTCTCTCTCTCTCTCTCTCTCTCTCTCTCTCTCTCTCTCTCTCTCTCTCTCTCTCTCTCTCTCTCTCTCTCTCTCTCTCTCTCTCTCTCTCTCTCTCTCTCTCTCTCTCTCTCTCTCTCTCTCTCTCTCTCTCTCTCTCTCTCTCTCTCTCTCTCTCTCTCTCTCTCTCTCTCTCGCTCTCGCTCTCGCTCTCTCTNCTCTCTCTCATGCGTTTGTGGGTGCATGCTTGCGCACAAACACATTCCATGTGACACATTCCATGTGACACTCTGGTACGTTTGGGCGTACGCAACTTGTAACTTTCAACGCAGATGGTGTTGTTCATGAGCTGTGGTAACGACTGTGTCCCCCTGGTACTTGCAGCGATGCAGCGATTACCATCGCTGCGTCGCACGCACACGCACAAGCACACCACCATATGCATGCACATGTGCAGGCACGCTCGCGCGCACACGCAGGCATCCACGCACATAGAGACACACACGCACACATGCAAGCATTGGTAACGAGCCATGCATGTCCACGCATGTGCGCAAGTACATAAACAGATGTGCATATGCGCGCTTGCATGCGTGCGTCTATGCATACGTGCATGGACTCCATGCACGTACGCATTGTAGCCCACCTCATTAGCATGTGGACGGTGGTTGGCACTGTGGCTGTAATGCCATTATCCCCACATTGCAATCACTGAGGCTGATGTGATGACCGCCCGGCGGTTATAGCACAAGGAGTGCTTATGCTATGGCACATTTGTCACATACACATGCCCGTGCGTACGCGCCGACGTGACACGCGCACATGCACAAAGCTTTGGAACTCAGGCATATAACAAATATATTTCAATTAACCCAATAACCATCACATCCAATTAACAAATTGTACCGAGTGGGACACATCCGCACTGCGCCGCAATTGCAACCTACATAGCTTTGCCGTGATATTCAAGACGGTGGTGCTTGCAAAAAAGTGAGCCTAAGGAATAGCGTCATGACAACCATAGCACATACCACGCCATGCACCCCCACGGCAAGCGCTATTAACAATGAATTTCTTATACAGCGACAGTGTTACAATGATGAAAATCCTGTACATCATGCCACTTGTTTTATTTGCTTAACACAAAAGGTGTACATTAGTTGACAAATTAATGTAGCGCAAATTGTGCAGGGTAGCAAGCCTATTGATGAACCTCAAGTGACCACAGCTATGGTTCTGCATGCCAAGTGTTCACATTGCTAAGCCCGCATTGCTTTCATGATGTTTTCGTGATGCATATCATCATGATTATGATAAGACCTGAAACGTGAGGTGATTAATGTCACTTCAACGCCAAGCTCAGTGCACATCACTTACGTGCAAGTCGTGTTAACATTGAAGTCGTATAACTCATGTTAGTCTATGTGTATTTAATACACATTATACCAGCACACCCCCTTTGTACATTGTATATCACAAATCAAATCCCATACAATAGATCATATTAGTTGATGATTAGTAATGGCAATACCTAAACAACCTCGTATATGTGAGTTACAACCATTGTTAATATATTGCATATATTAAGCATCAATTAAATAGTGAGAGTACTTCAACAACGTATACAGTCCATTGAGATTATCCAATTACGCCGTGCAATTGTGTCGCAATAATTTGTAAGCCAGCATGTTGATAATATCAGCACTTCAAGGTAAAATGCTAGCTTGTGTTGCCAAATATGGCATGTTATGATGCAAAATGTGTTACAATCTTGATTAACACACAACGCATTGGTATTGACGAATATGAACTCATATACGAATGCATAACTATTGTGTTGTAACATGTGACAGTTTGCAACATTTATGAATCTTACTACAATTCAATGTGTGTAGCTGTACAATACGATGTGTCTTTTAACGCAATTCCATTCAACTACGCAATTTGAACTTGACACTTTTAACTTCTTTTAGCATGGCTCCACCCTGTCATAGCTATGTCAGTCCCCCATGAGTCATGAGTCACTGGGCCATGGCTCATGACTCCAAGGCCCCTATGTGTGCGTGTTGGACCAACACTGTTGGTCGGTGTTGCATGCAGGTCCTGGTCCCGTTCACATCCAAAGCGGCCGCTCCTGGGACCTGCTGTTTCTTCCCGCTCTGCACGTGATGACGCCCACAGCCTAACGGCCAGAGGCCAGGCCAGGGCGGCGGCGGCGGCGGAAGGGAGGGAAGGGAGGGAGAGATGGCTGCTGAGGTGGATGGAGGAGGCGAGATGGTTGTCGTGAACAAGCTGGAGGTGGACGCCCTGGACGTGGCGGTGGTGGGAGGCTGCCTGGGGCCGTCCACGTCCACGTCTGTGGGAGGAGGAGGAGGGATGAGTGGGACGGCCGGGTCCACGGGGTTGAGGCGGTGCGACGAGGAGGCGGCGGCGGACGCCCTGGACGCCGCCGTAGCTGAGGCGGCGAGGGTGCTGCGAGCAAGCGTCGCCTCGGCGGCGGCCGCCCACGCCGCGGCCTTGACTGCCAGCGCCAGGGCGGCGGCGGAGGCGGCCGCCGCCGCCGCCTCCGCCCGGGAATCCGCCTTGGCCGACGCCCTGGCCGAGGCCACCTCCACCTGCGCCCGCATGGAGCTGGCCGAGGCGGCGGCGTACGCCAGCTTGACCAGGGCGGCGGCCACGCTAGGGGCGCGGACCAGGCTGGCGGCCGGGCGACGGCTCCTGCGCTCCGCTATTGCCACGTGGCGAGATTATGCACGCCTCATGACCCGCATGCGCAGCAAGGCCGCCGCCTCCGCCGCCAACAGGCAGCGCAATATCCTCAGAGACGTCCTCCGCTGCTGGGCGGACCAAACCAGGCTCACCATTAGAGCCAAACTCACTGTAAGTTGCATGTGTGTAATGTCATGCGCTTATGTGTATTCTACTTGCGTGCATTGTACATGTACACTGCTTACATATGTGCTTGTTAGGCTGCTGCTGGAGCATCGATGGAGGCTGCACGCACAGAAGTGGGTGCGCAACTACAGCAGGTGTGTAGCATGTGCGCGCCCATGTGTGTGCGCGCTAGTACAGGCATGCATTGCCTGATGAGTGCACGCTGTGCGTGCGTGTTTGTAGACTGATTGTCATTTTGCAATGCATATATGACATTCTTGTGTTCATGCAGTTGGAGGAGAGGGTGCAGGCGTATGCAAGCGAGCTGGCGCGCGAGAAGGCACGGCGAGCGGCGGTGCAAGAAGAGATGCGCGCGGCATTCTTGCGCGGTGTCTGCGCGCTCAACTTTGAAGCGCTGTCGCTTTCCCAACAACATGCAAGCGACAACAATGACACAGACCAATCAACATCGGTACCTTTGTCGGTTGAGACAACAACATTGATATCACCACACAAGCCGCATACACCACAACAACAGCAAAAACAGCAGCAGCAGCAACAACAGCGACAACCACCACCACATCAGCGACAGCCACGAGTGGTAGTGGCCACGCACAACGGGAGCATATCAGAGCGACTTCGTGCAGTGCACGAGGCATGTGTGGCAGCCACGAATGCGAGTGCAAATGCTGGCGTGAGCACAAGTCAAGAGTGGCCACGGGGCCTTGCGCCAAGGCCGACAGTGGTGTTGCAGCAGCAGTCATAGTGCGTATGTCTGCTAAGTCAGCAAGCTGCAATGCAGACTAGTGTATACACACGATTGCTTCTACAAATGATGAACAGGATGCACTGGCTGTTCAATTATACACATCATAGCTACAGACTGACCCGAATGTGCATTGCTGAGGCCACATCACATGAATATGTGCACACGAAGGTGTATCACTAACACAATTGCCACATGTTTATTGACGAGGGGTTACGTATGTTGCACTAACCACACTCACAATGTGGGCTTTGGCGAAGCAACACCAGCCGCAGGTGACGGAGAAGCCAGGCCTGTACTCACCTCCTTAGTTTCAACACCTGCTTTCATGCCATCCTTTGCTGCTGCACTGCCGTTTGCCATCTTAGCATCATGCTCCCTTTTCAACGCGGGCACCACGCTCGGCGCCATGACAGTGGCGTGGTTGGCCCGCGGCGAGCGCGTGGGCAGTGTGTGGTGGGCGATGTTGGGATCAGATGATTGCGCAGGGACACAACCGCCCCAGAAAAGAGAAGAGAAAGAGGCTGATGGAGCGGGAACGGTCCTTGATGACGATGAAGAAGGCAGGGAGTCTAACCGCTCGCGCAACTCGTCAATCTGAGCTTGTAGTTGGTCGCGAGACTCGCGGTGCGCCAATGCTGCCATGGCGCGCTGCTGCTTCTCCTGTTGTGTGGATAGCGAAGACACATAGATCAGTTACTAGTGCATGAAAGAAGCATAGGCTTCACGACAGCAGGGAGGCCTCAGGGAATCATCGGAGCTGTTGTGACAAGGCCAGCCTCAACAAGAGCCATGAACATAATACAAGACCAGGGATCAAAGTCAACCATTGCATGAGTGACTGTACGCACTCGTGCAAGTAAGTGCTTACGTGCGCATACGTGTGTGCGCTAGCGTACGTGCGCATGCGCATATGCATGTGAGAGCACGTGTGCATATGTGTGCGTGTGCGCATGCGAAAGAGTGCGTGCATATGTGTGCGCGTGCGTGTATACCTGGTCGAGCATGCGCTGGGTGTCAGGGGCGACCTTGGCGACTGAGGCGCGAACGGCGTCAACCTGCGATTGCATCAGCAGCAGGTGCTCGCGCAGCCGCGACAGCTCCTCCCACAACGCATTGGACAGCGTCTCCAGCTGTTCAACGTACAACGAAGATAGAAAGCACACACAGTGTCAGAATTACACGTTGGTGCTTAGCGCATGCTTGTGACTGTGTACACGCTGCGGAGTGACTGCCAACAACATTGGCTGACCATTGTTCAGTGAGTCAGCAGTCAAACAAGCTTATTGCACACATAAGACTAGCAAGACAGCCATGAAAACCAGCAATAACAGTGCTGCATAGCACTGTTGCTGCTGATGACGGGTGGTGCTTTATGGACTTATATGCAGCACAGCGTTTTGTTTGGCTTGGTTCACACATGTCAAGCAATAGCAGGTGGGTAGCCTTACGACAGCAACACAGGTGCAGAGATTACCTCCTCAGAGTACTTGCGTGACAACAAGCAACTTTACAGCTGCCATGCCAGCAGGGAAACGCATTGTGTGGCCTCATACGCTAATAGGTAGTGCCCGTGTATTTCTGTCCAATGGCTGACCCTCATATTTTGTATGAGACTGTAACAATGCACGTAGCGTAGTTTGTGTGTGTTACCCTGATGCTGATCTACTGACACTTGCTAAAACGTCGTTCATGCTGCTCGTGACATACCGGTGTTGGCAGTGAGTTGACAGCCAGGCACTGCAATGCGTAGTGCTGTCTTCCTTTTGGAACTCACAAGAATCAAAGAAAAACAAAGGTTCACAACAAGTGAATGGTCAGCACTTGTCACTGTCCAGTTGCCAATCTTCTCAGTGCGCTCAACACAGGACCATACTTGCTCAGTGCTGTAACCACAAGCACGCTACAAGAAGAAGACAACTTAGTACAGTCTCTCGCTTACCTGAGATTCAAAACGTCTTTCAGCAGCTGCCACCAGCGCTGCCGCCGACGCAGGCGCCACCGCCACCACACCAGATCCCGCCCCCTCCTCAGCCATTGCTGCTGCCGGGGCCCTCCTGGCCTGCCCCAAGCTACCACGTCTATCTCATTGCCACCCACAACAGCAGAGATGTAGCCCCTCTCTCCCCTGACCTCCCCCTTCCCCTCCTCCCCCTCCCCNCACTGCATGCCCTCGGCAGGCGATATTCATGGGAGGAACATGCGCAAGCCTTCCAGGGTTTTGTTCATCGTTCTTCAAGATCTGGACGACTGTGCTCGGCGCTGCCGCAGGCGTACCGCTTTGCACAAAGTAGCAGCGGCCGCTGGTTGTGATGGCTGTCGCGGCTCCGGACCGGACTGGGCTCGGAGACAGCGGCTGCTATAAGGTACAACCAGTCTGCAGGTCCAGAAGGTATGCCTGATTTGCGTTGTTGCCGTTCCCACCATCTACCCTCCTCCTCCTCCTTTGCCTCGTCCTCCTCCTCCTCCTTCACCTCCACTTTCTCCTTCGCCGCCGCCTGTAACGGCCACAACTAAGTGGAAAGTAATTGCTTCATCTCTCCTTGGGCGTAGGCGTATCGCGTTTCCCTTTTTGCTATGCCGATTACGCTCCGTGACTCGTCAATGCATTGTACTGACACGTAGCACACTCCAGTTCAAGTTCTCATGCTTAACGCTGGCCCCGCCGCCGCCGCCGCTGAGGACGCCGCCGGCGACAGAGTGCAGCTGTGCACTCGTGGCGAGGAGCATGAGAGAGTGTTTGAGGATTGGACGCTGCGTGCGGTGAGGTTGTCGCATTGGAGGCTTGGAGTGTCAAAGCTTGACTGGCTGAGTGACGGACTGGCAGATTGGCAGACCCTGCTGATTGGTGGGAAAGCCCAACGGGCTGAGGCAGCTGAGGTAACAACTGGTGCGTGGTTAATGTATCTGGTGTTTCATGCGTCGTGGATAGCGAAGTTCACAACCTTAACAACTTTTCGTTGGTGAGCTCACCCAGCATGGTGACATGCGTTCTGTTTGACAGTTGGTTGGTTAAGTGATTGCGAGAGGCGTGTGAAAGGTACAGCGCATCATGTTGCACGCGTATCACTAGCTCGTGTATTTGTTGAAGCAGTGACAACTGCATGACAGAATAAAATCAAACACACTCGCTGAAGGCTATGAGCAAAGAGCAGATCTAGCGTCTGTTGGAGGGATAGAATGGTTTAAGGGTTCACCGTTTCCAGTGCTGCTGTGTAATTCTGCGTTGCTTATTGTGTCGACAATACAGTGTTGCACATGTCTCAGAGCGTACAATCAGTGGTTTGTGCCTGCGTGCACAGCTTGGTGGTAAAAATATTGCTGATTGTTTGTTTGCTTTCTCTACATGACAGCGCTGCAGGTCAGCTATCAACAATGACAAGTAGATACATGCCGCCGGCAATGCGCAGAGCTGCCATCAGCAATACATTATTTCAATGGGACGATGGCAGGACGCACCGAGCTGCAAACGAGCAGGATGAGAACGCCAACGACACAACACTCGTCGCCTCATCAGCTGAGTGTGTCATACAGGATATGCAACAACCGACAGCAACAGCTGCAGCTGCGGCTATGCTGCCTGCGCTGCCCGCAAGCATCATTCAGCAAAGCTCCAGCCAGCAAAGCACCCAATGGGCGCAGTTTCCACGCGTCGCAGCATTGCTTCAGCGTCTAAGTCGGGTACGTTGCGCTTGCACTTACATGTGATTTTGTACACGCTGGGATATGTGCAGGGTCCTTTCTATAGAATGTACACTGATGATTGTGTTGTGTGTGTGGCTCTGTTGGTTTGAATGTGACTACATAATGATGCAGCTTGACATGAAGATGCACACTTGTGTGTTAGCGTGCAGAACTGAACCAGCAGCAAACAGATCACACAAGTACAGCATACACGTCATTTGTGGGTATCAACATGTTGCTGATAGCCTGCTATGCCAGGATTCGAGGTTGAAGAACCACACGCCATTGGCGCTGCTCAACGAGTACGCTGCCAAGGAGCACATCGAGTTGTCTTACGACATAGCTGCAGACACCTCTTGCGGCTATCGTGTCACGTCCCGCATGAGGCTACCGCAAGCTCCTATGAAGGTTATTGAAGGCGTGGGCAGAGGGCGATCAAAGGCCGCAGCAAAGCAAGAATGCGCTGTATGTACACTCCAAACAGTGCTTGAAATACTACCCGATGGAGAGTTCCTCAAGTGGCATCTCAAGGACATACCAGACTTTGGTGTAGATGATGGTACGGTCAACAGCATGGACAATGTGCTGAGCGCTCTGCGCGAGAGCGCACAACAAGCGGATGAGCGCAATAGTCAAGAGCCTCCTTGGCATCAGAGCATACCCCTTCGTGACAGCGAAGCCGTCGATGCTGACCCAAAAACTTGGTCCGACTTCCCGTATGTGGCCGCGCTGATGCAAAGACTACAAGTGGTAAGTGGGATATTATCTGGTCATGTCTGGAATCCTTGTCAAAAACATACAGACATAAGACTATTAAGTACAGTGTGTTGTCACTGAGCTGTTTGCTGAGTCAGTATATTTGTTGTAGAACCCTCGGTTGAAGGACAAGACTCCATTGGCACTGCTACACGAGTACGTCGCCAAGAACCACCAGGACGTGGATTACTCTACAGTGGACGACAGCGCCATTGGTCCTTACACGGTCACCGCCACGATCGGTTCTCATGGTGTCGCCACAATCGCTATCACGGGCTCTGGCCGCGGCCGCAACAAAGTCAAGGCCAAGCAAGCTGCCGCGGCCGCCGCGCTCGAACAGCTCCTTCAGCGAGTGCCGTCCTCGGCAGAGGAGCTCTCCAAACCTTCATCAAGCAAGACGCAAAAGTTCCTCGATCGCATGGCCAATGCCCATACGGGTCTCGGGTTTGGGCGCGATGGAGCGTACAGAAGCCATCGCAGCGATCTAGCCAGCTGGCGAGGGCGTTCTCAATCCACACCTCAGTTTGTTTCTCCTCGCTTTGAGCCCAGATTCCTATACAAGGCGGATATTGATCGAGCGGGCACTGTGGCATCAAAGACACAGCAGGATTACAGCTGCACTTACAACCAGTACTATGCCACCGGCGCCGGTCTTGGCTTTAGTGATGCAGCCGCTGACACGTCATACCATCAACCCGCACAGCAACAGCAGCCCGCACAGCAGCAGTATTACTACAGCGATCCTGCCGCTGCTGCATACAGCCAGCAGTATGCGACGGTAGCGCAGGACATGGCTGCGTGGCCGGCCCTCGGAAACACTCCACCTTCATATGCTGTAAGTGGGCAACATTACGCTACTGCGCCTGTGCAAGCTCAGCAGCAGCAGGCTTCCAGCTACCAGTACACCTATCAGTATCAGTACCAGTAGTGCCTTTGCGATGACCCACCCATCTGGCGTCGTCCAGTCAGACCTAGTCAATACTGGAGTTTGTGGCGGCTTTAACAGGTGCGTCTCCTCGCGTGTTTGCAATTGTTGTGGTGTCTCATGCGTCATGCGATTAGTTTTTTGCGGTAATGTTGCTGTGCTTGTCAAGGTCGAGTTCAAGAAGTGCGTATGCTCATGATAGTCCTTGCCAACTCGACTACCCAAGTCAGGCCAGGTGGGTGTTCAGCCGGTTCAGTGCCGATGCGGTCACCAAGCAACAAACAAAGACTCTCGACTTGCTTTTGGGTTAATTGGTTGGTGTCATGCATACTCTTTGAACCTCATGTCGCTGTATGATGGAGTAATGTGCGCATAACCCAACCATTGTATTTATTAACTACTAACTTGTGGCTATGTCAGGCAACCTGTGTGGAAGCGGGTGATTATGGTTTGTCAATGCGCCTTGCAAACATCAAGTCTCTATGAAGGTTATACCGCTGCTCGTCTACTGACCTGCGTTGGTATCATCCGCGCAAGGGTGAATTGCTATGACAAGCAGGCACTGAACAGTCAAATGTTGCACTGTGCATTATGCTATTGTACACGGCAATGTAGCACACAAGTTGTGAGTGCACATATGGAGAATCATGTGACTTACGCTAGTGGCAAAGCAACATGATGTGTAGTTCACATCATGCACGTGCATTGTGAGTGTGAGTGTGAGTGCACATGCTTATAAGTCAGTATACATATGCACGCGTGAAGTGCAGCTGCATATGCATATTGATGTGATATGCATGTCACAGCATGTATGAGCAATGATGATACATGGCATGATGTCACATCATGTCAGGTGATGTGTCATACATCAGTAGCACGGTGCTATGGCTGTTCAAGCACTGTACAATGCTAATCAATATGAACGGAAAGTGATGCGGCACATGGTCACGTCAAGGCATTGTGCAGTGCTGGGCGTCAAGGCTATTGTGAGCACACGTTCCCAAAGGCATGTGCCCCCTCAAGGATAACGTGTGGCCAAGTGGGAAGGCATTGGGAAGAGGATTGGACCGCTAGGTTAGCAAGACCGCTTGTGAGCGTGTTCAAGGAACGTTGACATGCTCAAGGAAGACACAACAGTTGTTGTGCACATTGGGGATGATGGCGGCACTGTGGTGCACGCCTCGGCTGAGCTCCAATAAGGTCTTTCCACCTACTTAGTATGGGGTACTTGGTGTTCCTGTTGAAGGGGCCTTCCCCGGCTCTGTTGGGTGGGTACATGTGAGAGAGGTGCGGGAGCTAAGTGGGGGCTATCATGTCAGGAGGACACCGTAGTGGGGACTCTAAGCTGCACCATGAAGTGCTCACCGCTCCGGAGTGCAAGGGAGCATGTTTCTTGACCTCCCTCTGCCTGTGTCTGTCTCCCTCTCCACTAAGGGAGCAGTGTGCATGCGTATGTGCATGAGTGCATAGCAGACATGTGTGTCTACCATGTGTGCGGACTTGTGCACATAGTTCATGTGTTGTGCACCTATGATTGGTTCATGTACATATGTGCATGATGCATTAGCCATATGCTTATGCACGCACTGGATAGTCGATTGAACTGAGCCTTAGCAGGCACAGTCTTTCAACAACGCTAATGGGCAATTGCTATTGCCCATTAGCGTTGAATGTCCCGTAGCAACAGCATTACCGACCAGCGTGTATAGCATACACTACACGTTACACAGTTGGTTGTTATGACCTACCACACAGTCGTGGCCATTTGCAGTGTATTTACTTCTCAAGGCCAGGCTTCGACAACCTACCAATGTGATCCTGCATGACGTGGTTGCAATAGTTATGAGCGGGAATCGCACATTTCAGCGCTATATCAACTTGTTAACCAAGCACACTCTTATTTACTTAATTTGGCTGCATACGTATTATCTATACTATACCAAGTCGTTGCTATTGACTAACAGCTGCTTGGCTCGGAGTACACCACTTCACCCAACTCTTGCAATGTTGCACATGAAAGCCTTGCTGCTGTTTAACACACTTAGCCTGTGCAACAGCTGACTGTCCACCTCAAGGCCGGATGCAGTTGTACAAACCCTTTATTTCTCAGGTATAACCTCAGAGTAGGAGCACTCAATGCCGACATCACGCTCGCTCCCATGGGACTTGTCAGGAGGTGGTTTAACCGACCAGGAATGCCTCCTCATCGTCGGTGACATGCTTTTTTTCCGGTCAACCCGCGTAGAGCATATATGACGGACTGGTTGAGCACGCTCAGAGCGAAGCTGGACCGCGCGGTGTTGAGAGGCTTCTGGGTTGTCAAAAAGACAACAACCAAGCTGGGAGTCGCAGTACGGGTGGAACAACTCAACGACGTTGCTGATGGCCCCGGTAGAGGTGAGTGTTCCGCCAGCAACCCACACCTGAGGGCCAGCACGCGTAACCACAGTGACCACCGCGGCTTTGCGCCTGGGGAACCGCATGCCGGTATATCTGTACTCCTTGGCTGGCGGCTGCTTGCTGCCCCTGGCCGGCATCGCATCCATGGAGATGTCCCGGCTTGGTGCGGTCCGGTGGGAAGAATCACACGTCGTTGTTACCTATTTGGGCGTACATGCTGTCAAAGTTCACGATGACCGTGTCCGACGTCCGCGGCAGAACCTGCCAGCCGGCCGCGCGGTTGTTGAAGTCCAAGCATTCCACCCTCCTGCTCAAGCGGTAGGGACCCAACGCGCAAATCCGCGAACCCACTGTGTACGTGTAAGAAGTCGCAAGGTGACCATCGTTATATATCAACATGGTATGTATGTATGTGATATGATAGGTACACGAGTATGCTATGGTCACTGGGGGCACTTACACTGCATGCCCTCGGCAGGCGATATTCATGGGAGGAACATGCGCAAGCCTTCCAGGGTTTTGTTCATCGTTCTTCAAGATCTGGACGACTGTGCTCGGCGCTGCCGCAGGCGTACCGCTTTGCACAAAGTAGCAGCGGCCGCTGGTTGTGATGGCTGTCGCGGCTCCGGACCGGACTGGGCTCGGAGACAGCGGCTGCTATAAGGTACAACCAGTCTGCAGGTCCAGAAGGTATGCCTGATTTGCGTTGTTGCCGTTCCCACCATCTATCAGCAGGTTGGAGCCACACTGGGCGGCGCTGAACGCAACCGGTGCTACTGGCAGGGTGTTGAGTAGGGGTGACCATGTTGCCTATGGCAGAGAAGTGAAGTCAGAGTGTGTACACAGTCAAGGTTGTCAACTGTAAGACGACTTCCAAACAACCGCAAGTACGCAGCAGCACCATCCCAGTAGTTAGATCATGATGTGGGTTGCTTTGCTGTTTCTTACCGGCGTGGTTGGCTGGGTGATGGCAGGGAATTGAGTGTTAGGGCTGAGAACGGGCAGTGTTGCCGTCACACCCACCACACTCAGGCCTGCCAGTGAAGTCAGCTGGCTGCATCAGTACCAGCTGGAAGGGCCACCCACCACAGCGAAGTGGAAATGCAAACAGCAAAGCACAGCGCTGCAGAATTTACATTGAACATACAGTTGACCTGCGAGTTGTGCACAAAGGCCACTTTGATTTTGTCACCTGTAGCATTGATTGCTGTAGCGTGAGCTGGGAGGGCTGATCGTCAATGGTTGCATTGGCCTCGATGATGATTTGCTGCACCACGGGGCCATCTGCAGCAACCACATCAAGTCAGTTTCGCAAAGGCACTCTGTGGCAAGTGGCAAAACTCCAGGCAATCAATGCCTGCAGGTTAGGCACGATGAAAATGTACTTCGCTATGAGTGGTGCAGCGGAGTATCGGACGGCATAGAGCACTGTTGCTCGACAGCTGTGAAGGACATGCTATCAGCACAGGAGTCAGAAACACTATGATGGTGCTGTTGACTCCTGTGCTGCAAAGGTGCTTGTGCACAGCAAGGAGGAAGGAATGACCACATAAGGTGTTGCAGATACCGCATAGCAGTGCTTACATGGCATCAGCTACTCTAGGACTCCTCGGAGGATCAGGATGTTCAACGCTCTGGTCAGCTGCTCGTTCATAACTTGTGTGGGAGCAGATAGTGGTCCGTGAGAGTGATGTTGAGGTAACCATACAACGCCATGTAGCCATCATGTATCGGAGGACAGCTTGGCTTGGCGTTGCCACATGTCTGCACTTACAACAAACCTCGTTTAGCTGGTGACTGCAAATCTGCGCGTGCATGCATTGCCATTGCACGCTCAGTAGTGGCCCATCACCGTTTGCAAAAACTGGCGTGGCGTTGTGCTGTCCAAAAGCAGGCGTCTGCGCCCATTCCGGCATTGCAGCTCTTCTGCAAATGTTTTGCACTCCTTTGCATCTGATGCATCAAACACTCCGGCTACAACAAAGTCAACAATGGCGGACTTCACGCAGCATGTAAGCAACTGTGTTTGGCCAGGGGCTGGCGCTGCCCTTGGGGCCGAAGCATGGGCAGAGTTGAATCACAGAACAACCTGTAGAATCCACAGTCTGTGCACAGAGCGTGTGTGAGCGTCTCAACCAGCGCTTGTATGCGCACAGTCATCAGGGGCAGATAGTACTACTGTACTATTGTAGTACACTTAATGCTTTCAGGCCATCCTCGTATACCGCATGGCTAGCACTGCTTACATCACATGCTACAGTACCTCATCTGCGGGCGTTTGCGGGCATTGGTCTTTGGGGTTGGGAATGCCATCAGAGTCGTTGTTATTGGCTGCACGTGTCATGTCATACGGATCAGCATGCAACATGGACAGAATGCGCATCCATATCCAGCTTCTTATGCAGTGGCTGTGCTGTTGCTGTGTTGCAGAAAGGTATTACCGCTACGGAAAGCCTCAATCGAGTCAGTCAAACCATACCCGGTCTCGAAGTCGAGACCTGGAGGGCCCATATCGATGCCAGCGGTTCGCAGGGCTCCATACATATCAGCAGCCTGCAGAGGCTCTGATGATGACATTGCAGCTGTGCATGTTATTTGCTGGAGATGACACGCACACACGTCTGCATGCAGGCGTTCCACCAACATGCGCAGCAACGCACCGTCAGATTGGGCGACACCGACAACATCAAAGCTGCTGCTGCTCCCAAGTGCGGGGCAGCGGCACTTGTGCCAATAAAGCTGGGAAGAATGCATGGTTCCAGAATGTCAGCTGTCACGCCAATAGAAAAGAAGGATACGTCTGCACCGCTCGGCTACTAGTACTGCTCATTTGGCGTCTCATACCCTGTGTAACAAGGCTGTGCAGTAGATACATTGGCTTACCACTAGCAGGTACTTCATTCTCTTGGGCCGGATGGGCCGGATTCCCGTTGAGGACAATCTCCAAATACACCAAGCATGGCACCTCCTCATCAGGAGAGCAGGAGTTTGTAAGCACTTCGAAGGCATCTCCCGACTTGAGGTTGTCCTCCTCGCTGCCTGCAAGCGCAACCTGCGCAAAATGGTGTCAATACCGAGCACTAATGTTACTTCACAAGAACCGTCGCCGCTGTCCTCGTGGACATCCTTGTGGTTGTTCCCCTGCCTGCTCTACCGCGGACCGCCAGTAGAGCAGGCAGGAGCATGCGCACTGCATCATGTGCTAGTCTCGTCGCGCTAATGGACGAAACCAATGCATTTCCCGGCCGATGAGCGACTGCCTCAGCAGTATTACTTCAAGCTACCTACCGGTACTTGCCTAACAGCTGCTAGCAGCTGGGCGCGGCCAGGCAGCCGCTAAGTGCCAAACAGTTTGATAAGGCGGCCCGCAAACTGCCGAAAGAATGACCAGCTTCTCCCCTAGTAGCGACCTTATGCTAGCAGCGACCTTGTGTATTTAGCATTGGCATGCAGTAAAATTGTAACCAGTTGTGCATCCCGCGCTCTGCTGTGGGCGGCAAGCTACGCAATAAGGCGCCAGCGCGCTATATTTGGACATATGCACATGGCTACCTTGCAGAACACCCTATGTTTACTAATGCTTGCTAATGGCGCCATCACGCACCTGAAGGGACGTATCCCGTATCCCGAAACGTCAACTCAACCGGTCGGCTTCTACCGCAACACGGCCATGACGAAGCATGAGAGGGTTGAGCTGCGCAGATTACGCAATTATCTAAGTACATAATAACAATCTGCCCTGTGCATTCCCCCTGGCACATGAACAAGTCACCATCGCACGTGAAAACACGGAACATCTTGAGTTGAAGAAACTCCAGACCAGATGCTTGTCCCGTTTTTGATAAGGAAAGGCAAGACACAAGCACTCTGGCTCACTGGTGCCAAAGAGGTTTTTGCAACTTCAATACCACCTTCCAAGCAGCCGGCGGCCGCGGTGAGGGCGCGAATAAGGTGGGCGGCATCAGGGGTGGGCGTGTTCGTGCGGGAGAGAGCCTAGTTAGGCTACTTAACGAAGATTTAAGGACAGTGTTGGTTGTTCTGGTGGGTGGGCGGTATGGTGGGTTGCAATTGGCTGGCATTGCTGGCATGATAGATGCAGCCGCTTGACTATCACATGTACAGGAAGCAGTGCGCATGGTGGCGGTGACCGTGGCAGTAAGTGTTTTATTTGGCTGCGGCGGTGAGATTAGCTATGACGACGAGGACATGGATGCTGTGATGTGTCATGCGTGAAGGTGAGCTTTCGTCAACAGCACCCACTTGCTGTGACCGTACGGCCTGGTTCAAGCGCATGGTTGTGAGCACTGTTAGCATGCCCGCTTAGCAGATTTGGTACATCGAACTATGATATGCGAGGGTTCTGGTCTGCTATCGTTGCGCTTGCAACTCAGTTGGCTGCGTTGTCGTGTCGCACTGTCTGTAACAGTCGAGGCCAAGTTTCATAGTTTTAGGACGTTTTTTGGCCCATTTATCGAGCACCACGTTTTCATGACTTGTGGCAGATTTTGGCGAGTTATGAGTCTGCCACGGATATCGACCGGGGCCCCATGACCAGTCCGGAAAGGTGCCAGAAAACGGAGGGCCAGTCGAGAAGGGCTCGACCAGATTTCTGGAAGGGCCTGGCGCCAAGTAGTATAACTTGACCATATGAGCACCTCATCAGGAGATCTTTGGAGCCTAAGAAAGGTCTAGAAGTATACTACAAGGTTCTGCAAAACATCTTAGCATCTAATTTTGTGTAGCACAGGAATCGTCGTAGATAGTAGCATGTGCAAACTGGTAGGTATAAAAGCGACATTCTACAATGTGCAATACAACCTTTGGCTCCCCAATCTCTGGTGTGCAAGCTTGGTGGTGGTTAGCAGGGGTTGCTAGCGTGTGTCCACTGGTGTGTGCCTGCTTGTGTGACGATCCAAGACGCTACACAAGTCGGTGTGTAGCTTCGAGCGCGTGCGTACGCGAGTGGCGGGGCGCGCGTGTGTGCTTGGCAGAGGGGGCAAGGTTCCGGTGTGAATACCGTGTCTTGGTGAGAGGGTTGTTGATTGGACCAACTCACAGGTGACAAGGCACGAGCACCGTCACACTATCGTTCAAGCGGCTTGAACGAAAATCAGTCATGCATGACATGCATCTGGCTGTCAATAGCTTGGCACATGTGACTCTGCTGCTACCTTTGACTTTGCAGTGTTCCCGAGCTTTGTTAATGATGCTTGGCAACGCTTGACTGCAACATGGGTCAAAGTCGAGCAATTGCGTCTCAGCAGGGCTGGTTCCTGCTGCTCTGCACGCTTTTACTACAGCTAGTAGCTGCTTTCCACTCAGCAGCAGCACAAATGGGTAATGTAAACTGTAACCAACCAACCAACCAACCAACCCTGGAGCCACAACTGGTATGACCTTCTGTGCAACTCTTCTTTGCCCCGTGTGCACAACCTCTGCAACACTTGCATACTAATGTTTGCTTGCAGTGAGGGCCTCTTCTAGCAGCCAATTGGCCACGGCTCTCGGTGATTGTTTGGTCCGGAGGGGAGGTTGTTGTCGTTGCGCATATTATTATAGCTTAGACATCGACAATGCGTTCCATTGTCATTATCAGAGGAGATCGGCAGCAACCGCAGCGGGTGCTCGGAAGCAGCAGTGGGGGTGCGGTGTTGTCGGTGGTGGTCGCAGCTGGGGACTTCCAGCTTCAGGACCTCCAGCTTTTTGACGTCAACTTAACAAGGGCGAGTTGTGCATTGTCGTGCTCAGTGTTATTAACAAATAGCTGAAATAGTAGAAGAACTACTTCAAGTAGTTCTACGCTAACAAGTTGTTAGCGTAAGTACAACGAGGTGTTATGACGACAGGCTTGACTTATGTGTGCAGGCTTCCTCTGCGGCCATTGTCAGTGCAGGAACAATCAGTACTTTATTGTGTTCATTTGTGTATATTCAATCAAGATATGGTAGATTGTTTCTAACAAGTGTGCTGTTTTGCATGTAGCCATGTCTTGTGGCTGTTACATTGGTTTTGCTTCCTGCAGGGTGACACAGGGGCTGCGGCACTTTACACCTCGGAATTGCGATGCTGGACACATCTGAGTTTTTGTGCAACAGTGCTGGTGCACCGGTAAGCTGAGGGCATGTGTACATGTCACATTGTGTGATTGGGTGTGTTCGCACCTTTGAGTCAGTGTTCAAGGAATGCATGTCCTTGCGATGGTGCACACGAACACAACATGCATTCAATTAGCGAGGTGTATGGACTGTAACTTTGTACAGTGACTGGTGAGAAGTAACTACATGGTGGCAACACACAAGGTAGTTGAGTTACCCGCATCGCATACTCGGGGCAGCACTCGTGGTTTTCTGCCCCACAATCTGCACGAGTGCATGCATCCGCCACTCAATGTGTGTGCAATTGACCGTGTGCATGTTAGGGGAGGTTTTAAGACACAGCTTTGTAGCGGTTACCTCAGCACAATCTGCTAAAAGCTCCATTGACCGGGCAACACTGACCAGTTGAAACCCTGTATCGTATGGTTCTTACATTAACTTGTTGTGTTATGCTGTAGGCAACCAAAGGTGTTGTCGTCAATGAGGGGCGCATGAAGGTCACTGGGGGCAATGTCAGCAAATAAGCGCACCTATGGGTGGGGCACTTTGGAACGGCAAATTGTCAGTACAAGACTCGAAGTTTACTGACAATACAGCGTCGGTAAGTAGGTTAAGACACTCGCATGTCAATGTGTGGAAAGTGCTGACGTTCCACCATCTAACTTCTGGCTTGCTTCACAGTTGGGTGCTTCAGGTGCCATTGTTACCAATAGCGCAGGCACCCTGACTGTTGACAACAGCAACTTCACCAATAACATTAACAGTGCAAGTCAATCCGCCGGATCATTGTCGCTCAGTGCAAGTCGCTTTACAAACAACACCCAAGCCCCGGTGAGTAGCAGCTGCGAGCTGTGGCTGCTTCTTTGTAGCTGTCGCACCTCCAGAGCGACAAAAAGCTCATGATCATGCCTTGTTGTACTTGCAGATGGGTTCAGGAGTGCATACTGCATGAGGCTGGGCTACCAATTAAAGGTGCACGTTCATTAAAAGTAATGCTTCTTGTGACCTTGGCGATGGAGCCATTTATTCCAATAGACAGTTGCTAGACCTATTGGGGTCACAGTGCATTTGCAACATTGCGACTCTTGTAAATGTGTACGGATTGATGTGTTTACAACAGGGTCCTGTGCACTCAGTCTCCCAGGCTGGCAGTCCCTGCGTCTCTCCGCACTTGTGTCACAGCTTGTAAACTCACTCCATATGTTGGGTCTTGCTGGGCCGCTCTTGTTGTACAGGATGTGCAAACTCAACTTCGTCACACTACCGATATGCTCTGGCAACGCGATGTTACTCAGAAGAATTCGTCTTACATTTTTGCCTTTACTGCTGTATTCTTATGCGGGTCACGTCTGTGCTACAGCTTGGAGGTGCTTTATTACTAAAGGATGGCATAGCAAGCATCCGCCTGTACTTTCCAAACAAATACTGCGTATCAAGGCGGCGCTATCCACAATGACAATACGACGGTCTTGACGGATTGCAGTTTCACGGAAAACAATGCCTTAAATGTGGGTTTGGTTGCATCTTGTTGTACATGTGCGAATTTATGATAGCACCTTATGACAGTGCTTTACAGGCTGGAGGTGCTTTTGTGGGGCAATTCAATTCAATAATTGTGCGCTGTACTTTTATTAGCAATGCCTGCACTGACTTTTATGGTGGCGCAGTGTACTACTTATAAGAACCCGCGACCAACATCACCGACACTACCTTCAGGCACAATCGAGCCAATGCTGTAAGTCTATTGATCTGAGTGGCCGCAAGCGATGGCAAGAATTCATGTCTTATGTTGTAACAGCATTAGCGGCTGCTACCACTGACGTTGATTGTGCTAGCAGGGTGAAGGTGCAGTTTCCTTCGTTTCAAGCACCTGTAACATGAACAATGCCACTTTTGTCAACAATACAACTGTGATAAGTGCAACTACCAGGTGATACTGCTTGGGTTAGGCTCACGAGCGCTCGTTCCTGTTGTATGCATGTTTCAACCAACACGCTTGCACATATGACAACCGGTCTGCGGTTCTCGAGGATTGCATTCGCAATGGAGATTAAGAGCAAGTCAAGCAGTGCAAAGCCGGGTAAGCTTAGCATCTCAGCCTGCACGTGCTTGAATGAAAGTTGCGACTCAGGTGAACTCCATGCTTTTTCCCTGGGCAGCTGGCATCCGTTACCATTCAGGTTGTGTTTGTAGACACGCTTACTCAATCTTTTGAGTGAATTTGCGCAGCTATGCAGGCAATCTTTGCGGGGTATGCAGTGACGGTTGGGAACCCAGCGGCGGAAGAAACTACATCCTATGCAAGAGGTGCAGCGCCAAAATTGTGAACGCCCCGCATACACAGGCGTTACTCTGATCACTTTGGTCGCAATCATAATCATCACAAAGGTAAGACTGTAGTTTCGGCTACGGTGGCATGCTGTAAACACGGCTTTGGAACTTTGTCATACGACCATTGATAACAAGCAGGCCGCGCTGACCACGGAGCTGGATGCTACACCTGATGAGCACGGCTGCATCCCGCTCAGTCAAGCCATTCACTCCATGTGCAATGTTGGTGGTCTGTCGCGGCAACATGTTCTGTATCGCTTTTCGGTGTGTGGCACACCGTATGCATGTGGTTGGACAGTGTCTGACCGCTAGCAACTCTGCAGGTTATTGTCACATATATACAAGTGACATCGATTGCCTTTGGCGTGTCATTTAACTTTTCTGAGATTGTACATACGGCTGTGACGGTTTTATCCTCAGCATCTTGCCTCGTGATATGCACTTTCATAAGGAGACATGTGACACATTACAAAGTGTGCGCACAATACCCGAATGTGAACTTCATGTTCCTGTGCCAGCGTCAACGCAAGTGATCTTTGCTCACTGAGTATTCATTGACGCTTGAATGACTATTGCCACCGGATTCTCAAATAAGAAGTGCACACTACACGACATGACGAACTGGAGACCGTGTGCAAGGAGGAATTGTACACTGGCCTGCCAAATGTGTCATTGGCGGGTGGCACGCGTCAACACTTACTTACTGTGTGTACACAACTGTACACGTCCACACCCACATCCGCACTTGCAAACCACAGTGTGCACACAACCACGCGCAGGCACACACACATGCAGGGGGCATAGCAGTCGAGTCAGCAGTGATGCTGGTGGCGTGGGCATCGCTGACACCTTTCCTCGCGGTGTTGGCAGGTGACCTGCTGCTACCCGTGCCATCGCCTTCCCCCTTCCCTTGCCCACCTCAACCCCCCCGCTCCCTCTGGTCTAGCAGCAGCTCACTTGGCTAAGCTTAGCGAGCCCCCACCCAGTCTGTGATAGGTGTGCTGCTGTATGGTGTGGTTGATTGATTGATTGCTGGTTGTCATGTCAATGCAACTTGCTGTGCGATCCTACCTGGCCCCTGCTGTTCTCTCAACAGCCATCAGTTGTACCGCTGTGCAGGTCGTGTTGTGTCGGGCAGACATGGTAACTCTCGTCACAATAGAAAACAGATATAGCGAGTGATCGAATGGCACAACAGTCATTTGCTCGCTAACGCTACAGACGAGAGAGCTGAAGCCTAAACCAGGGCATAAGTGATATAATACACAACTAACGCGGCTCGTCTGCTGCTGCCCACGCAGGCTCGCCATTATTAAAGCAAAACCGAAATCTTACTGGCTAGCAAGCGAATCAGTGAACAATCCTAAATCTATGGAAAATTCTCCTCCTGAATTCTCTGCCCCTGTTCTCTCCTTTGGTGCTCTGTACAGTGTGGGTATGTGCATGTGTGTGCACGCTCACCCGCGCCGGGTATTGTCCACTTCACTACGTGTCTCTCTACACGCGATAAGGAGGGGGCTGCGTGTACGTCTGCGCGTACGTCATGTCGCTCGGCGTGTTGGGTCCTGGTGACGACCCTGATGCGGGCGGTGGCGCGTGCACGCCATCACGCCCTTGATGTTGGTGTTGTTGTTGTGATGGAGGGGGAGGAGCGGTCGGGTTGGCCTTCATGGGCGCCGCGGGCTTGTTGGGCACGATCCCTCTCGATTGCATGTAAGAAAGAAACTGGCCAGGCAACTCTGCTAACAGATCGCTTGCGAGCATTACTGACGTTTGTGTCGCGTCATCAAAATCTGCACACGCGGGTAAGTGGTAAGCAATCGTGCGTTGGATGAGTGCTGAGAGGGTGGTGCATTGCACGATGATGCGTACTTGTGCTCATGTACTTGTTGAAGGCCACGAACTGCACGATGTCGCGCGCGGCGGTGCGGCCGCCGATGGAGAGAAGGTGCTTGTCGCCGTCGAGCACCTGCTGCGGAAGCGCAGAGGTGTAATCAGGCGCCACACACACGCACGTACACACTCGTGTGCAGCAAATTGATTTGCTATGCACGCACGCACACATGCATGCGTGCGTGCGTGCATAGCAACGCACACGCAAACACCCTCGCGCACAATCGCACACGCACATGCACACGCTGACGTGCGCACACACCGTTGAAAACACATACGCACGCACGCACGCATCACCACGCAGACACACGGTCCCCACCTCCATGTTGGTGAACTCCGAGTTGCCCACCCCGACGATCAGCACCGACAGCGGCAGTCCCGAGGCCTCGATCAGCGCGTTGACCGTGTTGTCCATGTCGAGTATCTCCCCGTCCGTGATGATGAGGAGGACGAAGTACTTCTGCCTCTCCTGCGAGACGAACGCGGAGGCGATGGAGGCCGCGGTGGAGACCAGGGGGGCGAAGAGGGTGGGACCGGAGAGGGTCATTACACGTAAAGCTTGGGAGTAGGCGGACAGGATGCCGTCCACGCCGTTCACCTGAAAGGAATGTGTTTCAACTTATGTGTGTACGAGTGCATGCGGGCG
Source organism: Chlorokybus atmophyticus (assembly GCA_009103225.1). Classification (NCBI taxonomy): domain Eukaryota; kingdom Viridiplantae; phylum Streptophyta; class Chlorokybophyceae; order Chlorokybales; family Chlorokybaceae; genus Chlorokybus; species Chlorokybus atmophyticus. The sequence continues at coordinate 439,976 of RHPI01003124.1, forward strand.
GGAGGCATGTCTGATGTGTCGGTGCAGGCGCGCTCGCGCGTGCGTGTGCGAGTGGCATAGACGACATACCAACCTCTGGGTTGTATGCGCTGCCGTTGAGGGCGAAGCAGTGCGAGACCGGGTTGGGCGCCTGCCTCGCGCCGAACCCCCACGCGGAGAACTGCTTGTCCGTGTCGTAGAACGCAACCACGTCACCCACAGCGCGGATGGCCTGAAACAGAAAAGTATGCGTTACGAGGCCAATCAAACGTGTACTGTAACAAGCGTTATTGTATCACACACACATGCACACGCATGCACACGCGCACGCAAACGCACGAAAACGCTACCTTCTGGTACACGTTGGGTGTTGATCCGCCGGCGAAATGCAGCGAAGTTGGGTCGCGCGGGTCACCATTGGACGCTGTGTATAGGATGGTTTCACTCAAGAGCATCGCGTTGGAGGGATGCATGCGCGTGTATGTGTGATCGCCATGCGTACGCGTGTGATGACGACGACTGACCCGTGAAGTCGATGGCGACCATGAAGCTCAGCTCGCACCCGCCCATGATGTAGTCCAGAAAGGAGTGGCGCGGGGTCAGCGTGCACGCAGCCACAAACAACTGCCCGCTACTACTCTGCGCATACCATAAAGCGCATGCGTGACAACATCAACACAATGCAGCTGTTGGAGGTTTCGAGCACTTGTTTTAATACACACCACGCTGTTTGGGCCTGCGGCGGCCTTCTTTGCGGGGTGGTAGAGGGAGATCGCGCCGCCCGAGGCCGCCAGCTGCTTCATGTCGTTGAAGGAGGCTTGCGCTTCGCTGCGGACATACCAACATCATATCACTCACTCGGTATGAACTCGCTCGCTGCTTATCGCACTAGCACAGTGTGGTTGTGCATCCACGCACACGTGCTCACCCTATGAGATCGTGTCGGCCGGCGCGGTCCCAGTCAAGCACCTCCAGGATGAGCGGCCGATCCTGCATAGCAAACACATACGAATGTTGTGCAACAGCTCGTCCCCCCACAAAGACCACAACCAGGTCACTTCAGCAGCAGAGACACACCCACGCACACATGGCCTACGCACAGCGTCCCGCTTACCGGGTCCGCGTTGCACAGCTGCTGCAGCGTGATCTGTACGGGTGCCCACACGGGCGCGAGCGTGTTGTGCTTCACCTCCGTCTTGTACACCGTGAGCCTCGACCCGTCTTCCCTCGTCCGCCACACCCGCAGGTACGGATCCTACGAGGAGCGTGTTATCATCATCACTTGTTGTGCACAACAACCCACACTCCCCGACTCACGCTCTTCCCGAACGTGTCCTTCTTGTCGAGGTTCTGTCCCCGCATGGTGAGCGTGATGAGGGCGTTGGTGTTGGCGATCTCCTCCGCGCGCACCGTCACCTCCGCGCCAGGGGCTAACGACACGCTGCTCTTCAGAGTCACGAGGGGACGAGAAAGACGCTGCTGACGACCAGTGATCACCTGAGTGTGTGTGTGTGTGTGTGTGTGTGTATGCGCGCGCACAGGTACCGATGTGCATGTGTGCGCTTGCTATGTATGCATACATACCTCTGTGTACATGCATGCATGCACACATGCATGCGTGAGATATGACGTGAGGTTTGGTCCATAACAGCCTCGACACTGGCTTCTGTGTTGCCCTCACCTCCGACAGCAAGAACTGCGCCTCGCCCAAGAAGTCCTGCCTCGACAGCTCCAACTCCTACAAACACCCACTCCACTCAATCAACACCACGCATGTGCGCACTCGCTTCCCACCTTTGTGTTCTTGTGGTCGAACCGCGTGTCGACGTCGAATATCTGTATGCGTACTGGCTGCAGCTCCTCGAACGAGTACAGCACGCGTATCTGCTTGACGAAGCTCGGGTGGTGCGAGTTGGACACGACCTCCGTGCGACCAACCTCCGTCCACGCCGTGCCGTTCGAAGACATCATGCTCACAACAGCCATCGGATCCGACTACAACAACACGTTTGGTGACTATGTTTGCTTCATACAAGTTGGCAGTGGTATGACACATGCAGGTGTGGGGATGTGTGCGCATGCATGCGTGCCAGCGCGCGTGTACGTGTGCGCGTGTGTAGGCACACACACGTGCATGCTCATGTGCGTGTGTGTTTGTGTGTGCGAGCTCACCTTTGAGAAGACATCCCGGTCGCGCAGTCTCGAGCACGACACCGACAGCTGTCACGCAACCATAAGTCAAACATACAGGACCCAACACATGCACAGCTAGGCTGTGATGAGTCGCAGTGTTACCCAACCGTGGTGACATTCCTTGCCTGCATGCATGCGCAGTCTGATTGACATGCTAGACCACATGTGTGCGAATGAAAGGGGTGCGCAATGCCACATTGCACTGCCTACCACACCACACCACCCCAACGGTGCAACCACACCACTCAACGCCAGAGCATGTCAAGCCTATGCAAACTTGTCACAATGGCGCCGCAGCCGCTCCTGACAAAGAGAGAAAGCCTACAACCAGCTGTTGCTCGCATTGCTCAGATCGCCTGTTGTTCGCACTCTGGCAACGGTGTGTGTACTCCAACACTCCTTTGCCCCCCGAGCAAGCAAACCAGAGTGTAGAGACAGGTGTTGTACTATCGATATCATCATCAATGCGTGTCCCCTCAATCACCTCAATCTGCGACCAGAGCCCCCCCCGCTGGTTCCCGATAGCCGCCACCGCCTCCGAGGCGTCCGCCGCGTTCTGGGTGGAGACGGCGTCCACGCCCACCACGCCGCCCACGGCGTGGTCGCCCTTGCCGGCGGAGAAACAACCGCCCATTGGAAGGGAGAGGCACGCACCAAGATCCAGCACTATGATAGCATTGACAGAGAACAACCCCCCTGCTCCTCCTCCTCCTCCGCCTCTTTCTCCGCTTCCGCCTTGCTCAACAGCTAAACCCACCCCTTGCTGCTGGCGTGTTCCCTCACCGCCCCTCTCCTTTTGCTCCTCATGTCTCTCGCTCTCCCTCGCCCCGGAGGACCCTGAGGACCAAGAACCTCTCCCACTCCGTCCCTCCGCCGCCGCCCCCTTCCTCCTCGTCCTCCCTGCGGTTGTCCCGCTCCGTGCTGCGGCGGCGGCAACACGTTGGAGGGAATTGCTAAGCCAAGGCGTTTGAATGATGAATGGCAAATAAATATCGAGTGCAAAGTGAAGAGCGTGACGCCAACGGATCAGTCGTGACGCTAACGTTCACGCTGGCTGCAGGGCCCCATTTAGTGTTGGTTGTCGCCATCAGCACATACGTTGTTGTCACTAACGCTGGCCATAACCAACGTCACACTTTATCTGTCACGACCCATGGCTCGATGTCTCATCATGCGGAGTTTTTTGTCGTCATGTGAGTCGTCGTAAAATGACGAAGCCATAAGGCAGTCCTTTCAGCAAGCCAAAGTGCTTACCCAACCAAAAACTAATTTACAATGTCATATTGTTTTAGTTTTTGCATAGCAATGCAAGTTGGGTCACTGGTCTAGTGGTATGATTCTTGCTTAGGGTGCAAGAGGTCCCGGGTTCAATTCCCGGGTGACCCCTCGAATGCTGCTGTTTTTTCTTCGTTGCCGTCATTCACTAACTTTTGGGCGGGAAACAGTACGATGTTTGGGCTGTGCTCTCCAACGGCGGCGGCGACAACACATAGGAGGACGGCGATGACGAGGACAAGCGATCGATGGACACACTGCACGCAGCCATCCGTTTAAGCCATGGTCACCCCGTCACCAACCCCGCCCTCCGGATCTTCTTCCTCCTTCCGCAGTCGTCCCAACCCGCTGAAGGTGCAGTCAGTGTACAACGAGCACATCGTCGTGGCGGAGCAGCAGGGGGAGGTCAAGGAGGAGGAGAATGGCGACCATGCCGCCGCCGTTGCTGAAACCACCGTGCTGGAGCTCGTCGGGGCCGGCGGACCGACCACGGACCTGCGCTACATGTACGACAGGCTAGCAGACAAGGTGGGTGCCATATGGCCAGGTGGTCATGGCCTCTCTCTCTCTCTCTCTCTCTCTCTCTCTCATACACAGGTGGTACACACTGCAGGTGAGTGTGATCGAGGAGAGGATTCTGGCGTTTGCGCAGCTGCTGGCTGAGCACGAGCGTGTGGAGTCGTTCCACCCCGTCTACGCGGCGGCGCAGGTGAACATGGCACGGCACTTCACGCATGCACATACAATGTCCAAATGCACCTGCACCTGCACACATGGGAGTAGATGGGAATTATAATACGAGATGTCGTGTTGCAGTGCATGCACAAACGTGCACGCATACATGCATACGCACGTGCGCACTTGCACCTCCGTTTGTCCACAGCTCTGCCACTTCAGGAGCCTGTTTACGTGGTTGGTCGCATCTGCTGCGACAGCGAGGGCCGACTGAATGAAAAGTCCGTGCTACTCGAGGGCAGGTGAAGAGCACACATTAACGCACGATGGAGCCAAAGCGTTAGTCCTATGTGCGTGCGTGCGTGTGCGCAGGCGCACATCTGCAGGCATGCATACGAGTGTGTGCGACTGCGTGCATGCGTGCATGCATTGATGTCACATGTCCATTTAGCATCTTGACATGTTTGTGGCAATGCCAAACGTGCAGCATGCGACACTCGGGTGGCTCCCGTGTGAGGATAGAGCTGAAGGAGCTCCCGCAGTATTCACTCTTCCCCGGCCAGGTACGAGCAAGGAAGATCCCTCTTGTCCCACCTCGTGCATCACGCGAACAACGTTGGATTCAAAAACATACGCACGCACGCACGCACGCACGCACATCTCACACTGCGCTCACGTCTTTGAGTAGGTGGTTGGGATGCTTGGTGTCAACCCGAGCGGCTTCTGCTTCGTCCCCTCCAAACTGTTCGCCGCCATGCCGCCCCACGCCGACCAACAACACCACCAGCCACCACCAGCCACCCCATCCAGACCCCTCTCCATGGTACGCATGTCACTCTCGAGTCGAGTTGCATCCAACAACACATGGCAACATCGCCAACCACGGTTAAACTCCTGGCCAGGTTGTGGCGGCGGGTCCGTACACGACGCGCGACAACATGTTGTACGAGCCTCTGGCGGAGCTGCTGGACTACGTGCAGAGGGCGAAACCAGACTTGCTGCTTATGGTAGAGAGACGCACACACACACACACACACACACACACACACACACACTCTCTGTCTCTCTCAGTGTTGGGTGGGTGTTGACTCCTTATTCAATGTGCAGATGGGGCCGTTTGTGGACAGCGAGCACCCGCAGGTCAAGGCAGGCACGATGGAAGAGACGTTCGAGGAAGTGTGGCGGCAACAGGTCGAGCAGAGGGTGAGAGTGCATGTTGGCACGTGCGCGCGAGTGAGTGTGAGTTGCACGAGTGGCGTGTAACCAACCACTTGGGTGTGAGTGTTGCGTGCCTTGTGTCAGGTGGAGAGGTTCTGCAGCGGGGTGGGTGGCAGCGAGACGTGTGTGGCGATGGTGCCTTCCACACGGGACACTCATCACGTCATGGTGTTTCCTCAGGTGTGTACATGGGAGATGTGGCAATATACTACAACTGGTCCAGAGTATCAACACACAGCAGCGTATTCATCATCTCACATTTTGCACATGTGGCAGCCACCCTTTGAAGACAATCAAGAATTGTCTGGCCGAGTGAGTATCTGCGCGTGAGACTCACAGGGGAAGGATGTTGACACTAGCGCACATGTATAAACACAGTCTGTTCTTGATCTTGCAGGTTGCAAAGCTGCCAAACCCGGTCACCTTCATCTGCAATGAGGTACATGTGCGCGTGTAAGCTCGTGACACATGCACGCACATGTGTACCTGTGCGGGCATGCGTGCGTGCTGCGGGAGCGTGTATAGATGTACATGGTCGTGCGTGAGACTGCGAGTGTGAGATACTTGTTGAAGTGATGTTTTCATGTCACACGCTGGATGCACAAGTGGTAATCTCTACAAAACCCACCCTCTCTTTTGTCTCAGGTTGCGATTGGCTGCAGCACGACGGATATCCTCAAGCACCTTGCAGCAGAGGAGATCTGCCGCACGTCAACAACAACAACTGCAGCAGGTGGAGCCGAGGCGAGCGACAGGATGGCGAGGCTGGCCGCGCACACCATCAGCCAGAGGAGGTGAGGACTCGTGTGCACTTCACAGCGTCAAGGTACTGATGGTTGTGTGTGTGTGTGTGCGCGTGCGCGTGTGCAGTTATTACCCACTATATCCGCCTGCACTCGGGACAGTTTTGGATACCAGCCGGCACATGACAGATATCGCCATGCCGATCTTGCCAGATATCTTGGTCTTGCCTTCGGATCTCGCGCCTTTCGTGAAGGTTAGCAGCATGTTGTGTAGAATGTTCTTTTGCATGCTGTGTCATTGCACACACATCCTGCTTGATGTTGATGCGTATGCTTTAGGCGCTGCCGCCAGCTGCTTTCAGCAGTCCGGAAAGGCCCGTTGAAGCAGGCAACACCCATGCGCGTGATGAGGACGGCAATGACGTGAGGATGCAAGATGAAACTACAACAAGTGGGCAGTCTGAGACCCCACAGCCAGAACAACAATTATCAGCAACAACAGCCAGGTTGCATCCTGTGCTGTGCATCAACCCGGGCCGGCTGGCGAAAGCGTCTGCGGGGGGCACTTTCGTGCATTGCCACATCCACAATACGCATGTTCAGACGAGTAGTAGTGGTGCTGATCAGCGGCAGAGTGTAGCGGACTGTACACGCGTTGAGATCACCCGCATATGAGAGTGGTGGTACCTTGCTCTAGTGCTGCTTCGGCTCCCTTCTCACCCTTCCTTGTCTTCATGCATATGAAGCTGTGGTTGGTGGGCGTTTTATCGGTCTGTTGCTTGCTTGTGCATCACCACCCTCTGCCCATGTTCGCGTGCTTGCTTGCACATGTAGTCATGCCTATGCCTGGTTAAGGTCATGTCCTGAGTCAGTGCTGGTTTTGTGTGGGTAGTGGTGGTTATGATAATGTACTGAGTTAGTTCTGGTGAGAGATATGAGTGGCTGGCGGGAATGCAATCAGGCATTATCCGGACATTACCGTTTGGCAGATGCAAGGCACAGTGTTTGCGAATGTCTGCAGCCCTAATTAGCCGGTCATGTGACTGTCAGATGCCTGTGCTTCTCACCCGGTCTCCAAGAAACAGGTGGTAAGAAAGAAAAAAGCATGGTGGCGGTGCAGCAGCATATGGCACCAGCGACGTCAAGGATGGCGTGGGGGCCAAGCACTTAGGCGTCCTATCCGTCCAGTCCGGCTTGCGATGGCTGATGCTGCTCAAGCCCGGACCAAACCTGTACGTCCGCTCCCTCTCCATACGCTCTGCAGGTGGTTGTCCCCTGCTTGACGTCTGCGCTGTTCCTCGCACCACTCCCCTGCCTATTGTTTGAGGGTCGTAGCATATGTGTTACATCGTGTCGTAGCTGAAATAGCTGCATTCACAACTCTACATTGGCCCTCACTACTGATTGCTGCATTTGCTGTGTGAGTTTTTTCACTATGTGCCTTGCATTGGGCCCCTTACGCGCGAGTTGCTTGTCTGCAACTCCTATGTTTGCTATGTGGATGATTTGGCACGCACGCACGCAAAAGGATATGAGCTATTGGCAAGCAGACACTGGGGTAGTGAGATACATGCATCATGATTAAAATGTTGTGCACGCGATATGCAAGTTGCACATGTTGCGCACGCTACCCATAGGTTTGTGTTGTTGGTACGCCACTTAATGATCATACACTTTTTATCGCTGGACACAGCCATCATGCAAGCTTGCGGTTGCTGAAGCTCGTGGTCTTGAGAATGTTACGTCCATCATTGGTCCACATTTGCAATATGCAACTCCCAGTGCATGACCTCCTTATGAAGGCCTTTTACAAAAGCAGCAATAGAAGGGTGTGTGTACACTACCATATCACAACCATGGGCACGCAAGCCACGGCCCCATGCTGCCAGTAAATCACAGGCTGGTTAAGTCGTTGATTAGCTGCTGCTTGACACGTGCATTGCATCGCATACAGGACACTTTAAGTGGTACAGGACACGTAACGGCCCTGTGTGTGGGAATTGTGCCGGTGTTGGTGGTTCCTCACGTGAACACAAGGAGCCCTGTGCAGTCCCATATAAGCCCTCAGCTAACCCCTCCACTTACCACATCCACATCACTTCCCACACACTGCAACATAGCATCTCGCCCAACACCCCTATCAACATGCGAATTGCGTTCTCGTTGGGATTTCTTATGTCGGTAAAGGACTTGAGCTAGATTATCTTGAGATATGACTACATGCAACGCAATAACAGAGACACTTTGTGGGCTGGTTGTAGGCATAGGTTGGTTATGCTTGTAGCAGCATATGTAGACAATACTGTCTGTTAAGTTCTGTGATGGGAAGGTAGATGAGGAAGTTATTGAGTGAGGGGAAGCGCATTTGGCGAGTTATAGTCAGTGTAACCGGACATCAGCGTAACCCAAATCTAATGGGTGTCACTGGGGCTTTGTTGGGAGTTGTGAGTGGAGGAGGACTGATGGAAGGAGTGGGCAATCCATGTGGCAGCCAAGAGCTGGTCAGGAAGAACTACTCATCATTGAAGGCGTGGATCAGAGCTAGAGCTGGAGGAGAGCAAGTACCTTTTACTATGGTCTGGTGCATACCTGGTTAGTTGTGCTAGATTTTAACATATGAGTTATATTGTTGACTTGTTCATTGTATAAGTAGTATGACTGAACAGATGTAGCTATCTGGTCAGCGAGTTACCATACCAAATTTCAAGTGCCATAACACTAGTGCTTTACATCTTCATGTTGTATGCAATTGGTGCCTTAGCTAAGATTCTTGTTGTGAGCGTGTGACACTGGCACATACTATCATACCTTGTTTAGCAAATTCATCTACAAGGAGGAGGGCATCACCATCGTGTAGCATGTTCACTGTACATGTAGCTGGACATGTTAGTGTATAAGCAGATAGAAGATACATTGCGCGGGGTTGCAGTGTCATGTATAAGTAGCAGCATGGTGGACATGTGTTAGGGTCCGTATCGAGGTGACATGGCAGTTAAAGAGACGTAGCGCGACAGATTTTTAGCGACCATTGTATTACATTTTCACATTACCCGCCACGACTTGCACGCGATTGACCTGTTAGGCTTATATTTACAACAGCAAATACAACAGAAGCAGTGCACATACCTATTGTTGCTATTCCAAATTCAATAATGACATGATTAAATTTGTAACATAAGCAATTTTGCCCTACGCTATCTTGAATCTAAAATCAAGCCAAAACATGTACAGCATTGAGCGTTTTATGGTTACATAGCTGCCGTGCCGCCAATATTTAATAGAGTGGGGCGAAATTGGAGTTGTGTAATTGGTTGTTGACTACACGACAACACTTAACGCACCCAATCCAAACCGTCAGTATTGCACCCATCACAATGTCCTAATGTCCAAATCATGTAGTAATTTATATTGGTGTCCATTATAAAAAATTTACAGATTTGCCCAAGCATTGAGAATAACGTGGGAGCAAAGGTTATTATTAGGTTCAACACTTATGCTGTATCAATTTTTGATGTTTAATTATACCCCTATATTATAAGGATGACGTTACTCATACCGTGCCGCAGCATAAAAGCGGAAGCATTAGCACCCCATTCATCGCGTGAAGGGCTTATTACACCCCAATGCTGCACGATTGATGATATCCTATTGCGTGATGTAAAACGGTAAACATATTGTTTTCATTAATGCATTATTGTTATTGCAATGTGCGGTATATACAAAACAATGGCATCACAATTTATCATCATGCCCTTAAATTACGCAAAAAAAGATGTATATATTTCGTACGGTAAATTTTAGGATATATACTTGAATGTATACAGCAAAAATGCTTTGCAATCAACGGATAACATCATGCAACACATGAGTCTCACTGAAAAAGTTTTCGTCACCTTAGCCTAATAGCATTATCAACTCTATAGGGGTAACATAGTGGTTATTGATTGTGAATGGCACGCTTGAAAAAGCGTACCTAGCGTACCTGGTAGATTTTTCAATCACCTTCAAGATTGCAATGTGAATGCATCGGGTGGCTGGCGATGAGCGTGACGGTAACCCGATCGACAAGATTCACAGCCTGACGGAACGGGGCAAACGCGCGTCAGCAAGCGAGAAAGGTGGGCCAACTTGTCCTGGACAAGTGATCACTGCGGATCACTGCGGATTTACCGGATCCAGAACCTAGTGGCTTGCAGCGCGTGCCACAGCTGCCACTGGCAGCCTGCCAGTGCCATGATGGAGTCGTGCTCGCACTGCGCATCAAGCAATCGATCAACCGACGTCCAAACAATGCTAATGTACCGAACTCCGCGCAACTGACTAGCCATTCATAACCTCAGGAATGCTGACATCCTCGAGTCCACAACACCAATCATTGCACACGGCAGTTTGAGGTATGAAGTTCCCTTGTACACATAATAGGTTAAACCTGAGCTTCAGTCGTGTGTCATGGGCCATGAGTCATGGCATGACAGTCATGCTACAATTATACCGGTAATCGAAAAGTCATGACTTTTGAAGTCTTGACCCGGAAAGCCGCTCGGGTCAGACCCTAACCCCATGAAAGCGGCGACCGGTAGGCACTGGCCGGCCATGACTCCTAGAACGTGCCGGTCACCGGCTATTCACTCAAGTATATATGAGATTTACAGCCACGCTTGCCGGTTTGTTGGAATTGCCATGAAGGCCGCTGGCTGACAAATGGCAATACACCGGCCATGCGTTACCAATAAGGTACTGATCGGCCCTGGCGTTACTCGATAAAAATTAGCATGCCGCGCGTAACGCCAAAAGTGCTGCCATATGTGGCCATGATCATGTCATACGTCGGATCACTTCAGGTGTCATGGCGTGTGAATGTTGATGCAATGCGCATGCGTACGTGTCCAGAGTTCAAAGGTCACCAGCATTGGGTTCATTGAGCGTGCTGGTAGGGTGAGACCTTTTACTTTCCGCTGGTATCAGGAATGGAACACACAGTCAGTAAGTTTAGCCCGAGCCAGGCCAGATGGTGTCTGGTAGGAGGTTCATGACTTGTGAACCTCCTACACATTGCGCATGCTGACACTGACTCCACTGTCTACGAGGGTACATCATGCGCAATTCGCATTTGAAGTGCAAATGAAGGCCCATCACTTTGCATGACACAAGTTCATGAAGCCCGGAAGGGTCAAGGACTACCGTGCGCATCGTAACACTGTGTGCGGAGGTCGTAGTCGTGTAGCCGATTACATCGTACCGTTACTGGTCTCAGGCTGGGGATTGCTCGGCCTAGATACATGTACCGGCAGAGTTCTGAAGCAACACTCATCGCGATACTAGGCTGTAGGGTACCCTCAAGCTGGCCTTTCCGTATCGAATGGTTCGATCGGCCGTGCTCCCCAAGCATCGTCAATGCAACGCGCCTAGTCGTCGCACGCTGGCCACAACAAAAGAATTCAGCGCGCGGCTTGGGCGGTAGCGGCGCCGGCGGCGGCGGGGGGAGCGGCGGGAGCGGCGGCTGGGGGCGTCAGGACATTGTTGCTGTTGTTGCCATGCAGCTCGTAGGCGTCGCGCTTGGAGGCGCCCCTTGCTCGCTGTGTGTCTGTCTGTCCCCTCCACAATGCCAATGGCAGCGGAGGGACTAGGTGAAGGTGTAGTGGTTCTGCTTGCACTGAGACCTGACTCTGTCACGGTAGTGTGGGAGGGCAGGCTACAAGCTCTGGTGTAGCACCAACAACTCAGTCTAGCTACTGCAGCAGTGCAATAGTGGAAATCCACGTGACAGTGTGGTGAAGCTGGTCGTAATTGTTGTACTGTAGCTGTAGCTACGCACCGGGATGGAAGAGGCTGCGGCGCAGCAGTTGAACGCTGCTGCCGCCGCCGCTGCGGCGGCGACCACTCTCTGCAACTGCAGCTGCGTGACCCCGTCGCTGCTGTGGGGCGCAGTCCTGTACATCTTCTCCGCAGGTGGGTGTTGGTCGTCAGATTTGACTCAGAGAAATGGTCCTTAGCACAGCTAGCCATCACACATCACAAGTTTGTTGTGTCAAAAAGCAACAGGTTGGTCAACAATGACGTCCCCCTCCC
>RHPI01003124.1:452285-465711 GCA_009103225.1 Chlorokybus atmophyticus
CCCCCCCCCCCCCCCCCCCCCCCCCCCCCTATAACACCTGCATCGAATAGCCCTTGGGTAGACTGCTAGCATACACACAGCCGTGACGCACCTCTCACCCACTGCAGTGGCATGCGTGGGATTTTCCTACTTGTTCTCCGTCAGCACCATCAGTTTGAGAGATGGGTGGAAGCTGTCGGCCTTTTCCCCGTGGCTGGTGGTCAGACTGCTGTTCTGGCTCAAGCCTGAAGTGCTCGAAAAGGTCCACCACCACAAGCAGAAGCAGCAGCAAAAACTGTTACCTGAGGTGAGGTCCTGTTGTGTGCACTGCACGATGATGACACGCATTGAGGGTTGCAAAAAGGAGCACACATGGGTTGAGTGTGGTCGCTCATGGTCGATGTGTGCAGTTGGAGCAGCAGTCAGAGTTGAAGAAAGAAGTGCAAGCTTTGAATACGGAGATCAAGGCGCTCAAGTGGGAAAGGGAAATGTGAGTGGATTCGACAGCATCATAGGCCTCTGCAATGTGTGCCTGAGCCAGCACAGTACCAACGTCAATCCGGTGGCAGGTTTTGTGCGGCGCTTCCTGGATCGGTTTGCAAGTTTGTTCTGCAAGCCAACGGCAGTGCGCGCATCCAGTATGTCTCATCGGGCGGTCTTTGCCTTACTGGCTGCACTCGTGAGGAGATGGAACAGCTGCTTCATATACACCCGGCCGACAGAGTAAGCATTGATAGCGCCCCATCACTGTCTCATGTGGCAGCTGCAAGTTGTTGTGCAAATGTGATGATGACTTCAATGGCAATGATGAGAGCCTGCATTGCCGCGCAGCCGCGATACTACAAGCGGTTGGTTGAGTGTGGAGAGGCTCTGGAAGTGTACAAGAGTGAGCACCGGTTGCAGAGACCGGACGGAACGGTATGCGCGCGTGCACGCATCAATGTTCACAAAGGGGCATCCAAGTGAAGGTCTTGCTTTGGTGACTTTGGCAGCTGGTTGGCAGGTGAGATGGGTTCGCGCTCATGCCATACCACAACCGAAGGACGGTGAGGGCAATCAGCTGTGGTTCTGCGTCTCTGTGGACTCCAGCGATATACAGGAGGTGTGTGGTGTTGGCCCTTCTTTCACTGGTCACTCCGTCACACGTGTTGACAACATTCTTGCCAAGGCTCACGTGTAGCAACCTTGCAATCACTAATGAATCGATGTCTTGTGCAGGCGCAGGTAGCATTGCGTGTTAGTGAGGAGAGATTGGCACTTGCAATGAAAGGAAGCACGGATGGGTTGTGGGATTGGGACATGGTGCAGAACCAGGTGCGCTGAGTCTACTGTTACGAATAGTCCGCTTACGGGAGCTGTTCCTTGCTTGCTTGTTCAACCGTAATTGATGCAGCTGGTTCTGACCACGCAGTTGTACCACTCGCAACGGTATTCAGAACTGTTGGGTTACTCCTCGGAGTGCCTGGTCAAGGCGTCCGTCCAAGACGGCCGCGATGTGCCAATCAGCCTGCACGAGGATATTGGAATGCACCCGGACGACGTCCCTGCGGTCACTGAACGCCTCCGGGCTCACTTTGAGGACAACAAGGAGTATGGTGAGACACACAAAAAGTGCAACGTTGCAGTGTCGGAGCACCAATCAGTGTAGCCACGTGAATTTGACCGCACTTGTGGCTTGCGCAGACACCGAGGCCCGCCTTCGCTGCGCTAACGGCGAGTACCGCTGGTTTCGCGTGTGCGGCGCGTGCGTGCGGGACGTAGATGGCAAGCCTGTGCGTATGGCAGGTGCGTTCTGTGTCATAGTTTTTGCAATATGCTTCTCGCTGCTGTTGGCTTAACGGCCCTTGTGCACAGGCATTGTCACCGATATCCATGCTCGCAAAGAGGCGGAGTTTGCGCTGCAGGAGGCAGTGAGCGCTGCGAAGAAAGCATCGCAGGCCAAAAGTACGCATGCGTGCAAAGAATGTCAGTTGCTCGCTTGAACAACATATTCACCCCCGATGCTTGTCTTGTCCTTAACAGGCCAATTCCTCGCGTTGATGAGTCATGAGATCAGAACACCGTACGTGGCTCATTTCATGTCATTGCACCAAGAGCTGACATGACATACAATGAAGCTCTTGCACGATGGTCCCGTCCGTCCAACCGTGTGCTGATCTTCTGCTCTTGGCTCAGGTTGAATGCGGTGACCGGGTTTTCGGCGTTGCTGATGAACACGGAGCCACTCAGCGAGGAGCAGAGCAGCTACCTCACCACCATCCGATCGTCCAGCGATGCGCTGTTGACGCTTGTCAACGACATCCTCGGTAAGGAAGATGTTCCGCTCCCAACAGCAAGCATTGCTTGACGCACATACAAGTCGTCTCTTGCATGTGGTATTACCGCTCAGCCTGCTTGTCTGTTGTTATTGTGCAGACTTCTCCAAGATTGAGGCTGGCAAGCTGGAGCTTGAGAAGTCATGGTTTGAGGTGGCAAGTGTCGTGGAGGAGTCCCTCGACTTGGTTGCTGCACAGGTACGCGTGTGGTTGGTGACAGCACTACAGCCGACTTGTTGTTTGTTGAGACAGAGACACTGACACGCCACCACTCAGGCGTCGTGCAAAGGGCTTGATGTGGCGTACCGCGTGGCGCGCGATGTGCCTCCCGTCGTGTGGGCGGATGTCTCGCGCATCCGCCAGATCCTCGTCAATCTCGTCAGCAATGCCGTCAAGGCAAGCCCTTGACTTGGACACTTTTGCCCTCCTTTGGCCCCTGTCATAATCCTTCCTCATGCACGCTTTGTGCTGATGTTACATGCGCAGTTCACGGCCGAGGGCTCTGTTCTTGTGGAAGTCCGGTTGTACCATGGCGAGGACGCCAAAGCCGAAGACAACATTCCAACGGACAACGAGCGCACCGCACCGGCGGGCAGCACGACGGGACGAGGAGAGGATAACAACCAGCCTGCGTGTCGCCGCGTGTCCGTCTCGCATTCGAACAACAAGCATGTCATGCTGCAGTTCACCGTATGTGACGAGGGTATAGGTGCGTGCATGTGTGTGTTCACCATGCTCATGTCCACCTGTACTGCTGTGTACTTCATTGAAAGGCTACATGTGACGTTGCTGCTTGGCAGGCATACCCGTGGACAGGCAGTCCCTGCTTTGGGCGGCATTCTCGCAGGTGGACAGAAGCACCACGCGCGTTTACGGCGGCACCGGCCTTGGTGAGTGTCATTTGGTTATTTTGCTTCTTGAGTGGTAGACATTCTTCCGGGTGTTATGTGCTGATCATGTGCGCGTGTAGGACTGGCAATTGTCGCGCGGCTGGCAAGCATGATGAACGGCAAGGCGTGGGTGGAGAGTGACCCGCGCGTCAAGCCTGGCGCCAAATTCCATGTCACCGTCAACGCAGCGATTCCCGATACTCCACCCCCGGAGGCGACCACTGTGAATTCGCTCTGGGTTGAAGCACATCTGTTTGTGGGGCGCAAGGTTGCAGTGGTAAGGAGCACACACATGCATGCGCAATCATACGCACGTTCACACGCACTCTCTGTCTGTCTCACTACTACTACTTTCTGTTGCACAATCTGGCTGCATATCGTAATCTGCAATTGCGGTGGAGTTTCCATGTCGTAGGCAACATTGTCTCTGATCCGTGTTCATGGTGGCAGCTGGCGGCCACAGCAACTTCGTCTGTGGTGGCTGACTTGCTTCGGCGCTGGGGCAGCCAGCCAGTGGTGGTCTCCAACTGGCAGGAGCTGTTGAGCTTGCACCACAAGGAAACCATTGACACATGCATCCTGGTATGTGCACGCGCAGTGTGTGTGTTGGTTGTCTGTTGCGCTTGCATGCCATTTTTGCAATGGTTGAGAGTGTGTATTTGCAACTTGACAGGATCAGCAAGTGCATCCGCATTGTGGCCTGGCCGAGTTGACAAGCGACACCAAGGTGATCGCGCTCACAGCGCATGGGCAGAGGCAAAACATTGACAACAGCATCAACAAGAATAACAAGATCGCCACGTACATCAACAAGCCTGTGAGGGCTTCTCAGGTAGCCGTCTCATGAAGAAACACTCTTAGGAAATACTGCGGAGGCATGCACAATTGGTGATTGTGCCAGCTGAGAGCAAGGCTTAACATCGTTGTGTTTGGCAGCTGTTTAATGCGCTTCAGAGTTGCTTGTTGGACGTACACAAAGCGCGCGACGAGTGCAGAAGACCGCCCTCGTTCCTGCTCGATGCCACCACCGCCACAAGGGAACCTTTGAAGATACTCATATGCGAAGACAATGTACGTACACAACTCCTGCTATGTGTTGCTTGTGGGTGCTCAACCCAGCTGAAATCCAGAGCGCCTTGCAACCAGGTTGTGAACCAACAAGTGCTGAGGCGGTTGCTGATGAAGCTCGGGTATGCTTCGGAAGTGTGTGCCAACGGGTTGGAAGCCGTGCAAGCCACGCAGCGTCAACATTATGACGTTATCCTCATGGTGAGCGCTGTGTACTGCTTTCAACTCTGTCCTTTGTATTGGTATAATAGTCGTGGTGTTGACGTGTCTGGTTGCTGTGCTTGGCAGGACTTGAACATGCCTGTGTGTGACGGTTTGCGAGCGACAAAGCTTATTCGCAAAGAGCACCGCAGTATCCCTGTGATCGTAGCCGTGACGGCCGCCGCCATGCTTGAGGAGAGGGACCTCTGCCTGGACAACGGCATGGACCTGTACGTGTCCAAGCCCATTCAACCCCGTGCACTCACTGAAGCACTCACGCGCTGCTGCGACCTCCTACGCCAGCGGCGGGTAAGAGACTTGTGGCACTTGTTGTTGCTTGATGAGTTGCTTTGAGGAACTCTCTGCACACGTGTGTTTGTCTTTCTGATTAGTTAGCGTGTTGACGCTACTGCATTTGTGCATGGCAGGCTGCACTGGCAGGCGGAACACATGCAGGCTCGTGATAAAGCCCGCGCACCCCTCCCCATCCACTGCGTGCGCATGCGCTCAGAAGCCACCGTTGCAGTGTTGCTGTTGATGTAGTGGTTGTTTTTAGTTTCTGCTATAGTCAACACGTTGTTGGCTACTTGCACACGCAACGGCAACTGGGCTCTGCACCGCCAATGTTGCCAGCAGGTCAGAAGGTAGTGGTTGATGCATGACTTGGTCACTTTCTTGTGCCAAGAACTGCACACCTTTGCGGGGTTCTTGTACAAAACTTTTGGCGGAGTATTATACGCCTTGTAGCTAGGTTGGTCTTGATATTACTAAGATATGGGTAAGATACAAGGCGACGGTTGTAGTGCTGGCGAAGAGATGATATGCTGTTGATTTTTGTTGCCACTTTTAGAGAGGGTTTTGTTCTTGCGTTTGGAAGGTGCTGGCTTGATATGAGTTGCAAATATACAATGTCGCTTACTAACAGGTGTGATAACCACAGAAAATGATTATTATTTTTGCTCACAATGCGGCATTTGCAACAATGGTGAGAAGATGGATACTATTGTCACAAGAGCATGGGCAATAGTTATGATAGGTCATTACAAAGCACATATGCGTTACAAGTCATTGATGACGATAATCCTGTATTATGAAGGCTATGTGCTCGGTGGTCACGAGCATGATCAATGATGACTTAGATAGCTCAATGCTATGCACATAAAGCTTGTTGTGCAAATCTTTGTCTAGATTTTGTGATATTGCGATTGCAAATGTGCAATACCAATGAGCGTGCGTTTGTACTGTACTGCAAATGCTGTCTTTAAATGCCTAATTGTGACATGATGTCTAGCTATACTAAGGGCTGTTAAGCAACATCTTAAAAGGTATTGCGTTTTGGATGCACTCGTCCATAATTGTAATGGTTGTGTGTCGGACACAATGAATTATGGTATCCATTTTATTGCAAGGACACCAAGATTATGTGTCACACGGAAGGCAATTGGTTAATGGTATGAGCATGACGCCAAGTGTACTATACACTTGAAATGGAAATTGCGAAACGTTGAACATTGCTTTTTTGTTGACATTATGACTTTGCGCAATAGCTCGGGTAGGGTCATACGTATGATGTAACATAGCCTTAACCACTAGGCTATGGCAGAAAGAGTTGAGGCCATAGGAGGAGCCACATGTCTCATATATGCCCCATCCCATATATGTTACATATAAAAATATACATTAATTAAGTACACGAGGCATAACACATAAAGGTTGCACGTGGCAAACCTAAAAACACTTGACGGGCACGCGAGCAACAGATCAGCCATGCGAATACTTGGGGGCCAAGGCAGAGCTATGCAGAGCCCACCATAACAAGGTCAAACACAATTGGACACTAGACTCTGAGACCCTTAAGCAGCAGCAGGTGGGCTTGTGCATCTGCAAGGAGCAAGCGAAGAGAACCAAAACACGCAACTATCACCTGCAGAGCGTAGCATATCAATAGGTTATGGATAAAAGTCAGGCGTTGTTGTTTTTCTGTGTGCAAAGGCGTGATGATCAAATGATGTAAGTTGAGGTGATGATGGTATGTAATATGTCAACTGATAAAACCCAATTTATTGCCTTTATTGTAATCCATAATGATGATGTCTATAAAAGTCATCAATCAGGTCATCAACGTTACTATGTTGTATACAATTATATTGCTTTGCATATGATATCAAACAGCGCCATGACCAATATATCAGATATTTTGACCATGTACCATCTACGGCACACACACTTGAACTTACTTTCACTTTGGGCAAAGTTGTATACTCCTATAAGCATGTGTAGCGTGATGTTATGGCACTTATTTGCTGATTTATTACGCATGGTTACGTCCCATTGTAAAATGTATATATATTAGTTTGATATTGTGTTGAATACGAAGCATGCCTTGCAGGCAAGCATTGTAGTAACTCCAATAGAGTATTTGTAGAGTAAGTGATTGATTGCATGCACCTTGATTGACACTCTACTCAATGATATGTTATGCTCAACCTCATACACATTGGCCGGTTGCTAAATTTCGGTTGGTTGCTTAATTTGCGCGCCACGTGATCATTGTGCTTGTATTCGCACTTCAAAGTTTAAAAACCTTTTTGATTGTTTGTTGGCGTACTCACAAGCACAACAGCGGCACTGCAGGTTCTAGGTCACACTAGCGTCACCTTGTGTAGCTTGCTATGTTGTCTTTGTCAGTTGGTCAACCACCCACAATGTTGTTGCTTGCACTTGGCGGCATCAGGCCACTACGTAGTCAGCTCTTTAATGTATGTAAATGAAAATTGTGTGTGTGTGTGTGTGTGTGTGTGTGTGTGTGTGTGTGTGTGTGTGTGTGTGTGTGTGTGTGTACAAAAGGGGTGTGCTACTGTGTGTGTGTGTGTGTGTGTGCAAACAATGCTACGACGCAAATGGAAAGGTGCGCGCGCCACGCGCTCGTGCGTGTACAAAAGATGGTATGCTTGTAGGATTGCGTGCGTAGTGTCGCATTAGTCATGCATGTTGTGACGCACATCATGCAAGCAGTCAGTTGCAGTCACATTTTCGTTTCCCCACCGGGCTAAATCTATGTACTTCTTCACCAACTACGTTGGCTACCACTTTAATGCATGCGTGGCTGTATGCTCGATCATCATCTATGGACGTGTCTGTACTCTACGCTAGTACTGTACTGATACGCAAAATGTATCCACATGTTGGCGCACGCATGGCATAGCTTGTTATGCATTGTTTTACAGATTGCACGCAAATTTCATCCACCCCACTAGACATTCCGCAACACAACAAAAACATGATGTTCCGCCTTGTAATTGAACATCAAGCGCACACAACCCATACTCAAAGCTTGTACATCAACAGCTTAGATGACATGTGTCAGTCACAGAAATAAAGTGCCATTCAGCAGACTGATGCCTGAGACCTTGTAAACTGAAACTGCATCAACAATAAGTAAGACTGCATTACACAGCCTTACAAGCGGCGAATGTCTAATGCTGCAATAGAGGCTATAGGGAGGGTATGGCTGACAAGGCCCAAAATATGTATGCACCAGGCAGAAGGGAGAGTGCTTGGAGGTCAATTTACAGGCTCCAGGAGTACTTGCCACCAGCAGCACCAGCAGACGCCACCTTGGGGGCAGCAGTGAACGCCTGGTTGGCATTGACCGTGTTGGAGTAGGAAGAGAAGGGCTGAGGCTCATACTCTACAATGACATCAGTGTCGCGACCCATATCAGATTGCAGGAGGTCTGTGCAAAAGACAAGAATGTGTCAGGCAAGAAGGGCTCACAAGGCAGCAAAGGTCTGCACTTAATATCTACATGCCAACGTACCAACGCTCATGCGGAAGGGGTCCTTCACATCGCGATCCTCGCCATTGACGTTGACCCTCACAATCTTCAATGTGCCTGGCTCGATGAAGTCGGGCATCACATTGATGGCGAGCTGACCAGCACGCGGGTCCTCAGTAGGCTTGAAGTACATGCAGAGGTTCTCCTTGGAGACGTAGCACTTGGTGTAGATGTCAGCAAGGAAGCAGAGCTCAAACGCATGGTAGCCAGAGATGGAGTGGCCACCCTTGCGGCGGTAGCTGCCAACCAGGAAGGGCAGACCATCACCATTGGTACGGAAGTACACACCCTGGTCGTCGTGGTTTAGGAAGAAGGTGTTGTAGAAGGCAGTCTGCTCACGAGCCAACTTCAGGTACTCCTCGTTGTTGGTCTTGCCATACATGATGTAGTAGGCAAGGATGGCCTGCTCCTGCTGCCAGAAGTCCTTGGTATCCCACCTGCAACGTCAACCGGTTATCACATACTGCGAAAGAAGCTCAATCTATCAACTCAAGGGACATGAAAGGCAGTGACCCACAGCATGCATTGTCTGCTTACCAGCGGAACTCAATGAACATGCCGTTCTTGGGGTGGCGCTCAATCACGTCGAACAGACCGCTGCGGATTTGGTCAACACCAACACGGGCGAGCTCATCACCCAGGTAGCAGCAGAGCTTCATAAGGGCATCTGAGTAGGCCTTGTCAGAGCGGGCATAGAAGTTGGCAGCACGAGTCAAGTTCCAGGCGATCTTCAGGTTGTGACCGCAGACAGCAGAGTCCTGCTGCCACCTCCAGGTGGTCCAGGGGGTCCAGTCCTCGTAGAAGCGCTCATTAACGAAAGGCACACTCGGGTCCGGATCAGGGAACTTGGTCAGAATCAACTCGCTTGTCTCGCGGAGGATCCACAGGCATCTGTCCAGGAACTTCTGCAGGTAGGGAGAGGAGCCCTCAGGGACAGGGTCCAGCGCGCAGACAAGGTTGATCAGGTAAGCAGGGATGTGGTCGCCAATGGAGTTCCAGTTCTTCTGGGACTTGTTGTCGCCCAGATGGGGGTCGTCATACTTAAGGGTGGCAGCATCAACATGGGAGTAGTAGCCGCGGTGGCCGCTCTTGGTGTCCAAGTAGTACTTGTCGAACATCTCCACAGTGCGGACAATGTCGGCGAGCGCATCAGGGTCGTAGGTGATGCGGTAGTATTGGGTGAGGCCGGCAAGGGCATAGATCTGCTCGTACAGGGGGATCTGGTTGAAGTCATCACCGTTCTGTGAGGCCATGATCATCTTGCCATCTTTGAGACCATAGGCCCAGAAGCAGCAGCGTCCATCATTGGTGAGCTTGCGAAAAGCCTCACGCTGGAACTTGATGGCATTGCGTGCGTTCTCCAAGAAGCGGTCAGACCCGGTCAGCAGGTATGCAGAAGACAGACCATAGATGAGGCGAGACAGGGTGGCCATCTCCTGAGCAGTGTCAGCCGTCTTGTGGCCGGTGATCTCAATGTTGGTGCGGTAATTGACGCGGAAATCTCCACCCACAGCGTTCACCCAGACATCAGCAAGCACGTTGAGCTGGTTGACCCACCAGTGGGCATCCTCAAAGATAAGTCCACCATGGCCGTCCTCCATGATGTGAAGGGTGCGAGCATCAATGCGGGTCTTGCCAGCGTCCTCAATCTCAATGCCAGCAGCAATGAGGAGGGCACCAACATTGATGTACTTCTGGACACGAGCAGAGGGAGACCAGTCGAAGCCGGGAGGATCGGGCATTCGATCGCGGTCAACCTCGTCAATGTTCATGAGGCACTGCACAACAGAATGTCGACGTCAGACAGCACCCCAACAGTTGACAGCAACCCCACTGACCAAACTCAAGGCTCAACACAAGGCTCACTGGCATGTAGGTACCCAAGTAACATGTTTTATTGATCAATGGTGCTTACCTTGCACCATGTCTGCTCGGACAGGTTGATGACGAACTCGTCTCCGGAGCGAGCCACCAGCTTGAAGGCAGCATTGGCAACATCGACAGCGGTCACGTAGCTGAATAATGGGGGCATCAGCAAATAGTGCACCTTACAACAGCAACAAGTACTGTTGGGGATCGAGCTACTTGCGCATGCATTACTCAACATTCATATCAAATATCATAACATACCCTGTGATGGTGACAGTGTTAGTGGCGCGAGAGAGGCCGACCGCAACTGCCTGTGTGGTCTGCGGCTTGGCTGCCTTGGGGGCAGGCTGCAAAAATACTCAAGGTGAAACCCCATGCAAGCAGAAAGACAGTGCCTGGCATCACACATGCAAGCAACGTCCTATGACTCGAATGTAACTGCCTTGACTCGAATAGGAGGCTAACAGACCTGCTGCAAGAGTTTACAAGCGGCAGCACGCTACGTTATAAAAGACAGCCCTACAGTCGTGTCATGCAACGAGCTGCAACTCCAGCTACAGTCAGCCGCCTACTTCGTGACCATTAAAACTCTTACATGCTGAATGACTGTATTCACGAAGACATGTCAAAGAAAAGAAGAGAGAGCTAGACCGACGTTGTAGTACGCAATCGCACGCCAATGCACCTTGCGGACGACGCTGAGTCGGCCAGCACCGGCGGAGAAGCTGCTCTTGGCGGAGCCAGCGACTGGGGCGCCATTCAGGGCAATGGGCTGCGCCTGGCGCTTGGACGCCACACGGGAAGAGGCGGCGGGAGCGGCAACCGCCCCGCGCAGGACAGCCGATGAGGCGACGGCGGCGGTGGTCGTCGCCATGCTGCTCACCGTCCCCGCAGCACACAATGCTGGTCTCAGGCCAAACCAAGCCTACTTTGGGCAATCAGCTGAGCAGCAAGAGAACGGTTAAAGGCAAATGCAGCTGCTAACCGCGTTCTCGTCGTGTCGTGAAAAGGCGACGCAACAGTACAACAGTACATTGCAAAGCATTGATGCCATCGTTCAGCCGACCTGCCACTGGCAGGCTGCTGGCATATGTCGCCAGAAAAAACTTGCTGCAGCCGGCCCATGCTGTAACCGCCATTTCATCAACTACACAAGTAGGTCTTGGTAGGGCACAGTGCGCCCTACCAAGACCTAAGACCTACCGGTACTTCCACAACCGATTTTCACATTCAGCTCGCCCTTGCAAGATTCCGTCGTCGTGTAACGACCTTTATCGGTCGCTGGGCAGCAGACGTCCGGTTTGGAATCGGAGCCTCAAGCACGGCATTAAGTCGGCTGCAGCCGCTTTTTCTTAGCATTCAAACGGTCGTTCTCTCCACCCTGTCAAAGTTCCGCCCCTCGTCGCAGCCCTTAACGGAGCTTGGAGCCGGGTTCTTTATCACGTCGCTAGCCTATTTCTGGCCTGTTTCATCGTCCAATTGGCTACGCATCCACACTGCATTGACCGGCTGGTTGCGCAGGTAGTCTAATCAAATTATAATGATCTTTGATTGACACACTTACACACACACACACACACACATCGCATTGTGCATATCGGTGCAATCTCACCTACTCTGCGGACACATAATTGGAAAATGAGCACACGCCTGCAAACACACAACTGCCTGCGCATACGCTGACTCCTAACCTCTCCTACTATCGTGCTTTTTTCTCCCTTACAATCCGGTGTGTCATATGTTGCCTGCATTAGCATTCGATGGCATTATGTGTGGCATGGTAGGAGTGGAGGCTAAGTGGAAACAGGCACGTGCAGAAGCATATTGTATGCAACGTGCTTGTATAGCATGTTATGGATCTGCGGTTGGCGTGTGCTTCAAGTTAAAAGTTATGCATGTAAGTGCATCTCTCTCTCTCTCTCTCTCTCTCTCTCTCTCTCTCTCTCTCTCTCTTTCTCTCTCTCTCTCTCTCTCTCTCTCTCTCTCNTCTCTCTCTCTCTGCTAACACATGGGTTTTTACACTCTTGGGCTTGATTATGGTCATTGCATGCGTGCCTGCCTGCCACATGTGCTAGCAAACGCATCGTCCATACCGCTACAATCTCAACTACTTTGCGTACACACGCACACGTAAGATAAGTATAATATTAAAAAAGTCTTAAAAAGCTATAAGTCGGTGGCATTATGTATACCGTTACGTTTGGTCATGTTCCGTATATGTGCAAATACAAACCCCTCAAACAAACAAAGCCCCCCACCCACCCACCCTTTCCCGAAAANCTTTAGGGGGGGTATTAGGGCTGCATTTTTACCTGTAAAATGGTGTTACAAACACTCACACCCACCCATCCACCCACCCAAAAAATCTGACTGAGGCTATTTATCTGTCAGTTGGAGTAAAAGGTGCGCGCCTTAACTGCGACCAACTAACCAAGACTATTTCGCAATTAGCTGGAGCAAAAAGTGCGCGACTTAACTGCGACCGACTTACCGAGGCTATTGCGCGGTCAACACATAGAAGTCTGATACGGATGCGGCATCAGATACGTCTGCTCAGTGATGTGAGTATCAATGCGCCTGAGAACTCGTATGATACGGGTAATGCGATAACATGCATGCGTAACTCATAAAATACATTAGATACTAAAAGAGAACTTGCTTATTATCATGCGTTGACTCGATGCATGAGCTAAGTACACTCCCATTATTGCCGCCACCGCCCGGGCTACCAGCATGAAGACCGCGCGCGCCCCAGCCTACGGCTAGCTACTTTGTACTTCATGTAGCATGTAGCTAGGGCTACTCTATAGACCTCTCTGTAGGAACTGCGCGTAGCTGAGCAGCTAGGAATTTGTTATTAGCTCATGTGCTATATTGAGTCTTAGGGGATTTCCGTAGTAGCATACGGCCTCGATGTGACCGTTGGCCTAGTGCCCGCGTGGCACTGTATAGTCATGACTTGACATGTATAAGTAGGAAGTCACGTCACTGGACTCGCTTATAACACTGTAAGTGAGTAGTAGTACTAAGAGTAAAGACTCTGTCTTTATGAACTGGTGAAGCGACTTGAACTAGAAGCACACCGTCACGGTTGCCAAGCACTGCCTTACTGCGTGAGACACGGTGTATGCTGTTGTGCGCTGTGCTTGTCATTGCTGTGAGCTTGGCAGTGGTGTGTTTGCTGCAGCGGTCAGGACATAGCATCTCTGAGTTGCTTGCTCATCCCTGAGCCTACGCCTATGTCGAGGGGGGGGGGGGGGGGGGGG